>CALNHX010000129.1:0-489750 GCA_940337035.1 Agriotes lineatus
GCTTTGGTTGACCTGAACACATCGTCAAAATATTTCCCGTTCCTCCCGAATCATCTTGTATATCCGATCAGCCATCGAGATGAAATTTCACGCCACTCAACGAAACAAGAGGCGAATTTTAGAACGGTAGGGTATTCTTTGGGAGCTTGGAATATCCGACAAAGTCGTAATTTTCGAAAACTGGATCATAAGGTTTTCCAAGCAACTACATTTACATAACACAGTCATTCAAAATCACACATAGCGGCTCTATTTGACGCGCTAACTTGAACCCACGCTAAAAGAATTCGACGAGACGAATTGCCTACCCCTTCTTCTAATTAAAAATTAGAGGTGGCGTAAATTTTCAAATTGATCTAATACATGACATTCTTTAATACTATTTTTTTAAAAGGGCATATACGTCATTCACTTTAAGTAGTTATTCAACGTTCTTGTTCTTTATATGACTACGTTTTCGTTTTAGAATTAGTAATCACAGTACTTTAACATTGCCTCGAATTTACTTTACCTGCTCTAAAAAGTGTATAAGCAAAAATAAGTCCACTTCATATAAACATATGCGACAAGCTGCTTTCTTATGGTAATATATATTAAGGAAAAATTGTCATAAAATCTTCAAAGTTGGTATGCTCTCTTAATTACGTTTGTTCTTTTCTATAATTTCGTTGAAATACTGTAACTGTCGTATACTGTAGCAAGGTACCAATCGTTTTATGTAGAATGCTTGCTTTTAAGTCTTCCACATAGATGTTCTTATTCTAATTAAAATAGTATCTGCAATTTTAAAATTAAGTGAGAAATTTACAAATGTCCTTAATAAAGAAAAAAAACAGATTTTGCTAAATTGAATAACAGTTGAAGAATGTTCAAAATTACGTAAAGACGAGGTAAACATATGTTAATGTGTCTAATACCATTGAAATAGCAAAAGTAAACATTTTGCAAGGCGAATTATATTAATTCTGAATCGTAGCACTTGGTTATCGTTGCATTATAAAGGGTACGGTGGTGAGAGAAACAATAGCGGACGAACTGCGCTGCATCGATGAAGACGAAATGTAACACACGCAGGCAGAAGCCCACTCAGGCAGGCAAAACACGCGTTGATATATAAGAAATCTGTCTTAACTCTTTTTGTGCTATTTTCTAGTATATAGAATGAAATAATTTATTTGCAGTGCAGTGGACATAACCTTTTATTTCTGAACATTAAAAAACATCTTTTACAATGAAACTGAAACTTGATACTCTGTTTTATTTGAACTAAATTATAATTAGGGTATACTGGGGTACTATTATAATTCTAAGCAAAGCTACAACTTTATTAACAAAATGTTTGTTTCAGGTGGAGAAATTCCCTACGGGATCCTAAGATCCGCAGTTTGCCATGCCCCACCTTAAGGCTTCTTTCCCAGAAGCACTAGGCATGGCTTTAGATGAGCAACAAACTCTGCTTAATTCTTCAGGTGAGATTTCTACTGAATTGTTCTTCAGAAAGTGTCTAGCTTAATTTCAAAACTTGATACAAATTTATCTGCTTTGTTACTAAACACCGTAAGTACTTTTGTATCCGTTTGCTTGATCAAAAGCACTCATGAAAAGATATATAGTTTGCGTGCCAAATATCGTTAAAGCTTCACAGTGGATACTCTGTGATAATGGCTTGGGATCCCGCGATTATAAATAATTATGCAGATATTTTTATTAGTTCAAAACCAAGTTTTACATTTCAACTCTCATAAATATTGCGATATTGCCTTATAATAGAAACTATGACAACTATGTAGCTCTATACCAAGAAAAAGCTTTGTTTCATGGTGTCTGTTACATAATTTTATATTCAACTGTCTCAATACAAGATCCAGAGTTTCCATGAACTATTGTTGTGTGATCATAATGCAGGCATCTATTGGTCTCAGTGGTCCAGTTCGAATCTTATAGACAAATAAAACCTACACCTTTTCCGTCATACTCTTTTGCATTCTTTGAAAATTGTTAGTTGGGTTGTCGTCTATCGAAGACTAATTTTTGGTAAAACCTTCTAGAAATGCCAATATAAAATTTTAAACAATTTCGTAGACCAACTTTGTCCACGATGGAGCAATTTTTCATAAGATATAAAAACATTTGAATTATTTTCGTCAATGTTATGGCAATAAACTGATTAATTTGCGATATGATCCACAATTTTCTCCGAGATCTCCGACTTGGGCTTACTGGAATATCTTTTGTTCTCTCACATTAAAAAAAAATGCAAAAGCGCTGTAGGTAATATACAAGAACTCAGTTTTGTTCCAATTTCTACTTTGGTCAATATAGAATAAGGCTTTCAACTAATGTGTAATAGAGTAAACAAACCCCATTATATGTAATTTGCGATGTTCCAATTTTGACAGATGTTATTGATTTACGTCAATTGGATTCTAATTAGAATCGAGTTTGTCATATACTAGGTGAGTGTTACAAGACGATATCTCGAAAACGAAAAGATATTTTTGAGGTTTACCCATCTCTCTGTTTTGAGGAGTGAGGCTAACTTTGGAATTTTAAATAGGATGGTGTACTTTTGTTTATAAAATTCAATCTACGTAGAAATCTACGTATGTGTACAAAAAAATTTTAGATTCTCTTTATCGAATCCGTTTTGCCTGATTATTAGTGACACCGGAAATGTTACAGCGGGTTCGAAATCCATTTAGAAAAAGAGTGAGAAAGTGTTTGGATGTTGAAGGGGGACATTTTAAACGACTTTTCAATCATGTCAGACGATAAATAAGTTGAAACGAAATGGTAAATATTTTTTTTATTCTATAACCTAATAAATCATAATTCTGTAACCCTAACCAATTAAAACATTTTTTGACATAGGTATGTAGTTTTTTACGTAGATTCGAATTTTCTAAACAAAAGTGCATCATCCTGTTTAAAATTTCAAAGTTAACGACGGGGTAAATGTTAAAAATGTGTTTAAATATATGGGACATCTCTCTACTATCTCACCAAAATTTCATGAAAATATTTTAAATCGTTTTCGATATATCGTTGTTGTAATCTTAAACTAGATATGCAACATATTTTGAACTAAAATTGCCAATGTGGATGCAATTTGACAACATTTGTATGCGCCTGACACCAAGTAATTGCCAATGCACTGAATGTAATATCTTTAATCGTCACAAGGAACAGTACAAGAAATTTATAAAAGGGAGGCTTTAGTAATAATATTCTGGTATTTAATGGCTATCCTAACAAGAGTGTGTATAACAAAAAAAAGTGCATTGCATTACACACATAGTAATTAGAAAAAAATATATTGGGTTTGAGAATGTCGAAAAACATCTCATATTTTTCTCCTATGGTAATTTTCAGTTCTATTAAGAATAGTTCAATAAAAATATTTTATATAAAACTTTGGAGCCGTGGATTTTCAATTTTCGACATTTTCGACATTCAAGGAGCTTGATTAACATGAAACTACTACTAATAATGAAAATGTGTGTGTTCAACTATAATTTTTGATATTAGAATAAAATTTATCAATTCCCTAGTCTTATATGGTAGTGTTTTAATACACCCCTTTACTACGCACGTGTGAAAATACTACGTTTTGCTTTTCGATTTGATAAGGAGTTTGAATTTAAACAATTATTTATTATTATACGAGTATATTATTAGTTTCATGGTTGATGTATTGCCAACGGTTTTCAATACAAAAACTCAAAAGCACTATCGATGCATCTACGCTATTTTTCCCCAGATCTTGAATAAAACGAAGTTTAAGTATCTACCTGACTTTTGACTTTATTATTCCCTATGGGATAAAATGTAGTTAATTATTCCCTAGGGAAGTAAACTTCCTTAACGAGATAGACGAACTTGTTTTCCTGACAGCAGAACAGTTAACTACGATTAATAGATATTAGGTTTACCTGAAATTGAAAGTCAAGGAATTTATCATTACGGTTGAACGAAATTATTTTTATGCACTTTTAGAGTTAAATTCATTAATCTTTAGACTGAAAATGGCATCGGCTCGCTCCGGACGCATTGGGAATTACAAGTGCAAAATTAAAATGCTTGGAGCATAGCACTAGTTATTTCAATTTGAAAAAATGAAAGCAACTACTTAACACGTCGTTATGCACTCATTATCCACTATTAGAAATGAAAAATTGCGCATTCTCTAAGAAATAATAGTTAAATTGACTACAGCTATATTTCTGAAATATTATTATTCAACCTAGCTTAGCGATCCCAGTGTTAATTACTGGCTTTAAATTATTGGATTTCCTAATTATTTTAGAGCTAAGGTGTCAATAACTCTTTTGTAGAGAAAACATATTGCATTTGCACCTAAATCATTTGAAATTTTTCATTTTTTTAAGTAAAAAATCGAATAAATCGTTATAACAGCTTTAGGTAAAATGCAACAGTAATGCGCCCAACATCAACGTCATAACTTACTAATATTTTAAACAACTAGCTCAAACAGAATGACTGAGAAGAATCGCAGGCATAAGGAATGTGGAATAAATGTGCCTAATTGTTACAAGCAATAGTAATTCAATATATCAAGGCGCCAGGTTCTACAAAACCATAAGAAATACCGAAGATAAACTACAAAGACTATTGAACTGAAGAATATTAATTACACCAACTTCAGAATGCAAAACGAACTCAGAAGTATAATGCTAAAGATAACAACCATTAAAACAGATTTAATGTACGAATAGTAAATGACGTTCGTGCTAGCATATGCGTCTGGTTTTATAAAATTGCACGGAAGTGCTTGAGCGAAGTATAAAAAGATATAGATCGAGCTCCACCAAGTGGCCCAAAAATTGTAATAAAATTGCATAGTCACTTATCACGCTGCTCGACTAGGTCTCTCGAATGAAGGCTGATATAAATAAAATACGTGATTATCGCATTAAAGAGTAAAACAATTCTTCGCATCATCGCCGAATGGCGCACAACTTGCCGTGAAATTACCCATTTAATAGACCAAGAGCCCATAACACCTGAATTACTAGCCATAGCGGCAAGCTCGGTAGGTAGTAAACCTTTTTATATTGTCCAAGTAGGTGTCAAAAACGCAAGTATGGCAGCCAAACTGCGGTTACCACTATTAACGGCGGCTTTGGAAAATTGTTAATAAAATTAAATATATATTTTTAAAGCTGCAAGGTTAATTTTGCTTTTAATCGATAGACACGGTCCCTAAACCCAGACGAAAATTTTGTGCCATACTGATAGGAAGGGTATAAAGGGCCGCCATACTAGGTCAAACTGGTAATGTTTTTTATTGTAAAAAAATAGTAGCGGCAAGATTCAATTTTTGTTTACTACTTCATTTAAACACCAATTATCCAAAAATATAATCGCCATACCGCTTGGATGGTTATGTGGGTACCCATACTGGTACAAACATGTACGATTTTATTAGCCACGCTGCTATCACAAATTTTCGCCAAAAAATTATACATGTTTGTACCAGTATGGCTACCCACATAACCATCCGTTTTCGACACCTACTTGGGCAATGTAAAAAGGCTTACTACCTACCGAGCTTGCCGCTATGACTAGTAATTCGGGTGTTATGGGTTCTTGGTCTATTAGCAAACAAAAGAGCACACTAGAAAATTAGAAAATACTCAAACCATGAGACATGTGGTAAACTACTAATGGTTGTTCACTAACTACAAAATTACAGTAAAGTTCAATCGGAAAACAACAAGTAGTGGTTTACTGCGTGCCAAAAAGTACAATAAAAACTATAAGTTCTACGATGAGTAAGCTCCACGATGGGTGCGATCCAATAAATCATGCGAAATCAAAAATCACTGAAAAAGTCAACGTGAGATACCCGAGGACGTTCTAAATTACCTGGCCTATAGCAAAACCGGTCGAAAATTCGAAACGAGATCTTCAGACCGTAACGAAGTTAAAACTACTACTTAAAAAATCAGTGATGTCTTACAATTATCCCAACAAAGATCATGCGCATTTATAGTTTTCATTACTCTTCGACGTTTATAGCTGATTACTAAATTCTTTCGCTTATGTTAGTGCGGTGAACTGTTTTATTCCACGAAGTTCTGGTCCTATAAGCTCTCTTTGCTTGTAAGATGGGTAGATGTCTAGCCTTCTCGAAATTGAGAAAGAGATTTCTTGTTAGAGGAAAACAAGGTTAACAACTACCGCATGTGTTAGCCTGGTAGTCGCATAGTCGATTTTTTTATTTCTGAAAAATGAAAAGTTTTAAAATATAGTCGGTATGGATGCAGTATTTTTTAGAAAAAAGTAATGCATACTTTAGCTTTGAAATAATTAGGAACACAAAGGCCTTGTCCACAGTAAACATTTGTATAACATTTTCTATGAATAGTTTTATATGCAGAATTTTGATAGTAATAGTCCACAGTTTTATGATGTCACCGAAGTATCAGTTTACGGTGTCTGTATTCTGTATTTTGATGGCGTCACACAAAATATTTTTATAAAAACTTTTGTAATAGAACGATTTCTATAACAAAACAGACATTGAATTGAACGTTGATGACGGACCCAATCTACTAAGGATTTGAAAATACGTTTAAACGTTTAACAGCGTTAAGAGTAAAAGACTATGTATTTTGGCGTATTATTTGAAATATCCTCGCCGTCATCCTGATTTTGCAGGATTGTCACCACAAGATCTCTCGTACTTTCTTCGTTGACCGCTGACGATATTCCTCGCATTTCGTCCCGATATCTGCCGGCACTAAGATGCCTGTACTTATACCCACTATCGATCTCTAGGGAAAGTGCATGTGCTCATTTTAGCTTGCTTTCTATTTCTTGCCGAATTGGTTTCAACTTTCGGGGTATTCCTAGCTGTTCTCATCCCATATCCTACTATTCTGGTCTCCCTGTAAGTGCACTTGCTGTTTTAATCGCGTACAACTGCTTCTATATGGTGCAGAGTGGATCGATTTTCCTGTTCGATCTTTTATTTTTATGTTTAGATTGTTAACCTCAGTCCCTGTTATGCCGCCTTGACTTACTGCAGACGTTTTATGTTTCTGATGCCAGGAGTCTTTAATCGCCGTCAAATGATAGTTGTTTGGTCGTGCACGTAGCTAGGATAGTTTTCTAGAATCTTTCGAGTTCTGCCACCGTTCCTCGTTAAAATTCTCTCGAGGCTTATTTTGCTTCTTGTATCGAGATTGTTTTGTTGAGTGCTAGCATCTTTTATTGTAGTCCTTCAAGCTTCCTCGAACTTTACCTTCGCCTATGTACATTTGTAGTTATACAAAAATCTCTTTTATTGTTTTGCGATTCTGCTGGCCGCTTTGAGGTAGGGTATCTATGTTAGTAGTTATAAGTAATAGTTTGACTTTTGGTTGCACCCAGCATAAAAGACATTTTAATGATATTAGTGTTATCTTTATTTAATAATCTGGTAAAGGCGTACCTTAATTGTGTTTTTATCGCGATACGTAAAATCACAAAAAGTAAGTGGTGTTAATAAGCGTAGAATAACCTGACAGTCGAGTGTATGATGAATAACTTAGAGATGCAAAGGAAGCACAGAATAATATATGAGAACACATTCCATCAATTTTATTAAACAAGTACTAATGTGTCAGTAACAACGACTCTGATCACTATGTCTTTTAGAATATTGAGTATCTGTGTTGCCTGGATATATGTACGTTGAGTTGCAGTCTCAAGAAGTAAGAGGCTCCAAGTTACGTAGGCCACCCTGTATACTTATTAATTTAGTTCGTTGTGATGTTAGCCCTGCTTATAATTGGTTTGAACATGTAAGTTTGCTTCATCCTTAGTGAATGTCCGACTTTTTTTGACGATTGGCGAATATATAATTCATTATAATTTGTTAACAAGTGCACTCACCAGCAATTTCTGTCAAGCACTAATGACCTTTCTCGAGGAAAACATGGTAACATTTATCGTTTTAGAAGCTTTTATTAAAAGGTTAGCTCTATTTAATACACTTGCGTCGTTCTCCTTGTATGCATAAACTTACAAATGCTCATGCAAATATTCTATGTCTGCCGTATTCATTTCGCAACACTCCAGAATGCACAACCTTTTGAGACTAAATTAAGGTTTTTACTTCGACACGAAGTATACGAAGTATTGAAATTCCCTCATATCGAAAACCACTCTGAGTCAAATATTTATAAAATTCGTGTGAACCGACTAATGAACCCACTATACCAAAACTCCGTCTCGGCTATGCGGATCTTTTGGTGAAGACCCTAGCCCACTAGATCCCTCTCTCGTATTGGGGGGTGCCTAAACGTGCTGTGCGGTGTACGTATGTTAGTATGTGTACACGATTCCGGTCGCCAGGAACCTTCCTGAAGCCTTGGATCGTTTTCATACAATAGGATCTCCGAAAATCAACTTTTGACGTATGGTCGAAGGCAAAAGGTTTTTTTTATAAATAACTGCTTCATAACATTTTATTGTACTAGCGAAACGGAGTGATGCTGACTGTCGAAGTGCTCTTGGAAAGCACAGAAGGGCGTTTTTCTTGGATGTGGGTAACGTATATTTTTAATTAAAATAACAAGAAAATTGGGAACACTGTATGTACAGAATTACATATAGTAGTTAAAGTCGGTTTTCGAAAATTACAAAATTGCTTTACATAGAAAATATTAAAATGCCCCAAGCAGCTAAAGAGCGGAACCTTAACCGCCTCTGCAATTACGTAAAAGTTTATGACGCACATTTACTTCAAAAAGGCGTCTAAAGTGCACTCTATATTGATCGAAACCCTTCAGTTCTATTGTCAGGCTGAAATTGGCCTCAGTAAGCAACCAGTTGCACCCGAAGGTAAAAATATGCTGTCCGTATGGAGGTAATGATTTTCCGTTATAATTTCGCTGCTTGCAAAGAGATGGCGCAGGCAGCTATACTGTGCGTTGGAATTGGATAGCCTGATAGCAATTACCTACAAATTATTAGTTCGGTGTGCACTATTTAAATGTAATTAGCTAAAATGTTGGTTTTGTAAAAAGTTGGATACAAATGAAACTTTTACGTACATGCTTACCAGACAGGCTGATAAATCAAAATTTTATTAACTTAGTTTTTATCGAGTTCGAAGCTTCCAATTGCATTTTATTATTGAGTGAATAAAGCTGAAGTCGGGAGACATTTACCTTTATTAAACTTATCTAAGGAAAAATCAAAAGCAATTGCTTCTGTCACCTTTGTTTTGTAAATTAGCTGCAATCAACTTACACTAAATATAGCACATGTAGAATATCGACTCTCTATACCTACCTTTTAAACCCCTTAAAATATTTGTCAGTTTTTGAGCGTTCGTGTAAATACTCCAATGGCTTAAACTGAGCATTTTGAATGTAAAATATTGGCAACAGATAAAATATAAGTCAAAGTAGTTCTATTATTTATCAAAAGATCGATGTTGTGGATATTTATTTATTTTAGTTTATTTAGCTTGGTGTAAGTGTAATATTATTGATTGCCTGGCGTCCAGACCAATAGTGTTGTAGGATTCCCGACCACATATTTAGGTACTTTTGTACTTTATCATTTAAACGTCGCAGCGACGTCACTGAACACAATTGAACAGAATTTTGGTAGTTGAGTGAAGCTTTTCATATATTGGTTTATAGGTTTGCTTTGTATTTTGTTTTGATAATGTGTCTTTTTCTGTTAAAAAATAAAGTAGTTTGGTTAAATGTTTTGCACGCTGAAATAGTCACTCTATTATAGTTGTCCAAAATAGAAAAAATCTATGTTACATCTCCGATATTAATTCTTTTAGATATTTAATAGTTATGCTTAAAATACACACATGGCAAATCAGAATAATATGCATTTAACCCCAAGTAACTCTAATTTTTAATAAAATAATGGTAATGAAGTGTTATTAGGGCTTTTCTATTACAGGAAACAAACTTATTACATAATGAGCTAGTATAGAGTAACTAAAACTGAATTGCTAGTAGTAATCATAGAATCTAGTGCAAAATGTAATTGTTACGCACGTTTTTATAATCACAGATACCTACTGATGTAGTCTCTAATGCCACACATGCCACAAATTGGTACCTACTGTATTTTGAATGAAAACTAGCATGCTCGGAATCAAATAGACATTACATGTTCAGTTTCAGAAATATAAACGGTAAATATTATTTGAAAACAACTAATTAATTTCTTTATTGTATAATTTTAGTGGTAGCGGTTGGTTTTAGGCGAGGTAATCTCCCAGCAGGGATTTCTGTTGTGATTTTAAAGGCCACGTTGTTGAAATTCAGCAGGACGGGATATGTATCTTTACACAACCGGGAAATGTCAGCTCCTTAGCCAGCAAGTGGTGTAATCCCACTGCATTTCCCTCGATAAGCCACAGCAAATATTTGTCGTTGCAGAAGCTGATGGAAAGCTATTTTTTGTATGCTAATTCGGCAGTGTTTCGAAATAATTGGTTACGTAAGGAGACTTTAATATCAGTGCCAAGTTTTTGCATAATTTCTTCGGTAGATGGAAATGAGTTGCTTGAGTTAGTAATATTCAGCAAAAACTTTGCTGCTTCTGTAATTATGAAGCGATTACTGTTCAGGGCGACGGTTATTATCTTTTTTATATTTTAATCGTGCGAGTTTTTATGGAATAAGTGTAATTAATAGCGCACCACGTTTATATAACGAAAAATATTGCAGTTTGAAATTCCATCGCCAAAGAGTTTGTATTGATCATTCTGAACTAGAAAACAAGCTTTTACTTTTAATTTTCTCATTACAATGGTAGCACAATAAATCAATATCTAAGCCATTACTTACTGCAGCAGTAGGTAAAAAATTACTGGCAGTTTTACTGTGTATTTTTCACTTGCATATGAATTTTTGTTGTGCTTTGATTATTTACTGAACGGTATTGAAATTTATGACTTTCGAAATATTGCTTCAAGATATCGCCTATTAGCTGCACATACGAGTATACATAATCGAAGAATTGTACGACCTCAAGTATTTTATATTGTTTTTAGGGTATTTGTAATTTTTTATTTCATCTGCTTTGATTATTATAAATTCAATGTACGATATAATGGTATAGTTGCACAACTGTTAGTGCTTCGTTATACTAGCATCTATTTTCCCCCAAAATGCTAGCTAATACGACGTTTCTTCATAAGCGTGTCTGTAGAAAAAATGTATAAAGAGGCTTGATAAAAATTAAAAATAAATGACATTTTTTTGCATTTAAACGTAAGTAATTTAGTATCGAGAGATCAAAAAGAAGTCTGTTCCTGATAATCTCGAATTTGACATAGACTTACAGTGTCATCAACATATTGTTCGAGTTTGAATTTCCACAGCCCGCTGAGGATCAGTTTTTTTTTATCTCTCTCGATATAAAGGCAGGGACAGAGATTATCAATAAAAGTCTTCTTCTTCTTCTGTTCCGATCATTATTTACCATATTACGTTGTTGAGGTGACTGACACTTACCTTTGTTTATTACTTTTACAAAGTTTTTCTTTTTCTTCACATCCTGCTATCCATAGTCAACACTTTAACCTCGTTTCAGCTCAATCATTTCTCCTCTAATATCTCCACCATTATTTTACTCCATATCTCTGGGTTTCCCTTTTTCCCGCCTCGCTTCCTATATTTTCTTTAATGCTCTGTCCCTCTTCTTTCTGAACATGGGTCAAACCATCACAGTTGATTGGTTTCTATTCCCTCCTCAAGTGGTTTGACTTCCAGCCTGCTTCTGATTTCCGTGTTTCTTAGAAGGTCCCTCTACACCTTCTATTCTTCTTAAAAATCTCATTTTGCCAGCTTGTATAGTCGCTGATTCAGTCTTTTGCTTAGTATCCATGCTCTGCTGCTGTAAGTTAGAATTAGGTGCTATAATATATTGTATATTATGATTTTCGTTTTCTTGGAGATCTTATTCTTGTATATTATTGCTTTGCTAATGAAATGGTAAAGTCTATCGGCGATTTTCACAGAAATTATTGTCGCCCTTTTTATGTAGCTACTTTCCAATCTTCTGAGATTCTATTTTCCCTCCAAGTCAGTTGAAATACTATGTGTAGTTGAGGCATCCAAGACTCTTCCATGTATCTTAGTATTTGTGGTTTTATATTATCATGGCAGCAGCTTTGTTGATCATCAATGTTTTTATTGCTTCTTTCAAACTAATCTCCAGTTCGTGTACCTCTTCTTCGTCTTGTTCTACCCCATCTGCTTCTTGAACTGGTTGATTTTGCATCTTACCTAGCAATTCTTTAAACTACCCTTTCATTCTGATTATATCATTTTCATGGGTGAGGGTCTCTCTCTGTTTTTTGCTCTAGGTGGCTCAACAGATTATTTTAATTTTTCCTTAGTCTACTATTTATTTTATAGAATTATTTTTGATTTTCTTTACAGCTGGTTCCTTGACCAATCCAAAATTCTCCCACTCTAGTTTTTTACTTCCTTTTACGATAAAGGAAGTATTGGATTCACCCCAAAAATTCGAAATTGAGTTTTCAACAGATCTTCACGTTTTAGAGTCCCCTGTACCCAAAAAACATATTTTTGTTCATTGTTCTGTCTGCGTGTGTCTGCGTGTCTGTCTGTGTGTGTGTCTTTGTGTCTGTGAACAGAATATTTTAAAAAACGAAATGTATGGCGTTGAAACTTTATATACTTTATAAGTTTTGTGTACTATCTAGATGCGACAGCAAGCTTTTGAAGAAAACCGGAAGTATGGGTTTCCTTTGCTTTTTCCTATTTTTTTATCAACTAATTTACATAGAACACCCGGTATATTATTACATTTTTGAATTCAGCTTAAAATTTTAGAGGAAATTTTTCTCTTGCACTAACGCTCTATTTTGTACGGTTTCTGCAGAATTTGTAATTTTTGCAAAATTTTAGACAAATGCTTAAAAATTAAATCAAATTTTTGGCTAACTATAAGATTACTGTAAAAGGAAGTTTTGTAAGTGTATCACACCAGATTTTTTTTGCTGGTACTACCAAAGCTTTCGGATGTTTTCTTCGTTCTTTGTACCGCTTGTAGTTCTCTACTCTTTTGTTTATGGAGTAATTTTTCCATAGTTACTTCTTCTTTATTACCTCATTTACGTCACCGTTCCACCAGCCTGCTTATTTCCTCTGTTTCCTATGATTTGTTGTACCACACACTTTTTTGTTGCTGTAAGAATAAATTCTTTAAAGGTTGACCACCCAGTTCGTGTCCCGTTTCTACTCTGACGTCTTAAACTTTTCTTTTTCTAGTTCTCTGTACTATGACGTTAACTATTATTGAGTTATCGTTTTTGCTTAGTTCGACTCGTGTATACTTATGTAGGTATTTCATTTTGTTTATAAAACGTGTTGACCATGAACATGTCGTTATCTATGCAGCACTCGATTAATCATTGCCCATATTGTTTTCTGATGTTTCCATTCTGCTGTTCAGGTCTCACAGAATCATTACTTTTTTCTTTTGTTTCCTCTAGGAATTCACAAAACTTATGTTTTCGACAACCGTCAAAAAAAGGGGACATTCGCGCATCGCTATCAATGCGCGAAGTTTGCCATTTTTTAACGTGTTAAAAAATGGGATATTTATTTACGTTAACATTGACGACGTGAAAACATGCATTTCCAGGACTAGAGCGCCAAAAATTTTAGCGCATTACTTCGCAAAATAATAGTTATATTCTTGTTTGACGGTTGTAGAAAAAATATTGTTTGTATTACGTGCGCGAAGTGTTTTTGTGAGTTCGAATTACTTTTTTGTGGCATTCTCAGGCACAAAATCACTCACTTCGCGCACTTAATACAAAAATTACTATTTCACTTCAGCTTTCTTGTTGTCGTTTCGGCCATACTATAATAATTGTTTCCGGTTGTGTAGGCGTTATTTTGTCTCTGCGAAGAATTTCCATTTCTTGATACTATTTGCTCTATTTTCACTTACTATGCAACCAACACATTTGGGTACCCTTCTGTCAATGCTTACACTACTGTAAAGTAACAAGTTTTCTTCATTTAAGTTCTCTATAAACGTCCTTTCCGTTTTTTATCTCTGGTAGTGAAATTCATTCTAATGTTGATTTCATAAATTCCTTCTCCTTCCCTCTCAGTCCTCTCACGTTCCATCGGTTTTCTTGGGACTACTGGCTTTGTTAGTTTTTTGTAGCAGAAGCTTTGGTTCTTTTCAGGCTTTCTCCATCTTCGTCGGACAATCGTTTATAATTGATTCCGTTTATTTCAATCTCGCGGTATCCTATTCTGGCTTTCTTGTCTCTGCTTTTTTCCTCTCTTGCCGCTTTTTTATAACTGCTTGTATTCCTCTTTTCTTTTGTATCAAATCATTTTCTAAGTAAATTATTAAGCTCTTTTATCTACGCCTTTCAGTTTGTTCTAGTTCCGCATTAGTACAATTTTCTGGTTCCAAATTCGCTACTATTACCGGATTCTCTGGGTTCATTCCTTTTATTATCGTAGGTTGCATACCTATTCTCCTCCTTTTAATTCCTTTTTTAGGAATATTCCTGCTTATTCTGTCTCTATTCTGTGGACGAAGGGAGCCAACTTTGAGCCAACCTCTTTTGTGGTCGTCCTAGTGGTCTTTGTTCAGTTGATGTTCCTCTCTTTCATTCTCTTATTTCTCAATAAATATCGTAGAAAAAGTGATAGTTACTAACTAAAGTGGGCTTCTAAGTCCAAAATTGGAATTTATACTTTTATTTTCAAACGTCATAAAAGTGACAACTTAAGTGAGTACACAGGCAAGATAAATGTGTTACTTTTATGGCTAGGCATAATAGTAATTTACGTTACAAAAGCGGAATGTAGTGTTTTGCAGGTCGAGCTAAGTAGATTCCAGGGCTCGCCTGCGGCTTGCCCTGGAAGCTTGGGGAGACCTGCAAAACAGCATAACATAATATACTAGTATGTTTCTGTGAGCGGAGTAAATTAATTTTCAGTGAAGAAATTAATGCATATCTAAAAACGGAAAAACAACCCAGGAAGCTATTATACAGGGCATTTCAAAACCACGATTTAGGACTCGTGCTAGCACATTCGTCCTAATCGAACCTAAGTGCAATGGACATTCGTGATACCACAGCAAAAATATTCGACATAACTTTGACTACTCATGGTATTATAAGCGACAAATTTTAAGCTTTTCATTATTTTCTTCTTACTGAACTTTTTGTTTAGCTCTGTTATCATCTTCTGTAGTTCGTCAAATTTATTCGTTATCAGCACCACAGTATCCGCAAACCTTAGATTGTTTCGTTTTCCTCCGTTTATGTTGAACCATTTGTCCACCCAATTTAATATCTTAAAGACATCTTTTCAGGTTTCCGTGAATAACTTGGGCATAATTTATCTTTCTACCTAATTCGCTTTCCTGTGTTTATTTTTTTTTGTTTCTTTGTTTAGTTTTATGTTAAAGGTAGCATTTATGCAAATGCCTTAGATTAGTTTGGAATATCTCGAGTCAGTTCTTGGATTCTTAAGAGCTCCTTCTTGATCTTTTAGTTTCACGATGTTTTCTCCGTGGGAGAGTTTTCTTCTTAGTACTTTTATATTTTTCCGTTATTTACTGTGGTTGTGCTTAGGATTTATTCTCCGTGTCCTTTTTTAGTTTTTGTTTTATTATTCTATAGAGTTCTTTGTATTTACCGGAATTTCTTCTTTCTTCCGCTACTAGTTGTCTTCTTTCTTCTATTAGTTGTTTAGTTTTTCAACTTATTGTTTGTGTTTGTCATTTTAGGTCAGAAATTACATTCTAAATTTCACTTGGCAGTTTAACCTTTTGGAAGTGCAACAGCTGCCGATCACGCATACCTCTAGGTCCAGCAGTGGATGAGTAACAATGTAGAGCTAACTGTCTAGGGTTGGTAATTACGTTTTCTACCTTCCTGTTTAGCTGAAGTCTATTTAGCCATGACTAAATTTGACTAGATACATAATAAGTGATATTTTAAAGGGCAATTTCTTCAAATTGGGGTTTTTGAAAAATCCATTACATTCTACAGCACATACTTCAAAAACCATTAGGTGTAGAGGAAAAATGTCTGTTATAACATAAATTATTTAATTTATTATGGTCTACATTTTTTTAAACTTTTTTTTATATCTGCAACGATTAAAGCATTATATAAGAAGTAACAAACATAACCAGCCATTTTTCAATATGGCGGCCGTAGCACAGCTGCGATTTTAGAGGACTTTTAGTATATTCAACAAAAAGGTAAATGCAACAACTCTATCAAATTCTATTTATAATGTGGTGTGGAACACGCCATGACGGGATACGGAAAGTTCGTTCCCCACATTTCGTTCCCCACATTTCGTACCCCACATTTCGTTCCCGGGATATTTCGTCTCCCCACATCTCGTACCCGGAAACTTCGTTCCCGACCGAGCTCAATTTGTCTCCTAGATTAGAGGGTGTTGAAAAACGAGTGCAGCGATCGGAATACAGTTAGATAATGAAAGATATTTAAATTTATTTATTTATTATAATAAACTTATAAGAACAAAATAAATTTTATTTATAAAAATTACGGTTTAATCTAAATATTTTCCTTACATCTTGTATACGGCCATAATTTCTCATTCTGAACAACTTTTCTTAGTAATATTTTGCCGTATTATGAAAATAAGAGTAGTTTACCTGAAAAGAAAATATTTTTTGCTTAACTGTCAACGCCGACTTATTTTTGAAAAACTGAAAATTTTCTTAAAATTCTCTACAAACCAAGCAGGAATTTTAATTCCTATAACATTTTTATGTAAAACTAAAAATAAAATTTAATTCCCTCTTGTAAATTCAATCCGGGGACATACTATTCTTACAAGTTTATTATAATAAATAGATTAATTAAAATATCTTTCATTTTTCTAACTGCATTCCGATTGCTGCACTCGTTTTTCAATACCCTGTAATCTAGGAGACAAATTGAGCTCGGTCGGGAACGAAGTTTCCGGGTACGCGATGGGGGAGACGAAATATCCCGGGAACGAAATGTGGGGTACAAAATGTGGGGTACGAAATGTGGGGGACGAACTTTCTGCAAACCCGCCATTACTTTCATAGACGGATCCAGAGACTTCCTAAGGGGGGGGGGGGGGTCAACTAATTTTTGTAGATTGAACAGTAAGGCTAAACTAATAGTTTAGGTAGGTAATGCGTACTATGGGATGGTACTAGGTAGATATTTTGAATAAAAGAGGTAAATAATAAAAATTGAATTTTTATATACTTAAAAAAAGGAATATTGAACCGCTATTTCACCTATATAAGCTATACAAAAATAACAAAAAAAGTTAACTTTACACTATTAAGGTAACCAAATAAGTTCGTGCGTTCTTTTATGGTAAAATATAAATATTTATTAAGTAATAATAATACACTATTATTTATCGAAGTAGTTACCATCACACTCAACGACCTTTTGCCAACGTGACACCAATTTTTGTATGCCGGTATTGTATAACTTTATGGATTTTGAATAAAAAAATTGACGGACTGCATTTATTACATCAACTCGAGTTTTGAACTGCCCATGCCTCATAGAGTTGTCAAGAGACAAAAAAAGATGGTAATCACTTGGCGAAATGTCAGGAGAATATGGAGGGTGTGGTCCCGTTTCCCAGCCAAGTTCGGAATTTTTTTCCCGGGTCACTCTTGCAGTATGTGGCCTGGCGTTATCCTGTAGGAATAACACTTTGTTTCGATTGATCAAAGAAGGCTGTTTTTGGATGAGTGCTGCTTGTACTCGTTGAAGCGTTCATAATACAAGTTAGCAGTGATGATTTGACCCGTTTCCAAAACTCATAATGGACAACTCCGGGTGCTGTCCACCAAACACAATAAAATCTTGTTTGGGTGCAAGGAAGCCTTGAGAGTGTGTGATACCGAATCAGTAGGCGATAACCAATGATACGAACGCTTAGAATTTTAGTACAATATCAACTTTTCGTCGCAGGTTAACAACCGATCAAGAAAAGATTCAGTATCGTTGCGTGAAATGTTTGCCGAACAAACGGTAAGATGACTTAATTTGTTATCATTTGACAATTCATGTGGGACCCATTTGCTTAACTTCCAAGTCTTTCCTAGCTGATGAAGGTGCAAACGAACGGTTTCGTCACTCACACAGAATCTTTCTACAAGCTCTAGGCACGTTGTTCTGGAATTTGCCTCCACAACCTGTTGAATATCCTTGTTGTTAATGATCTTCAGTCTCCCAGAGTGTGCTTCATCGGTCAAGCTGAGATCTCCTGAAGAAAATTTCTTGAATCACTTCTGTGCCGTTCGATCACTTACGGCATCATCTCCGAATGCGGTACATATTTTTCTCGCCGCCACTGCAGCTTTGGTACCGAGTTTGTACTCATAGAGTAAACAACCTCGAATTAAAGTTTTATTTGTTTCTATTTTCAACTATTTAAAACTAGGAATTAATCAATTGTCACCAAATGTGTATGTATCTGATAAAAGAAGGATTCATACTAAAGTAGATGACAGATAACAAACAAGTGCTGTCGATCAACAACGTAAAAAATATTCATGGCACTCTGCTGTATACAAAAACCGCACGAACTTATTTGGTTACCTATTTCTAAAACTACGAGAGTTACCTAAATATTGTGTATATAAACGTTGTAAGTACGAAAGTGGTGCACATTACCAAAATAGTTTTGATTGTATAGGGTGGCTCAAAAAGGTGTGACGAATCTGTCCTATATTTAGGTAACTTCAAAGTTTTGCATTGAAATACTAATAATTTTATATCAAGCTGTATGGGTCTAATGTCAGTTGTTTTGGAGATACATATAAACGATTTTATACCAAAAAAAAAAGCTGAATTTCAGGCGGCTGCTGTAAGAGAAAGGTCCTGTATGAATTTTTGAAAAGCGCTTAATGAGATTTTTTTATGTTACTTTATACTTCCACATTCAACTGTTTTTCATTAAAAAAAAATAATTTGAGCTACTTAACATGGTTCATTTCAAGAATAACTCCTTGTTTTATATACGAGTAGACAAGCCAAGTACATTTATCCAAATAACTAATGTTAAAATGTATTTTAATTACTTTCACATGTATTTTTTTCGAGAAAGGAAATTTGAATTACTTGAAAATCAAGTATACATGTTTTCGCTTTCACGCGAAATGTTTTAAAATAAACATTATTTTACATACGAGTACTTAACTCTAAAATTGAAATTTTGCAGGCTTTGGAAATTTTAAACTTTGACTAACTAGTTGTACAATTTAAAGCAAACAATGAAAACATTACATTATCAGCAACATTTAAAAATACGCCGATAACTATGCACCAGGTGCAATTCATTGTTTTGTCTAGTAGAGACTGGTAACACTAGACAGGTCACACAACCAACATCGACGAGCGACGAAAACCCCACCATTTTTTTATAATTAAAACAAAGCAGTCAACTTTTTATCAGATTACATTTTTAAGAGGTACAAGGGGGCGTCAATTGACCCCATTGACACCCCCTTGGATCCGTCAGTGATTACAGTTACTCTGAGAAACTGGAAGTGTTGATTATAAAGAAGGTAAGTGATAGACCAACAATTAGGACCAAGAAGTTGTTGAAATTTTTTTACAAAAGGGTTTATGATGAACCTATCAAGTCATTGCGACGTGTATCCCAAAACAAAAGTACCTATCAAAGAATTTATAGAATAATATTCAATTCTTCCCATACGGGATAGAAGTTTTCTAGACCTCGTTTTCAAGTATTCATTATTGTCAATCCTTTAGTGAGAATCTTATGACAATACTATTTACTCCACGTGACGTTTTTCATAGATGAAGCATGCTTGCGTGTGTGATGATACATACAATCATGAAATATGATAATGTGGTGTGCACATGTTTTGAAAATTGGCGTTTGCATATTGTCTTTTTAAAATGGCTACTTGGTCCAACATTTTTTATGGGACTGAATAACTCTTGGATGTGTAATGCAACAACTAAAATACGTTACATATTATGCAAATCGACTATGTATACTGCTGCAGCATGAATTCTGTTCTGATGCTCCAGTTTTAACGATTTCAATTCAGCTGAACTGTATAAACTAAACTAAAACTATTCTGTTAACTCTGCTACACAGTATGCATTTAGTTATCTCTAGCAACTGGTCTAGCAACTAAAAATTAATTGGAATTTTTCGTACATAATTAATACGGAAAATTAATAGGTTTTATTAAATAGCTGACTAGACAATTAATTTTAATTAAATATAAAACTGCAATTGCTGTAAGATTTACACGATTTATGTAAGAAGAAATAGCATTCTGGCGTCGAATAATTTCCTTATCGAATATCCCCCGTGCATGCCTTCTTCCAGTTAAATTTACTTTCGTACCGTTCCAAGCGCTTGGGATAGTTATAAGTGAATGACTGTATTTCTTTCAAACGTCCAATAGGTTGAATCGTTTGCGTTTATTTTGAGATTGGAATTTCTTATATATAAAATAATGAGTGCAAGAAATATCACCTCAAACCTTTCAACGTTAACACCTGTACTTTAATTTTTGCAGTTTTAAAATATAACCTTCCACCTGAAGAAACTGCAATATTTACAAAGCTTATTTTATATTAAAAATTCTACTAAAACATTGAGAACCTGACGCACTTGGACTAAAAGGAAGTCTTCTCCAATAAAAAGTGTTAAAATGGCAACCGCAAACATATCCTTTTACCTTCTGTGGGTTTTAGTAGTTTTTGGATATTTAATGAAGATATTTCGGTGTACGTTGTGTGACCCAGCCGTGAGTAATTTAATTGCACTTTTGGAACGCCGTTTGATAGATCGGCCTCATAGTTTATGGTCTAGGGTATTAACGTTTAACTGATGAATATTTTATTTTGACTATAGTACGCGTGATCCAGTGGAAAGTAAACACAGAAATCAGTTTTTATACTAAAAAATAAATAACTGTGACGATTTTTACTTCCAAGTAGTCTTCCTCTGTATCCAAAGAGAAGTTAATATTTTGAAGGCGTCGCGACGTCGGACCCGTCGGACTCTAGTTAGCGAATTATACAAATTCTAATAAACATGAGCAAAATGATACCATCCTATGCTAATGTTTAGAAGTTAGTTTTGTTATTTTCAGATAAGATTACAATTATACGCTATTTTCATTGTTTCTAAAAAAATGTGTTAAATGGATAGTATATGCACTGCCAATATTTCAAATTTGCAATTGTTATTGTTAAATATGATTCTGTAAATATCTTTAAAGTGGATTTGGTATTCATCCTAGGGTGCTATTATAACTGCCACTTTAACTAAATGTAATCGTACAATAATGTTAAAATACGGACAATTATTCGAACAACAAAATTACTGATGTCGTAGTCTCTCGAAGAATTTTGTCATCCAGGACTGATTACCGTCCGGAAAATGAATCAGATAAGAGCTTACCATATACCAAAGAACTTTACAATGGGCAGCACTGTATAGAAAGGATTTGCGGCCTCTGATTGGTCTCTCGCAATCGCTAAGCTTACTGTTGTTGCTTCAACAACGTTTTACCTATTTACGTTTGAATATTAAATTAGTGTATTAATTTACTTAGTTCTTTTATTTGCTTACCTGTGAGAGCAACAACAAGTTAAACATTGATTAAAATATGGCTAGGTAGGTATATTTCTATACTGAGTTAAAAAAACAAACTTTATACTCATTTTTAATACATTATTTAAGATGTCAAACAAGATAATTGATTAAGTTTTAGTTTAAATAAGGGCCAAATAAGAGTTATAAATTTTAATAACTTGTTTGGGTTTTTTAAACCAACACTTAATCAATCGTCTCGTTTGACTACATTTTAAATGGGTGTACCGGTTTTTGGTAGAAACTGAGTATATTTATATTTTAAATAGCGTCCAATTTGTTGCTACGTAAGAAAATTCTCCAGAGAACGTTGTTGGGAAAGCAGGACAGTTTAGTTTAATTTAGTTATATTATTTATTGTTGAAGTTGAAGTGGTGGTAAAGAATTCCAAAACTTATTGTTGTAATAATTTATATTTACCCTTTGACAACAGTAAACTAAATGATTTCGTCAACATTATACATATATTCCAGAATTAAATATGTCTTGCATTTTACAGTCATTATAATAAAAGCAAGATTTCTTGACGGGACTCTTGCTCATTCGAAATTATTAAGACAAGTTTTTGTTGCGTTCACAGAAAGCTCCTCATATTTATTATTGGTTAATTGTGAAAGTTATTTATGTACCGGGTGGCCAATTAAGAAGGGCACTCGGCCCTATCTCGAAAAGTAATTGTCGTAAAGACTTGGGGTAAAAAAATTTATGACTAAAGCGGCCAAGAGAAAATGCTGGAAATTATTTTTAAGTTTCTAGAATGGCCGCCAGGGGGCGTAATCGCATTCTTGAATTTTAAATCCCGTTTTTTGAGAAATAATCTTATATTACAGATAGCTAAAATGGACACCGTTTTAAAGCTGAGATAAATTCTATTCTTTTTTGTTAAATGCTTTTTGCTCTATCTTTTAAGGGAAAGTGGTGGGGGGTGTCCGAACATCTTCGGAAAGAAATGTCAATAACTTCAAAATGGCTGAACGGATTTTGTCAAACTTGGAGTCGTTGAAAAGGGATTTTCTTAGGCTATCAACGCTGCCTTGAGCGGATTGATTTAGATTGTTTGTGTCGCCGCTAGAGGGCGTTTTGCGACAACACTACAAATGAAATGGATTTTCTCAAAAAAATTAAATGCATCGATATTACTTTTATTGCAACAGAAGATAGCCAAATAAGGGTCTAACACGCTAGTAAAAACCGCATTTCGATATTTCTTTCCTAACCTAAAATATCAGTAGAAGAAATTAAAACTCGAAATAATGTCGCATCTTTGGGAATATTTTCAGTATACCTGCCATTATTAAATTCTAATTATCGTTCTTTTAGCAAAATATATATAAATTTACAGTTAAAATACGAACATTATATTTAAAATGTCAATAATAATTAATACTCATTCAATATGATTGAATATTGCCTTTCTGTCCACACGAAAAACTTTGACAGTTGATTGGCGCCTATCAGGATACTCTATCGCATAGATTCTAACAGAAACAGTTGCGTTTTCATTGTTTTGAAAATAAACATGACACATATCAAACACTTCTACAAGTGGAAAAGGCATTTTTTACAAATAAGGCCACCAAAATGCACTATAAATAGCTGCAATCTTAATATGATTGGCACTTAAACACCACCATTATAATTTTTGCTATTTTGTTTTCCAAAGCACACTTGCATTTTAAAAATTTCGAATTTCGTGTGGACAGAAGGGCAATATTCAATCATAGTGAATGAGTATTAATTATTATTGACATTTTAAATATAATGTTGGTATTTTAACAGTAAATTTATATACCTATATTTTGCCAAAAGAACGATAATTAGGTTTTAATAATGGCAGGTATACTGAAAATATTCCCAAAGATGCGACATTATTTCGAGTTTTAATTTCTTTTACTGATATTTTAGGTTAGGAAATAAATATCGAAATGCGGTTTTCACTAGCGTGTTAGACCCTAATTTGGCTACCTTTTGTTGCAATAAAAGTGATATCATTGCATTTAATTTTTTTGAGAAAATCCATTTCATTTGTAGTGTTGTCGCAAAACGCCCTCTAGCGGCGACACAAGCAATTTAAATCAATCCGCTCAAAGCGACGTTGATAGCCTAAGAAAAACCCTTTTCAACGACTCCAAGTTTGACAAAATCCGTTCAGCCATTTTGAAGTTATTGACATTTCTTTCCGAAAATGTTCGGACATCCCCCACCACTTTCCCTGAAGAGATAGAGCAAAAAGCATTTAACAAAAAAGAATCGAATTTATCTCAGCTTTAAAACGGTGTCCATTTTAGCTATCTGTAATATAAGAATATTTCTCAAAAAACGAGATTTAAAATTCAAGAATGCGATTACGCCCTCTGGCGGCCATTCTAAAAACTTAAAAATAATTTCCAGCATTTTCTCTTGGCCGCTTTAATCATAAATTTTTTTACCCCAAGTCTTTACGACAATTACTTTTCGAGATACGGCCGAGTGCCCTTCTTAATTGGCCACCCGGTACCTTAGTGCAGACAACCAAAGAAGAACCATAATAGGACAAACGTGGTAAATCCATCTCGAAATTGTGTGGTAAATTCACAGCCAGTAAAACTGTTATAGGAAGAACTAAGAAGGTCTGAGGATGTAACTCGAAAAGCTGTACAAACAATATTTGTAGGCTTATAAAAAACATTTTAGATAATAAAACTAGTAAATTTAAAATTCGTCTCCACCTCCACCCAAGTATTAAACATTTTTCCACACAGACTTTAACTGCTAAATAATAATTAAATCTTTGCTTGTTCTGCTTGGTGTCTCTTGTAGCTTAGAGAAGATTTATTACTAGAAGAAGAAACAGTGCAAAAATGTTACTGTTTGTAAGAGCTTAAATTGCTATAAATTACAAAAACACTCTTACTGGTCTGAAGTTGTAATTATATATCATGTACAATATTTTGGAAAACTATGTCAGCCCTGTTAGAGGTAGTTGTCAAATGTTGGACGTGCCCGGGAACGCGATTAAAACACGCATCTGAAACAGGAGCAACTTACACAAGATCGGTTCATTTACACAGTTATACCATATAGTATTTGGTATTCCTTTTCCTTTTGCTGATCGATGTTCTAACTCTGTTCCATCGTGTGCCCTTTTCCTGTAGCAGCAGAACGCAGCACCTACATAAACACAATCGGTTGGTCTAGCATTGGTTTGGTTTCCATGTATTCAACGGTTACTGCGGTTTCGGAGCTTTCAATTCCCATTATCATACGTCATACCCAGGGCCGTAGTCAGCAGGGGGGGGGAGTAGGGGGTAAAAGTAGGGCAAAGCCTTTCCTGTAAGAATTTTCGTCCTCTCTGGAACAATAAATTTGGTTCCCGTTTCTCCTCATAATAATTAAATTTACACCTAGGTGTTGCATGCCTATCTATTTTTATTATTACACAGATAGCTGATTGCATAGCCGCATGCTCCAAGAACTGGTCAAACAGTTTAGAGAATTAAGCAACGTTCGCAGCGGTCGGCGTCATTGGTCTATAATTATGGTGGTCTTTAGGGTCAGTGTTCCTATGTATTGGGAGTATTGCATTTAGTTCTAATTTTTTGGTATATTATTCATTTTCAAGGCTTCATTGTAATTGCATATTTCATAAATCCCCACTATTAGTGATTTTCCATCATGCTTTTCTATTTTTGGTGATATGCCGTCTGGACTTCCGCTTTACCTATTCTTATTTTCGCTACTGTTCTTGAACTTTTACTACTATTATTGGTTCATAATCTTGATATTCTCCTTTATCTCTTTGTTCTTTCGGTAACTCTTCTCTTTCTGATCCTGAACACTTTCCTTCGTAAACGTTTTTCCATAAATTTAATATCCTCTTCTTCTTCTTAAGGTTCCAGCTCCATTTAATGAAGGTTGAAAACAGTCATGGCAAACCTTGTTTGGTCTCTAAATAAGGAATGCGCATCCAGAGCAGTCCAATCCCGTTTTTCAGCCAGAAGTATTTTCTTCGTCCCATACCACGTCGCCCCTTGATTTTACCTTCCATTATTAGTTTTAGGAGTCCACTTACTTACGTGTCCAATGTATTCAGTGCTTGTTTTATTGATTGTTGGCGATGTTTAAATTACAGGTTTAGTTCTTTATAAAGCTACATTGTTTTTGATTATCGAGTATAATAATAATAATAATAATAATAATGTCTTTATTGAACTATTTACAGTAAAATATCAAATCCACAGTAAATATGCAGCAACAGGGCGGAGTTCAGCATGGAGCGCAAGGCAGATGTTGCTCTTCCACCCAACCCTGTGCCTATTAATTACATAAATAAAGAAACATTGAGCCAGTATGGTACTGTTGACGAGCCAGATGAACTCTCCAGGTGCAGAGGTCACTGCAATTAATATAATAGTAAGAATCATTCTTAACAGTGAGTAAATAACTAAAATTACAAATTACAAATTAGAAATGAGCTATTATTGAAAGATTTCCAGATAATAATAAATTCCTTAAACGTGTTTTAAATATTTTCGGCGATAAAGATTTTAAATCATAAGGAAGTGTATTATAAATGCTTACAATATTAAAAGAGAACGACCTCTTAAACATTTCTGTGGAGCGAATAGAAGGTGTTAAAAGCCCATTATGACGTAGATTTAAATTATGAACGTCTGTACGGAAGCTTAGTTTGTTGTATAAATAAGGCGGACAACAACTTAGAATAATCCTGTGGTACAAACACGTCGCATGAAATAGCCTACGTTGGCTCATATTTAGCCAATTAACCTCTTTTAATTTGTATGAAATACGTTCGTATTTTCTGACACCAAAAATTAATCGCAAACATGCATTTTGTAAAGTTTGGATCTTTGCGGAATCAACAAAGTACAAACAAGGACCATAAAGTACATCGCAATAGTTAAATTTCGACAATACAAGAGTTTCACACAAATTAACCTTTAACTTTTGGCTAAACAAATGCCTATTTTGAAAAATGAGTTTCAAACTTGCGTAAGCTGCCTGGATGCATTTTGACACATGACAATCAAACCGAAATTCCTGATCTACAAAAATTCCCAAACTTTTTACAGTTTTAGATAGGGGCAGGCGATTGTCCTGAATTTTGATATTAATTTCTGCAGATACTCTAGCAATGTCACTACGCCTTCATAATAATATGACAGCAGATTTGGAAGCATTTATTTGTAGACAATGTTCCACAGAGATATGAAATATAGCTTCAAGGTCTTTATTTACAAGTTCACAGGCTAGATGTACATTGCTAATATTAAATGAATGATATATCTGCGTATCATCGGCATAAAGATGATATAAGCATGATTGTAGAACAGAAGGAAGATTAGATGTATAAATAATGTACAACAAAGGGCCAAGGATGGAACCCTGTGGTACTCCAGCACTTACATCACGGAAGCAGTGGCGTAACTATCATATGTGCAGAGGGTGCAAAGAACCTCCGCGCCGAATGTATGTAGGCGCCGCGGTAGCGGAGTTTTTTGTGACAAAAAAGTTTTCCTAGAATAGAGGCTCAAAGCTGCAACAGACTATGATACCTGAGCGCCACTGGGCTCTTTTCGTGCGCAGTCTTTTCTCCTTTTGAGTAGATTAGAAGTTCCAGCTCTAGTGTGTGTTTGTGATTCTTAGATTGCATAGTGCATAGTAACTAGTGATGGGCATAATCGGATGATTTCAATAATCGGAATGTTCCATTTCGGAATGTTTATAAAATCGGAATATCATCCGATTATTTTACATTCCGTAAATGCAAGCAAGGGAAAACGATCGAAACAACAACAAGCGGAAGGAAGATGAAATGCGTCCAAATTTGCGATGCGAGCACTCGCCGTTGCGCGTAAGCCCTTATCTGCGTTGGCATCTATTGTTTTGGTTTCTAAGACGGCCAGTAAAACAATTTATGAGTTTGAGTCGCACAGTGGGATGTGAGGAAATAAAATATTTTTTTCAAATTATTACAGTAGTTACTTTAATAGACTTTTGGAAAATGGTAGTGATATTTTAAAGTTTAATGGCACATAAAGTACATAATAGATAGTATAAAACAATACATGAATTTGAAGTCTGTAAGGTGTACTATCTAATAATTAATCTACGAAATACCACTGCCATTAGTGCCAGCATATAGCAGTCAAGTGAGTCAACACAATATTTCGTATTCCGTTCAGTTCAAATTGACATTTCGTTTTCTCAATTTGTATACCGAATAGTAAAATAATCGAATTCCGAAAAGTTCCGAAATAATCGGAACCTTCCGATTTTTTGAACAATCGGAAACTTTCCGATTATTCATTCCGGATAGGCCCATCACTAATAGTAACATACTATAAATTCAAAGTTTTAAACCGCAAATTTCTGACGATTGCCTCAGATGCAGAGGTCATAGAGAGTGCCAAATTACTTCAAACTACGTATGAAACTGATCTCGATGACGGCTTACTAAAGCAAACTGTACAATTTCGATCTTCGTACACAACTAGTATTAAATATTGCTTTTCAGTGAAAGAAGTGGGAGAAAAATGTCTGTCTAATCACAAATCATTGGCTAGCTTTTCATGCTATACCTACCTACATATTTATATATCTACTAGCTGGCCCGGCAAACGACCCCCCAAAAATAATTTGTCTCTGAAACCCCGTTTCACCACTACAGAGTTTTAATTTTATGTCATGTCCATCGTCTTGGACTTAAAAATAAATGCCATTTTCGCAATCAACGTCACAAAAAACCGCAATAACGACACCCATATCGATTTTTAGGCTTATTTGCCCCATTTCACCCCCTAATGTGTAGCGGACCCGACAGACGTTGTCCTGCCCGAACGTTGGTTTGCCTGCTATTGGCGGGTTTAACAAACGTTTTTTCGATATTCGAATTTTCGATCTTTTTCATTTTAAAAAATATTGGAGGGTGGTGAAATTTTGGAGTTATATGTTCTGATATGCGAGAAATCTTAAAGAAATGAAAAAAAGAAAATCGTCAATTTTTTTAAATTCCTAGAACCCGATTGCACCGCCACCTACCGGATCCAATTATGAATCTATACCATCCAGGGACCCTCTCAAACACACACACACAATTTCATCAAAATGGGTCCAGCCGTTTAGGAGGAGTTCAGTCACGTACACACGTACAGAAGAATTATATGTATAAAGATATACGGATGGGGCCATAATTATATATAACAGCAATAAGATAACATGAACCACAAAATAGAATGCTTGAGTAAGAAAGAGATGACCATACAACAAAATTACTTTAGTAGGCACAATTAGTTGACATATGTCATAATTAAAGTGAGCGTCAAGCCTACTCGTATATTTGCTACTATGTTTATCTCTTTCTTACTCAAGCAATACGTGTTATTTTCTTAAGTAACAAACGACTTCCGGGATTGGACCGTGTCATGATTGAGATCGAAGAACTCAACGTTTCGCCCACTTTCGTAAGGGGCTTCATCAGGAGGAAAAAAGCAAAAGAGCACGGTAACTCAACGTGTTAACCACGCCAGAAACGAAACTCTTTGCAAAGGGAAGGGACAGAAGAGCACGGTAACTCAACGTGTTAACCACGTCAGAGGCGAAACTCGACTGACTATCAAAAGAAGAAAAGCGAGAATTTATAGGCAAGCGCCGTAGCGATTCAGCAAATGCCGTCGCGGTTCAGTGACGGAGGGCGGGGCTTAGGAATTAGCACTTTCCACATAGAAGGAAGGGGAAAGCCTTCGTCCCGATTGAAATTATTAGGGTGTTTGCAAATCTCAATGGCTTCGCGAATCTTTCTGCTAAAGAAGAATGGGGATTTGCAGATGATGGAAGTTTCATCAAAAAGGATCTTATGACCAGTATCGTGTTGGTGTTCGGCGATGGCCGATGATGAAACGAGACCTGACTTGAGACAGCGCTGGTGCTCAGAGATGCGAGTTTTCACCGAACGACCTGTTTCACCAATGTATACAGCATTACAAGAGCAAGGGACTCTATAAACACCATTAGATGACATAGTGTTTAATTTATCCTTAGATGAAGGAAGAACCTGTGAGATTTTGCTCGGGGGTTTGAATACTGTTTTAATGTTTTGTTTTCGAAGAAACTTTCCTATGCGGTCCGTGACTTGGTGGATATAGGGAAGAAAGACTATTGCTGCAGGAGGATCGGGTTTTGGAGGTTTGGGTGGCCGTGGGTGAAGATGGCGATTGATGGCAGACTGTATATCCCTAGCACGGTAACCGTTATTCCTAAGAGCTTTCCGAATGTGATTTAATTCATCGTGGATATTATCGGGTTGGGATATGGAAACAGCCCGGTGTACAAGTGAATTGATAACGGAAAGTTTTTGTGTAGGATGATGGTGGGAATCGGCATGTAGATAGCGATCAGTGTGAGTAGGTTTGCGATATACAGAATGACCAAGTTTGCCACTGGGTTGGCGAGAGACCTGTACATCTAAGAAAGGAAGGGAACCGTTACTTTCTATCTCCATGGTAAAGTTAATGTCTGGATGTTGACTATTGAGATGATTTAAGAAGACGGGTAACGTGTCTTTACCATGTGGCCAAATAATAAAGGTATCATCAACGTATCGGAACCAAACCTTGGGTTTTAATTCTGAAGATTCCAGAGCTACGGTTTCGAAAGCTTCCATGAAGATATTGGCAACGACAGGTGAAAGAGGAGAACCCATGGCCGCACCAGAGATTTGTTTAAAGAACTGACCTTGAAATAGGAAATAAGTGGAAGAGAGGCATTTTTCTATCAGGGCAGGTAGACTTGAAGACGTCTCCCCATGCTCTGATAACAAATGTTGGATTATGACTATGGAATCGGGAATAGGAACTTTGGTAAAAAGGGAAGTGACATCGAAACTCACAAGTAAATCCTCAGGTTCAACGCTTATATTGGATATAAGTTCAACGAAATGGGCTGAATTGCGAACATACGAGCGAGACTTACCAGACGTTTCATTCCCCCCCCCCCCCCCCCCCCGGAGTAATCAGTCTGAATTCAACACTGGAACTGTGAAACAAGAGACACGAAAGACTATAGCACAACTGAGCCAAAGAGCAAAGGAAAATGACAACTGGAGAGAATATACGAATACCCTATGTCCCAATAGAGAATAATGGGATTATTATTATTATAATTATTATGTTATATTTAATAAAATATTGAAACATCTAAATGTGTTTTATTTTGCAGTAAGTAACCTTTCATGTTAAGAAAAGAGCTTATTAATTTTCTTTTAAATTTCAAGTGTTGCATGACCAAAAATTCCCCCCTCCCCCTCTTTTTTCTGAAACTTCTTGTCTACAGCGGCTATCATTTATTCTTGCACCCCGGCGCCAAACCGTCTTGTTACGCCACTGCACGGAAGCTAGATACCTGTCCTGCGTATCTCACTGCTTGTTTGCGATTCTTCAAGTAATTAGCGAGTAGTGCAATTGAACTATCACTTAAACCAGTAAAATGCAATATAGCGAGAAGAATTTTATGGCTTAAAGTATCAAAGGCCTTAGAATAATCCAAAAGCACTAACAGTGTGAGTTGACCCCTATCAGTAGACTCAAACACATCATCAGCTACTTTAAGTAACGCTGTGCAACAACTGTAACCTGATCTAAAACCGGATTGCATATCAGGTAAAATGCTATTACTGTGTAAGTGAACTTTTAGTTGTGTTGCAAGAACTTTTTCAAAGATTTTTGACATCGTGGGCAGAATACTGATAGGGCGCAGATCTTTAAAATTATTAGGTGTAGAAATTTTAGGAATAGGAGTCACATAAGACATGCGCCAGAGATCTGGAAAAACTGAATTAACTAAACAAAAATTTATTATATGAGTGATATGAGAAAGTAAGTACGGTAGAACTAATTTGATCATTTGTATATCAATCTGGTCAACACCTGTAGCACGAGTTTTAATGGAAGTAATGATTTTTAAAATTACAACTTCATCGACAGGCTGAAATTCGAGTATTGAATTAACAGATTGCTTAATATTAGTATTGTAAAAATTCAACAAGTTCTGATTATTAGAAACGATATTTGGAGTAGATTCAATAAAGAAGTTATTGATTTTTTCTGGGTCTGCCAATTGATGGGGTAACAGTAATTGGTTTTTATTTTTAGTTATATTTAACTGTTTAAGTTGCTTCCATATGAACTTTGAATCAGCACTGCGAAAACGCTTTTCATAAAATACTTTTTTTTCTCTGCGTATGGCAGTAGTGACTAAATTCCGCATTTGTTTATAGAAATTCCAGTGTTGAGGAGCTTTAGTTCGTTTAAAACAGCGTAATGCATTATCACGCTCGGACATCATACATTTGATGTTGTAAGTAAGCCAGGGAGCAGGAGATTTCGTAATTCTAGACGTGACAACAGGTGCAAACAAATTAAATATGAGAGTCAAACTAGTGTTAAAAAAGTTCAATTTATCGTCTATACATATTATCAAGAGAATATATATTGTTCCAAGGAATTGAACGTAAGTGCTGATTAAACGAGTCATAGTCAAAATCTTTGAAATCTCGATAGGATATTATACGAGGTTTACTTACAGGCGTATTAACTTGGATTTTACAAAAAATAAGTTCATGGTCCGCAACTTCGTCGGCATTCTCAGTTCCAGAGTTGATAATCAGGTCATTATTACTACATAAAATAAGATCCAAAAGAGTTGCATTTGTGGCAGAAGTACGCGTAGGTTCGTTGATGACTTGATACAGACCAGTTCTGTCTAGGAGATTATATAAAGCTTTAGAATCACACGAGTCAAAATTTAGTAAGTCTATATTAAAATCGCCTAGACAGAATAGCTCATCATGTGTGGGTATAATGATAGACAAAGTAGTGTCAAAAACATCCAGGAAGTTAGCATAATAATAATTAGGAGGCTTGTAGACAACTCCTACAGCAAATTGTTGTTTACCAATACTCACAGTTAACCAAAGCTGCTCGATCATGCGACTCGTTTGCAGCACATGAAATTTAATTGTAGACCTTACATAAATACCAACTCCACCTCCTATTGCTTCACGGTCTTGTCGTACAAAATGATAACCATGTATAGCTACCGAGTCTGAAGAATGATTCTTTTTCAACCAGGTTTCGGTGACGCCAATTATATCACAGTTTTTGTGTAAAACCAGCTCTCTAAAATTCAAAAAGTTTGCAGTTAAAGATCTTACATTTAAGTGTGCACAGTTTAAGGAGAAATTCATCTAGCTCAACAACATACTGTAATAATTTCAAAAAATAGAGTAAATTAAATATGAAAAAAAATCTAGATTAATAATAACAAATAACAAAGAAATTATCATAAACAAAGTAGCAGCAGTGAGCAGTATAATTATCTAACGATTCAAAAATATATCTCACTCAATTTATTGGTAGTGTAGATAACTCAGCGTCACTTTCAATTTTAAATATTCTGCCAAGGTGTTTGATAACGATTAGACCATACGTTTCTTGTTCCATGTTTCTGATAAGCGGCCCGGAGGGTGTTCAGTCTTGCATATGTTAAATCCTCTTTAATGGAAAATTTAGAACCTTTCAGCTTTGATTTCGATCTAAAAACCTGCTGCCGGACATTATAAGAAGTAAATTTAAGTATAAGCGGATTGGCTGCCCTTGTTTTCTTCCCTTCACTCGATGACTTCGATCTATGGCGGTTTTAGGCACCTCAATACCAAGGTGGTCCAGAAAAAACTTGATTAAGACTTCATCGCTGTTTTCATTTACGGCCTCTTCGATTCCGTATCTTACTGCGCCTCTGCTGTACTCTCTAATAATACAATAAATATTTTTTGTAATTTGACAGAATCTTCGAGTGAGTAATCTACACCCAGTTACGCCATCTTAGTACTTTGCTTCTGCAGCATATGATGTGATATGATGATGCAGCTCTGATGTCTTTACCACGAACTTCCATATGTTGTAGTATTCTCGGCGTTATCAGTTTCTTGATCGATGGAAGTTGACATCTTGGCAAACATTCGTCGCGCAATTATAAAACAAAGCTGCACTTTTGCGAAAGTAGGCATTTTAGGTTTATTCTGAGCCATAGCCTATTAAAAGGACTACAACTAAACAATCAAAAACCAAGAACTAACGGATTTAAATATTACAAGGCTGCAGTAATGCCAGCCAAATTATTTACCAATAAGTGTCACTATAAATGGTATACACTAACTATTTCAACAATTTCTCGTTTGGCCTTGTTAATAAATCTGACTAAAACCGAAACGCGATAGAGGAACTCTTGTATTCTTCCACAGCAGCGCTGATTTTGATTCAAATACAAAACTTATTATACTATTTACGTAGAATACATTTTCTTCGTGTGTGTATCTATTCCTAAAAACCTTTGCCTGTTATTCTCTAACGTGCGATCAAAGGTAATTGATTAATGGGAAGCTATAAAAAACAAAATGTGATTTTTAGCTTAATGCATTCTCATTTTTTGACATTTGTTTTCTAATTCACATCGTCTCTTTTATGTTATTGTTCAGAAATTCTGAAAGTAAAATGGTTTCCACACAAATACAATAGTATGTTGTGTTACAAGTGAGGAGAAGTGCACTTACAGATATGACGCCTATCTTCAGTTACGGGAGGCGAACTTCCAAATGCTAGCAAATCCTGATTTAACAGATGGTTGCAGTAATCCAACAAATCAATAGAACTAATAGAAGTAAATTCAAGATTCAAAAAATATTAAAATCAGTAACCAGAAAACTCTGACATTGTATGCACAAATCCTCTAAAAATAGTAACGTCAATTGAGAATCTGAAAAATGGCCAAAAACAATGGTAGACTATGGCGTTTACAGTGGCCGAATATCCAATCTAAAAACCATCGAAAGCTAAAACGAAGTTTAAAATTGCGGGATGTGCTATAAATTTGGAGGAAATCCATTTTAAAACTGTTACAAACATTAAACCCTTCCTGTACAAGATGCAAGCTTTTCGCGTACTTTGCCTCTTGATATAATAAGAGTCGTGTCGGTGGTTTGGTGACAATGTTATAAGCAAACGGCGATTTATTTGATTTGCATTTTTATAGATACATGCTTGTATACCAGTGGTAGCTAGTGATAGTTGTATTTGGAGGGCTCTTAATTTTTAACAATAACTAAGCAAAATTAATCATTAATGACTCACCTACAATCCGTTTCTATCTTGCAAGTTGTGATTAAATACCGGCAACGGGTAAACACTTTCCAGCGATTCCGGCTGAGAATAGGTCTACTTCGGGAATTGGCAACCCTGCGCATGCAAGCACTTGAATTCCCCATATGCCTAACCAGTGGGAAATCATGACCCACCCCTAAATCTTGTCCTACACCAAGTATCCCTGACCAATCCTATCCAACTCGCCAACATGCAATAGCAAGCGTGTCGTTTTAATGCCAACTCCCCTATCAAAATGCCAAGCAATATTACAAAGACCTGTGCTCCTAAAAAACAAAACGACAAGAGCTCACAGATGTCAGAATTGTAAATGTGGGTTCAGAAAATATTTCCGAAATAACCTCAAAAGAAATTATGTTTGCTCTAAAATATATGAAACAAAATAAAGCTCTAGGAAAAGACAATATATTGATTGAAATGGTTAAAGAAATACGAGAGATAGTTTTACCGTGGTTAAGAGATCTATTCGATAGATGCTTAGAACAAGGAAGAATATCGGATCAATGGAATATAGCAGGAGTGATATTACTATTTAAAAAAGGAGACCGGAAACTGTTACAGAACTATCGACCTATAAGTGTACTATCACAATTATATAAACTCCTGACGAAAATCATTACCAATCGAATAACTCAGAAACTTGACGACTACCAACCTGCTGAACAAGCTGTCTTCCGTAAGAAATTCAGCACATGTGACCACTTATTAACAGTAAAAATACTAATTGAGAAAGCAATAGAGTACAGTCTTCCGCTCCACATGGCCTTTGTGATTTATGAAAAGGCTGTAACCAGACGTAATTTTTCCCAATTTTACATTGAGCTCAAGATTACATTTGATTATTTTACCACTTTGGATAGTTCTGGTCTAAGGTTCGTAAACAGCTAAAGTAATAGATAAGTTTGAGTCAAGAACAAATATTTATTTTTTTAACTATCGTACAAAATAGAATGTTTCCTAAAATTATTTACAAAAACAAGTAATAGTAAAACTCACATTATAAATTATTCTGGTATCTTGGGCGGTCCTGGTGGAGCTGCACTGGCCGATAAAAGGTATGGACTATTCGTCCCTGGTGCACTGATTCAGACTGGTGTAATCAGAACAACATTTAATAATTCAATTTCAACTTCTTCGTCTCCAAGTTTTTGCACATTTTGGCCCTGATTAGGCAAAGGCCGAAATAATTCTAGGATAATTAACAGCGGCTCCAGATTGAACAAATGCGAACGCTCCGCCGCGTTAGCGAAATGAATTTAATTTCAGACCCCGAGAATGACCTTCCTAGACTAGCGCTCGAATAAATGAACTCCGACAAAACTAGAATAAATGACATTCATATACGCGCGGTCTCGAGAATTAAACTGAATTTAGGTTGTTTTGAACCTCGGACTGGCGAATTTTCTACGGCGGACAGTCGGAAGTAATTATTTATTAACAGGGTGGTTTCACGGGCTATTAGACAGGTATCCAGGTCAGGTTTTCAAGCGGCAAGGTTTTCCATTGCGCTGTGAGTTACGAGAACAGGGTAGTTAGTTAGTTATCAGCGGCAAGATCTTCCATTGCGCTGGAGGATTACTAGGAGAGGGCAGTGAGTTATCAGCTGCAAGATCTTCCATTGTGCTGGAGATTTAATAGGATAGGATTGCTTCTGCAGTTTTACTAAAATAGGCAAGAAAGGTTTCTGGTCATGTAGTTCGGGACAGGATTCTAGTCTTATCGGACAGGTATCTGAACTGGTGATTACTGGTGGAATCCCTTGGGCCAAGGGCCCATATTAGGCCCCCATGTTCTGATTTGGATGTGGAAAGGAACGGATTGGATCTGTCTGGCTAAAGATCGGATTAAATCGTGTGTCTTTCGACTGAGCGGGCACCTGTCTTTTATGTGATTCAGGACGGCCGACCTGGTAAACTTGGAGTGGGGCTCAAATATACTTGTTAGGTGGGCGCCGCAGAGTAGGGATGCGTGACTTTAGCGGCACGGCGAGGCTTGCGCAATCCTTCATGTTTTTCTTACCCTCCGCGTGGCTCCAAATATTCACGCGTTACTAATTGTTGTGGCGTGATAGCGCCACAAATTGATAACTTAATTAAAACGTTCGGAAACAACTTGGAGGCACGCGAAACGTCACAAGGCTTTCTTTTCAATCGAACACTGGGCAATTATGGTCGAACTAGATAATGCGCGCATCGATTTTAGATACAAAAACATAATTAAAAATATTTACAAACTATTCAATTTAGCATTAGGAGTCTTCAAGAAACTTGATGAATGGTGAAAGACTTAGCCATCTTAGATTTGCCGATGATATCGTGTTAATCGCTGATAATCAAGATCACTTACAGACAATGGTGACCAAACTAGAGACAGAATTACGAAAAATAGGGCTAAATAAAACGAAAATAATGAGTCCACAAAATATACAAATAACAATAAATGGGATCCAACTAGAAAACGTTGAAAAAGATACATACTTAGGACAAACAATACAAATAGGAAAAGAAACTCGAGATGCGGAAATTGAAAGTAGAAGACCACTAGGATGGGCGGCATTCGGAAAACTATGAAAAAGGAATAAATAGATCAGACAGAGAACAAGTCACTGACATAATTGACAGAGTTACCTAGTTAAAATGGGACTTCACAGGACATGTAGCAAGGCTAAAGGATTGTAGTTGGAACGTAAAAATCATCAATTGGAGGTCATGGGATGTAAGACGAGGTAGAGGAAGACCAATCACAAGATGGTATGCCGACTTAAAGAGAATTACAGGATGGAAGTGGGCAAGCATAGCACAGAACAGGGACAACTGGAGAAAGAAGAAGGAGGCTCATGCTCAATTCTGGGTGCAATAAAGGGCAGAAGAGGAAGAAGAGAATTTAATACCGGTGTAGCCCGTCCGAGGTTTTGTTTTATTTTAACCTTTTTAGGTAAGGTAGACTTTTCAAATTAATGTGCAGAATATTGCTTAGTTATTCTATTCTCCTCCATTTGTTTTTGTAAAACTGTATGAAACAATAAATTGAATCCAACTGCAACCGATATTACTTCCAAACAACACAGACCACAAGTATACAAGAACGTCCTTGCTGTATTGGCATTCATTTTTAATATCCAAGCTTGCACCAAATTTAAATTCGGAGAGGTAGCTGCCTTTGCCTTCGGACTGCACTACATTTTGGGACTATTTGCAAATATGACGATAATTCTGCGAGTTCGGGGCGGTCTCTACTGCAACGTCGCGAGCCCTCTCGTCACATTGTAACTGCTATATCGCCTATTCTGCAGCGACAGCGTTTTGTTCCGTAATTTTCATATAAGTTTGGAGCACATTTTGGAAGACGCTCAGCACCTGTTAGCTGCTTGGTCCATATGATACGAGAGGATGTGTTGACACGGAATTCATCTTATGTAGAATATTTCTTGGATATTTTTTTACATGTTTTAAGCGGTACCATAGCGATCCCCGCATTTTATTACCTAAACCTTGTAATATTGTATGTATGTATTATCTGTAACCTCATTTATCTTGCGGTGGAGAAGCTGGTGCTTTATGCCCTGGCATCTGGCGGTACAATGCTCAACCTGCCCTGGATTCAGGATAAAAAGTTGGAGCGCGCCGTTGGTGCTTGCGCAGCAACCATTGTGTGAGGTGTGTGTATTGGTGATGTGTTGACCCTATCTCTTAGGTCTGTGATTCTGAGTAGAGCACAGTTAATTTGGTGCCCAACTGTAAATGGTCTCACCAAGCCCGATTTCAATCGCCAAGGCTACGGAAAAATTCTCACCCCCGCGGGATTCGAACCGAGGACTTGCTTGATGCAAACCTGGCGCTTACCCAACTGCGCCACGTGGCTTCTCTACCTTGTAATATTATAACGTAGAAAAGATGATAAAATATGTTTTGAATTCTAAGATATTTACTTTTTTTTAAGGACGTATAGGCTGTTGGCGGCTGGGAGCTAGAGCCCTGAGCCCCTAAGCAGCACAGAGTATGAAATTGTGGTGTGCAGAAAAACCATATCTTCTCTCTGTGGAACTTCTTTGCTTCTCTTAAAGATTGGTGTTAGGTTGCTGTTTCACGAAGACATGGCTTTGAACTACTCAAAAGTACCTACGCCATGAAATTTTAAGCAGAAAAACAAACTTCATCTCAGATCTCTAAACTTGACCCCAATAATACTTGTTTGTTCCCTCATTTAAAAAATCACTATTTTGAAAAATACTACAACCAGAACTGATTACAATTGAATGTTTTTATGTAACTGTAATAAATTTTAGAAGTATTTGTAATAACTAGCATGAGGACACACGTTCGTCTATATCTTCAACCATAACATAGACATTTCCAGCAATTACTCGTGTCTTGTTTCAATTTTAACTTGGATAACTTGGCTAATAAAGAATGAGAGTTCAGTTTAATATATCATAAACTAAATACACCACCTTATATGCAACTGGGAAATGTTTACTGTTGTTGCATTAATTCGATTTTGATGTTCCAGGTTTAGATTATTTCAATTAAGATTAATTGTATGCAGTATGAGTTAAAGTAAAGACTCTCATTTTCCTTTTCACTGTCACTTCTCATCTAAAATTATTTGAATCGCTTGATACGTGGTCGGTATATTCGGGGTTGTTTTAATAATGGAGACACATCCAACGTACATTATACGCGTACAATGCAACACAAATTAATGCATGCATGCACTTTGTCCTGTTAATGTTAATTATCTGTTAATTCGCAGGTGTGCGCTCCCAGCTACAAGTGACCATCGTGGAAGCGGGAACCACCCCCCAACCGAGCCCCCTTTCGGACCGCAGCACCCAGCACTTACTAGAGACTCCGTTAGACTCAGGTGCGTTGATTGATCGAATATTTGCGCTGTCTCTGGCGTCACTTGATGAATTGTGCTCTTACACAGCTTTGCGTCAGGGCTTACGTTATGACAATTGCGACTGTATTTAAACGCCTTGCCGCTGATGAGGGTTTTGTTCGCAAGAAGCGACTTGTTTTTGTCAACTCTAATCATCCCAATATCATAATCGCGCTACATCTGGGATAAGATTGCAGGAGTAATGAACCTGCTTTGATGAAGAGTTGTCGCCTTGTGCGTGTGATTACAATTACATACAGGATGTTATATTCACGTTTTCTAGACATAAGCATGCACTCCCTGGATCACAAAAATAGAGAAAACATTATAAAACTATCATCTATTATAGCTTTAACTAGCAACCAGTGAGACAAATGTCTCATTTAATAAAACAAAAAAGACCGTTTTTCAAATAGAACGCGTATTAAATAAAAACGTGATTTCTCGAAAACCGGAAGTGTCACGTGACTGAAATTCGTTTCCTGACCCGACATGACCATTCCAAACACATAACTTTTTTCTCTATCTCTTACGGTTTGGCTGCTGAAACAGCGTCCCGGACAGACAAAACAGCGTCCCGGACAGACAAGTCTATTAGATAAAGGATATTCTTTTTTTTTTTAGCCTTTATTTTGTTTACAATCTGCTCGGATGAGCAATAGGTAAATTTGGTAATTATAATTAATTAGTTACAAATTCAAGCATGTTAGAGGTCTTCCCATTGGAAGTCTCCTTTAAAAGTTACTTATTAGTTACATTAAATAGGTGTATTATAGGAATTCGTATACATACATACACATAAAAATCTAGTCATATAGATGTTTGTCTAGAAGCGGTCCATTAGGTTAAGGGGGTTGTGTCTTTGTAGTCTATTGGTTGTGTTACTGTTATCCAATAGATTTAGGGCGAGGGTGTTTGTGTGATTTTCGAGGCGTAAAATATATTTTTCACTCGTGCACTTCACTACTTCTTTCACTGTCTCCACTTTAAGGTCGCGATGTATGACTTCGTTTTTTACGTACCAAGGCGCGTCTACCATTGCCCTTAATGTTTTTGATTGGAACCTTTGTAGTATGTCCAAGTTTGAATAACTTGCAGTTCCCCACAGTTGGACTCCATATGTCCATATTGGTCTTAATACGGTTTTGTACACTAGGACCTTGTTGTTCAAGGTTAGTTTGGATTTGCGCCCTAGTAGCCAGTATAACTTGGAGAACTTTAGGCCCAGTTGTTTTCGTTTATTAAAGATGTGTTTTTTCCAAGTTAATCGTCGATCGAGATGCATACCAAGGTATCTGACATTTGTTGCTTGTGGGAGTGGTGTATTGTTTAGTGTAACTGGTGGACATGTTGCTCTTCGGAGTGTAAAAGTTACATGAGTAGACTTTGATTCATTGACTTTAATGCGCCAGTTTCGTAGCCAGTCCTGCACATGGTTGAGAGTAATTTGTAGGTTTCTTGATGCTACGTCAGGGTTTTCGTCAGATGCTAGTATTGCAGTATCATCCGCGAACGTAGCGATGGTTGTATAATTTGTAATAGGAATATCAGCTGTAAACAATATGTAGAGAAAGGGTCCTAATACGCTTCCTTGCGGGACTCCAGCCTTTACAGGGTGCAGGTCCGTGAGTGCGTCTTGAAATTTAACCTGGAAGTGTCTGTCAGATAGGTAGGATTTTATGAGTTGATAATAGGTGTGGGGAAGGTTTTTCTTTATCTTGAATAGTAGTCCGGCGTGCCAAACCTTGTCGAACGCTTGGGTTATGTCCAAGAACGCTGCAGAGCAATATTTCTTCCGTTCGAAGGCTCGATTGATTTTGCTTACTACCCTATGGATTTGTTCGATGGTACCATGTTCTTCTCTAAACCCAAACTGGTGTTCCGGAATAAGGTGTTTTTCCTCAGGAATTTGTTTAATTCTTTTTAATAATAACTTTTCGAACACTTTAGCTATTTGTGGTAATAAACTAATGGGTCGGTAGGAAGATACGTCTTCTGGTGGTTTCCCTGGTTTTGGAATGAGTATTACCTGAGCCATCTTCCATTGGGCTGGAAAATGACTTAATCTTAAAATGGCATTAAATATAGCAGTTATTAGTTTTATTGCTTTTTCTGGCAGTTCTTTTAAGATTTTTCCTGTGATTAGATCGTAGCCTGGCGCTTTTTTGGGGTTTATTTGAGATTTAATTGTGAATTGGACTTCCTTTGCTTTAATCTTTCTAATTGGTAGGCTTAGTTGATCCGGAGCATCCAGGTAACGTAAAATTTCAGTTTCTTCTTCTGGAGTTAATTCAGAGGGGTGCGGTTCAAACACATTTGTTAGGTGTATTGCAAATGTGTCAGCTTTTTCTTGTTCACTTTTGGCCCAGATTCCGTTGGGTTTCCGAATTGGAGGTATTCCTTGTAGGGGTTGCTTCAATTTTCGCGTGGCTTTCCATAGTGAATAATCCGATGTTTCAGTTGTGGATAACGTGGACAGATAATTTTGTATGGTTTGGTTTTTGTAATCTTGCAGCAGTGTTTTTAGCCTTCGTGTTGCATTGTTTAGTCTGTTTTTGTCGTTTGGAAATCTGGTGTTCTGCCAGATTCTGCGAAGTCTTCGTTTTTCTGCTATTACTCTTTTTATTACCACGGGTAGCACATTTTGCGTATCGCTGATTTGTGTTGTGGGGGTCGAGTACCATGCCGCGCTTTGTATGTTGTGATTTAGGTGCTCTATTGCTTCATCAATTTCATCTGCGGTCTTGAGAGGTATTTTTAGGTTTATATTATCGTTGATTAGTTGTCTAAACGTGTCCCAAACGGTCATTTTGTTATAGAGCCTTATTCGTCTTTGTCTGAGGATTAATTGTGAACTCAGAGTGACTATGATCGGGGAATGATCCGATGATAGGTCAAGGCATTGTTCAATACTTAAGAAATTTTGTGCTATGTTTTTTGTAATGCAAAAGTCCAGCAAGTCCGGAACTTTTCTTATATCAGTGGGCCAGTATATAGGCTGTCTAGTGGTGAGGTAGTTGAGGTTGCTTGTGGTGAGTGACTTTAGCAGCTCGCGACCTTTGGTGGTAGTTACTCTAGCACCCCATTCTTGGTGCTTGGCGTTGTAGTCCCCGCCTGCAATGAATCGTGCTCCAAGTGTGCTAAAGAACTGGGTGTAGTGTTCTGCTTTAATGTTATGCCTTGGTGGACTATATAGCGCTGTGATTGTGATCGGTCCTAACCAGTCTTCTACAACCACACTTGTAGCCTGGATTTGCTCAGTAATATATTTATCTGCTTGATAATGCTTAATTGAACTTTTTATAATTACTGCCGCTCCCCCATGTGCCGTTCCGTCAGGGTGTTGTGTATCGTATATACTGAAATTAGGTATTCTGAAGTAACTTCTATCTGTGAAATGGGTTTCAGAGATTAGAACTATGTCTAATTCATGATTGATAATAAAGGTTCGTAGTTCTTGGATGTGGTTTGACAAGCCATTGGCGTTCCATTCTGCAATCTTAAGTTTTTGTACCATTAGTGCAGTTTAGCGACGATGGCGGTGAGGAGGTTTAACATTGTTTTGATATTTTCAGCTAGTTCTATCATCATTTTTTCTAGCGTCTCGATGTTTGACGTGTGTGGTACGTTCTCTTGAGAGGAGAGCTGTGGGCCATTTGCTACAATTTGGGCCAATGTTCTTTCGTTATTGATTGGTAGCTGCGGCTGGGTAAAAATTGGTTGTGGTATGGGTATTTTGGGGCGTGCTGGTGGAAATTTTCTCTTCTTTAACTCTTGGTAAACCTGACACCCTTTATAGTTTGCAGGGTGTGAGCCATTACATAAAACGCATTTAGGTTCAGTTTCTTTTGTTTTAGTACACGTTTTTGTTGGATGGTTGGCTCCGCATTTCATACACCTGGCTTGATGCGTACAGAACCTCTTTGTGTGTCCATATCTTTGGCAAGTTGCACATTGTGGGATTTCCTTTTTTTTTTGGTGTGGTGGCTCTATTGTTATTTTTGTGTATAAAAGGTTATTGATTTTGTATATTTCTTTGTTGTTTTCGCTGGGAGCTAAATCAATGAAAAACATGGAGAGTGGTTCCTTAGTAATTCTGTGCTTGGCATTGTATATGTTTGTAACTTTGTGTCCTTGGCCTTGTATTTCAGCCTTTAGTTCATTTACATCAACCGAGTGATGGAGGTTTTTTATTACTACCCTAAAGCTACGTTCTTCCTTCAGCTATTAAGTATGGAACTCAACTTTTATTTCCAGTAGCCTTGTTATTATAGCTCTGTAGGTATCTGAATTTTCCGCCATGATTTTTACTTGGTTTTTGCTGTAAGCGGTTTAATGTTTAATACATCCGAGATAAAAATTGGTGGAGGTTTTATAGTTCTGGTTGTACTGTTTCTACTGTTTCGTCTGGTACCGAAAGTGCTTGAAAGTGATTTGTTAAGCTTACTTTTGGAGATTGCTCTATGGAGGTTTTTTGTTGCACCATACGATTTCCGTCTTCTTGGGGGTTGCGTTTTTTCTTTCTTGCGGTAACTAAGTTCCAATCCATGGTTTCTTGGTTTGACGTCGCTGGTTGATAATTTTGTTGCTGCCACTGTGCAGCATTCGGTAGGTACTGTGGCCCTATATTTTGACCTACCTGTTGGTTGAATGTAGAGTTTGAATATTGAAGTTGTGGTAGTTGGAACTGAGGTTGCAACAAATTGCCCAGGGGCGGTGGATATTGCAGGTGATATTGCATCATCGGAGGCTGTGCGTTGGGCACGGAAAATTGTTGATTAGCGCCAGCCATTAGGCTGACACTAAGGTAATTGTATTAGAAAAGCACTTCCGTTTATTTTATTAGCGATTATTTCGCAAACAGAAAATATGTATTTGCAATATTTGGTTTGCACTTTATCGCGCGGAACAGACGCGACCGCAGGCACGTCCTTGCTTCACGATATTCAGATGCGAACTCATAAAGGATATTCAAGAAAAACCATTAAATAATTATATACAGTGTCCATTTAGTGCGCTGGTCACCGATTACGCATTTACTTTTTTCAGATAGAAAGTTTGATTAAGGTAGTTCTAATGGAGTTGAAATAGGCACATTATAAAATTATTTTGACGTACATATATAGGGCGTTTCAAGAAAGTTTGGCATAAAACGTGTAAATGTTTTAAATGCAACACTCTGTGTTTTTATTGTTATTTAAGCCCCTATAGGTCCTGAGTTTAACCCTAGTTTTACTTTTAAATTGCTTTCAGCGTTTCCAACTTATGAACGTTTTTAGTGTTTTGGTCAATATCAAGCCTTTACTTAAAACATCACATTTCTCCCTCTTTTGGATTTTTTTTTTTGAAAAATTAAAGGGATTGTCATCTTAGCTACAAAAATATTAATCTTTAATAAAAACAAACAAATTTTCATACGGAGTGTTCAAAATAGTACATTTCAATGTTTTCAAGCATTATTTCCTTTTTTTATGGAACAGCCTATATTTTATTACATGCATAAATAGAGACCTGGATTCCCTGTATTGTAACTCTAACAACTTTATTCTAAATAGTGTTTGAGAATTGTAAATATTAGAATTAAATTTCGGCTTAGACCGCGTCGTTTTTGTAGATAAACACCCAGCATTTGTTGGCTTAATATGCCTAACACCTTGTAAACTTAAGCCAGGGTTTGTGTAACTTTTATGTTCTTTAGTGGCCTGTGAACTCTTACAAGCCACCCATAATGTGAATGGATGAAGCTAAAAAAGTGACGTAGCAAATTTTTCTAAAATAAGGTAACTGAGGTGGCCCTGATGAATGCCACTGGTGGACATAAATTAAATTTATTTTGACCAAACAATGTCACTTTGTGAAATACTAACCTAAACCAAGTTTCATTAGAATACCTCTAGCCGTTTTCCAAATTTTTGAAAAAAACTAAATTTTTGTTTAAACTTGAAAACGAAGCAGTTTAGGTTTCATGTTTGTATAGACTTTTTTTCTTAGAATTAATCAAGGAATCATCCCTACGTTCTTAATTAACACCCTGTATTTATAGAATAACCACATGTAGTCTGTACTGACATATTATACATTGATATTAGTATATCGTCTCTGTATCTTACTGCTACCCAGATTTGTGTGCTTTCTTTCAGAGTGTTGTGCTACTTTTGAGTTTACGAATACTCTGTGATACCTGGATACACTTGTCATTATTCAAGGATTCGTTGGCGCTCGTCTTTGTTACTTAATTAACTTTAGTATTTGTAATAAATTGCACGCCGTCTCCACTAAGGTAGTCTGGCTGGCAATTGTATCTACGTAGTCACTCCATTTTGAGAGCAGTACCGCAGATAGCAATGTACAGTAATCAATGCGTGCCGAACTTGCGAGGGAAGTTCCATGTGAAGCTCTTTGTAGTTTTTTAATGCATACTTATTTTATCGATACCTACCCAGTGTACCATGGAAAACAATTACTTTCAATAAATTACTGCTTGACACAAGTCAAATCGCACTCGCTTTACGTTACGTTTTTAATTTGTCGGGAAAATGAAGTTAACGAAAGAGGTTGAAGAAAAGTGAGAGATACCCCATAGGAGACACGCAAAACTTAACTACTTCAGAAAATAGCAAAACAATAAAAAACACAAAAAAATAGAACCTATAGTTATGCAAGTTTTTGTAATATTCACAGAAGTATTTAAAATATCCAATAAGAAATTTAATAGCTATTTGTGTAACAAGTGCTAAAGGTGGATGTTTATGCACGAGACATTAAAATTATGAAACGAAGCCGAAGTGTGATTTTCATAACATGTCTCGTGCATAAACACTTTTAGGCTTTAAATTTACTGTTATTAATCCATAAATGTCGATTTAACAAAGGCTTCCATTTATGAAAGTTATAATTTATGTCATAGTAAAAAGATGGCCTTGACGCGCAGGTGGCTGTTTCTGCAGCCAGTAGCTGTCAAAGTTAGTTATCAAAGGTAATTATAAATGTACACATTTTACTTTATTCATTACATAATGCTTTAATTATTTAAAAAACACTTTACCTCTAACGAAAGAAGTAACTAGAATAACTTTACAACCTCAATTCCAGTTCAAAATTCTAAATCAACACCAGCTGTTTACTTTATAACACATGTGCTAAAAGTAAACAGCTGATTTCTGTTTTAACACGGTGAATTATAAAACGTGGTTTTTAGTGAAAAAAGCTAGCGCTAAAGGCCTACTTTTAGTAGTGGTCGTAGAAAAAAATATTTATTTATCACAAACAACACTTGGAATCATAAAACGTGTTCAAAATGATGGCGCGCAGTTCATACTTGGCGGGCGTAGTAAGCCGTAATTCTCTTTCTCCTTGCTGAAGGCATAGAGTCTGAAGGGCATCTGACAGCCGAAATTAATCGTCAACTGAGTACAGTTTATTAGCGGCGACTGTGTGCAAAAATGGTGCAGAAAGTTTAAAGACGGAGCTAAAAGTTAACGTTTACGGTTCTTCTTCTTCTTATTATTATAGGCCAGCGGCCTGTTTCAACCACAAAGTGTTTCTATGAGCCCTCTTTGTCCTTAGGCCGGGCAAGTGGCTAGCCTTGCCCGTTGAAAGTAACAAAGAGTTCCCTTGTGTGGGGGTAACGACTACCACAGGTGTTAGCGTAGTAGCCGGGGAGCGTACGATTTTTAAAATCTTTTTATAGTTCGTTGGGATTCGAACCCGGGCCAGCCGCCTGAGAGGCGAGCATTTGCTCGCGGTGCCAGCCGCTCACGTTCTCATATCGAATACTTTTTACATAGCATTTCGTAAAAGGCAAATTGACAGCTATTGTTGCTGTTACAGAAAAGGACTAGACATGAGAAGTACCAGGTATTTTAAACAGCATCTGTTACGTTCAAGAGTTGCCCATGATTTTTAAGGTGCTCGCCCTGTATAGATTTGACCAAAAATCTCTTGGTTTTTGAGCCAGGTAGTATATTCCGCATGCAAAATGCTGCCTTCCTCCAGCAAAGAGTATTTGAGATATACCGCCAACAAGCGGCCAGATCTGAAGACATCTCGGAAGGAGATTTTTTCACGATTACAATATTTTATTCATCTTTTAGACGAGGAAAGTAAAAGGTTATATATAAATGTTAACTAGAATAACTTTATAACCTCAATTCCAGTTCAAAATTCTAAATCAACACCAGCTGTTTACTTTATAACACATGTGCTAAAAGTAAACAGCTGATTTCTGTTTTAACACGGTGAATTATAAAACGTGGTTTTTAGTGAAAAAAGCTAGCGCTAAAGGCCTACTTTTAGTAGTGGTCGTAGAAAAAAATATTTATTTATCACAAACAACACTTGGAATTATAAAACGTGTTCAAAATGATGGCGCGCAGTTCATACTTGGCGGGCGTAGTAAGCCGTAATTCTCTTTCTCCTTGCTGAAGGCATAGAGTCTGAAGGGCATCTGACAGCCGAAATTAATCGTCAACTGAGTACAGTTTATTAGCGGCGACTGTGTGCAAAAATGGTGCAGAAAGTTTAAAGACGGAGCTAAAAGTTAACGTTTACGGTTCTTCTTCTTCTTATTATTATAGGCCAGCGGCCTGTTTCAACCACAAAGTGTTTCTATGAGCCCTCTTTGTCCTTAGGCCGGGCAAGTGGCTAGCCTTGCCCGTTGAAAGTAACAAAGAGTTCCCTTGTGTGGGGGTAACGACTACCACAGGTGTTAGCGTAGTAGCCGGGGAGCGTACGATTTTTAAAATCCTTTTATAGTTCGTTGGGATTCGAACCCGGGCCAGCCGCCTGAGAGGCGAGCATTTGCTCGCGGTGCCAGCCGCTCACGTTCTCATATCGAATACTTTTTACATAGCATTTCGTAAAAGGCAAATTGACAGCTATTGTTGCTGTTACAGAAAAGGACTAGACATGAGAAGTACCAGGTATTTTAAACAGCATCTGTTACGTTCAAGAGTTGCCCATGATTTTTAAGGTGCTCGCCCTGTATAGATTTGACCAAAAATCTCTTGGTTTTTGAGCCAGGTAGTATATTCCGCATGCAAAATGCTGCCTTCCTCCAGCAAAGAGTATTTGAGATATACCGCCAACAAGCGGCCAGATCTGAAGACATCTCGGAAGGAGATTTTTTCACGATTACAATATTTTATTCATCTTTTAGACGAGGAAAGTAAAAGGTTATATATAAATGTTAACTAGAATAACTTTACAACCTCAATTCCAGTTCAAAATTCTAAATCAACACCAGCTGTTTACTTTATAACACATGTGCTAAAAGTAAACAGCTGATTTCTGTTTTAACACGGTGAATTATAAAACGTGGTTTTTAGTGAAAAAAGCTAGCGCTAAAGGCCAGATCTGAAGACATCTCGGAAGGAGATTTTTTCATGATTACAATATTTTATTCATCTTTTGGACGAGGAAAGTAAAAGGTTATATATAAATGTTATAACAGATTATATTTTATTACAAAAATAGGTTCTTTTTGATTTATCTCTTTTCCAAATACCATCACATGATCAAATTAGGCTTCAAGGGATGGATCGCTTATTAGAAAATTACAGTAGGTGTTTGAATTTCAATTAACTGTAACACTTCTTTCAATACTAGCTCGGAATTGGAGGCACTACAGCAAGCGCGGAAATTTTGTGCATACAAGTTCAAGCGGGGCCCACTTTGTATGGCCGTGTACGTGGTTTTGTAAACTTCTAATAAAACATCAAGTAAAACATTTCTATTTTAATTTTAATTTTTGTATGTATTGTAATGGTTTAAGTGTAAGGGTTTGATATTAGATTTAAAAAAAGGTTAAAAGAATACAGTATTAAATTACAAACATGAATTTAAGTATTAGAAGGATATCAAAATTATTAATATGTATTGGTTAAAAAAATGAAATAGAATTAAAATGCAATTGAATTATACTATATATATAAGAAACAGCAAGATTCTAACATAAGTTAATTATTATCTGAAATAGAGTGAAGGATTAATAAAAAAAAAGAATGTAATACCTTTGTAAATGGCTAAAATTTTCTAAAATAAACCCTTTATAAAATGTTTTAATCTGTTTGGAATGAAAATGGTTGTAAATTAAAATAACATTTGCGAGAAAAGAGTTAAAATGAAATTTTAAAAGATTTGAAGATGTAGAGATGGTAACGAAAAGAAAAGATGTGGTGAGAGTGACATATGTAATACAGTCATAATCTACAAAATCAATTTCTGGAGTTGGATGCAGAACTAAGTTTATTGTCAATCAATTACATCATATGAATTGGATAGCGAGGAATGGTTTTACTGGAAGTGGTTTACATCGAGTTTCTTAGCAGAGTGAGCGTCTTGTGGCGTGGATAGAAGGTTTTTCATCGGCTGGAGTTGTAATTCGCCAAGCTTGTTATTGAAGTGACAGCTTGTAGCTTGAATCTAGTCGAGGTTCGTAGTACTAGGTTGTCGGTGGCTTGGGAATTTTGGAAGAAAGACGTGGAAGGCGTTTGCTGCTGATCAGTGTTTGGCAGTTCTGTTGGAGAAAAGTGGTAGGTGCCTTGTCGTATTTGGCTGGGAAGTTTTTGCGGTTCCTGGTGTTTGGTTGAGTTCGTACTGGGATTTATCTGGACGTTGGGAAATTTCTGTGAGACTGTCGGATGTCGGCTTGGTAAAGAAGAGCATCGAGGTCCATGGACAGATGGCAAGCTACAGGTATTCATGTAAAAACTGAAAAATATAGAAAGAGTGAAGTGGGGTAATTTTAAAGAGGGGAGTATTTACTATTTTATATTTGTGGAATGACAAGTAAAGTAACGAAAAGGTATTTGTAATCGATTTTGCACTTGCATAATTTAAAGTGACATTGACAGATGTACAGGTTGTTACGGAATTTAAAAAATTTCAGGAATAAAAACAGTCTGAATTATGAACCAATCCGACCTGTGTTTTCAGTTAAGAGTAAATGTTTGCTACCGGAGCTAGAGATATTTAATAAGATTGATAATTCAAAATTTATAAAAGGGTAAATGAGTTACTTAAATTCATTTTAAAAGAGATTGATTGAAAATAAACTAAAGTATAGTAAACGTCAGACGTAATAGCTAAAGAATCATAAATATTGTTATAAAATAAAACCATTTACATACATAAAGACCATTACAACATAAAAAGGCGCCGCAACGTGGAGCCAGATTAATAAATTCTATTTGTTATATCAAGACTCGGAATTACAATAAATAATTAAAGTAAAAGACAAGCACGGCTTGAGTTAAATGCATTCTGCATGAAAATATTGTTTCTCTACCTAGGAAATGGTCATTTATAACGTCAAAACGGAATTGAACATTCTTAAAACAGTGTGCGAGAAATCTACTCAATAAGGCTGATATTTATTGGGTACCTACAACTCCTTAATATTTGGTATATTAATTCAGTAAATGCTCAAAGTGACCCCGGTCATATTCAATGCACTTTTGGATTTTTCTCCTAGTTCTAGCCACAGCACGTTCAATTCCTGCCGTAGAAATAGACTCTATTACGTTCTGAATTCTGTGAATCATCTCTTCCCAGGTTTGTGGTCAGGTGTAGTAGCCACTGTCTCTAAGGCTAGCCCACAAATAAAAATCCAAAACCGTTAGATCAAGTGATCTGAGGGATAGGGAAACAAACTTCCCCCTACCTATTCACATATTTGGAATTTGGGTACCTATCTAAATATTCCCTTATATTCCGTGCATAATTAGGTACGTGGTTTTGTAAAAGGTCTAAACATCTTGCTGCATTCAGGGTTTGATCTAGTATGAAAAATACTATTCTGCTTTAGATTATACCCCACCATGCATTCACACTAAAATAATGTTGACGATCAATTTCCATCAGCCAGTGTGTATTATCTTGGGTGACTTGAATAACTATTTTATTTTCAAATTTACGTGGTCTGTACTGGTGAAGATGGCCTCGTCTGTTCATAAAATTCGAGATAAAAACTCAGAATCCTCACTTATCATCCATATCATCTAAAGGCAGTAATCTAATCTTCCTTCATAATCAGTTGGTGCAAGAGCTTCGTGAAGTTTGACATGATAAGAAGGAACAAAATTTGTTTACCTTATTATCTCTACTTCTAGGCCTACGACTTCGGTTTAACGCTGGTGCAAGCAACATGTACTTGACCAGTTTCTCTCACTCTTTGGCCAAGACGGGCAAACACTCTTCTGGAGAAATGCCGACGCTGCGAATATCGCAACATGTACCCCCGCGAAGCAATAACTGCATTTCCAAAGTTTGAAAAATAACACGTCAGCATGAATCTCAAAAACTATACGAAGTTTGACTTAAATCTTAAACGAACGAAAATAACTGAATAGAAATAACAAGTGAACTCACAACTAAATATAATCGATAACTAATTACATCTATATGAAATGTCAATTTCTTAAATGTTATTGTTTTATTTCTCATATCTAGGTTATGTAGCGATCGTCACCTTGACAACGTAAACAGGTCGGGGTCACCAAATATAAGATTAGTAGCCTTTTGGGCGTTATATCTTATATAAATATGCATATTTATAAAGGTTGGAGTAAAACGCGTGTTGTTTCATGAAACCAATGTAATAAACTGTTTATAAATATGTTTTGATCATCACCTTATCAACATAAACAGGTGACAATCGCTACAGTTGATACATTACAAGAAAACAAGCGTGGCAGTCTTTTACTTTACAACAATTATTTATTGTAACAAGAGATCAATAAAAAAACCAATTAGGGTAGGCTGTGATATGTGTTATACGTTTGGCAGTACTGAAGTGTATTGTCAGTCTATGTCAAATTCGAGATTAGTAGGTTAGGTTTTGTTTGTTGTTTGACACAGACTGACGTAAAACTTAACCTGCAAATCTCGAATTTGACATAGACTGACAATACACTTCAGTACTGCCAAAAGTATAACAAATATCACAGCCTACCCTAATTGGTTTTTTTTATTGATCTCTTGTTAGTTCTGAGCACTGGTGCCAAGTTAGTTTTTTATTTCTGAAACAAACAGTACTCCACGCTACGTGGAGCAGCAGAAATTTAAAAAAACGTCTTTTAAATAAAACGATCTAGTGACTTTCAAACAGTATTTCTGCGCATGCATGTTTTGGGTCAAATTTGGCAGCTGACGTTTGTATTTTCTCAACTCTTATCTAACTATATACAGAGTCTCTATATTTTTTGTTGAAAGTGCGCCCTCTAGCGGACAGATTTAAGAGCAATTTTTTTTTTCGTACAGTGTTGGACAAACTGTTTCCGAGATGCAGTCGGTAGAAGACCTTACTGGAACACTCTTATTTGATGGCAAAAATAAAACACTGTTGAATATCACAACACCAACTTTTCAGTGTCAACAAGTTTCAATTATCTCATAAACGTTGCAAGTGGAAATAATTATTGTAACATACTGACACTGAAAAATTTTACTTCCGCCATCAAATATAAAAATGCCGCATTACGGTTTTGCTTTCCGTACATTTACATTTTTTGTAAAAAATATGTCGTCAGACTTCTTATATCTATTGTTTCCTGATTTTTGTTTTCGATTATTTTGGATTGAGTGCCATTTAAGCCTTAATAATTTGAATCAACGCAGTTCTCCCGACCTTAAAATCAAAATCTTTTTTAACTTTTGTAATAACTCTTTCATTGTTATTCGTTCATTGCTGGTTTTATGAATATTATAGATAGCATTCCGGATGTCATGTATTTCGAAAACTACGTTTGCTATGGAAGATGTTCTTAGTCGCTTACGTTTTCGGTGATTTAAATACCTTTGAATTGTCACCATTTTCCGTTGCATTTTCTGTTTGTTCACCTTCTCTCAAATGCGGAAAATAGAAGCTGTAGATACACTCGTCGCCTACGATAAATGTTTTTTGGCACACGCTTAAAACATGCTCGTTTGAGTCCGCAAAATGCTATTTTAGCGGACTAGCAAAATAGTACCCTAATGGATTTTTTCTACGACCACCACTAAAAGTAGGCCTTTTAGCTCTAGCTTTTTTCACTAAAAGTGACGTTTTATAATTTAGCGGATTTAAAATGAGATCAGCTGTTTACTTTTAGCACATGTGTTATAAAGTGAAGTGAGGTTATAAAACTACAATTTCGAACTGGAAGTGAGGTTGTAAAGTTATTCTAGTTACTTCGTGCGTTAGAGGTAAAGTGTTTTTTAAATAATTAAAGCGCTATGTAATGAATAAAGTCAGATGTGTAGTATTAAAATTACCTTTGATAACTGATTTTGACAGTATTGGCTTCACAAACACTCACCTGCGCGTCAAGGCCATCTCTTTATTACTACATAAATTATAACTGTCATAAATGCAAACCTTTGTTAAATCGACATTTATGGATTAATAACAGAAAATTTAAAGTCGTAGAATAAGTATTGTATGCAAGCTCGTGCTAAAAGTCTTATTGCACTCGACATGTTATGAAACTCAGTCTTCGGCTTCGTTTCATAATTTTCATGTCTCGTGCATAAACATCAACTTTTAGCACTTGCATAAATAACTATTAGCGGACTGAGTTGAGTTCTTTAATAGGTTTTAGCGGGCTGAAAGATAACTTAGCAACACAGAAACGGGATTTTTTTAATTGAAAATAATTGACATTTTTCTGACTTATCGCAGACAATTTACAAAGCTGATACCAAAAAATCTCGTACGCATCCCGTACGCAGACAGTTTTAGAGGACTCCTCTCATTAACGAGAGATTAAAAACGATTCGTCCCCTAAAACTCAATGTTGCATACTTGATACATAATATACTATTTTAGATCCACTTTTGATGAGTCCGAAATATCAACACCTTTTACAGCAATTTTTCTTAAAAATTCATACACTTTGAACACTACCTCACGTAAGTTGTTTAGCGGAGTTTTTCCACTGTCTGAGTGTTTTTCTCACAACGTTTCGAACGTTATCGATCTACTCCCATCATCAGGCGTCCTTTTGTACGTTTTATTTTCTACGTACAGCAGTGCCTACCCAGGGGTTTGAACCCAGGTCCACTGATTACTTGTAGTAACGAATCTGTCACTCTTACCACTGAGCCACCAGTGCTGTCATATATTTTGGTATTAAGCCTATATTTATGTTACCGCTATATGCGCAGTAACCTATGCGCAGTGTATTTTTGTATGATTCTGCGCAGTAGTGGTATTCAAACGGGATTGATTTGCATTAACCTGACTAATCGAACCTCTGCCAGTGCCATGTATGTAGCTCCTTTCAGCTTTCTATGCTCCTACGAAAACTGTTTTCCTGTTTAGCTACTATTGATTTTTTATTTTATACCATTGTAAGCGGTGGGCTTCATTCCAGACATTTCAAAAATCCTACAGGGAGACTGTGCTCGTTAATCATTGGAAACATGTCCAAGAGAATACACTATAGTAGATCTGTATTTACGACCTAGATATTTACTTGTACTTCAACCTTCATTGAAAAAAGGACATAAAATTACGAATATAATATTAGTTGTACACAGACTTCCTACAACATTTAATATGCCTGTGGGATACTTTTCTCATACAACGTTAAGACGGGTAGGAACAAGCAAATTCCCTTTCATGACAGATTCTGAACTAATTGTATTGAGAATTGTAACTGACAATATTTCATGCGAAGTAACTGTATTCAAAAAATTAGGTGAAGAGTTAATAAATAATTGTAACAAACTTCATTATCTTAATTAGTTACCCTTATTTTGATCATTCAATTCCTGTTATGTTCTAAAAAACACAAAGAACCAATTTCTGGATCATAGTATGTGCTCTTCAAACGGCATATTAATCTACTATTTACACCTAAAGAGAATTGCCAATAAATCCTGTAGTACTGTTATCAAAGAAACATTTGCATCCATCTAAGTTTGAAAAAAAAATTGTCCAAGAGCTACTCAAATATTTTCACCACCAATAACAGCTTGTCATCTCCACTGAAATTTTTAAAATAATCTGGAAATGATAAATTTGTTGACGTTGATGGAACTATACTTTAGATAGAGATGGTGTACCATTTCTTTACACTTCATAGTGCTTCACATAAGTCACAATACATTCATGCTTCGGACGACATTATAGCAACTTACGCAGAAATGTAAACATATCTGATGAACGGTTGCACTAGTTAGAGGTAACATTTCCGAGTTACATAGATTCCATACAACAGTTTTCTACTGATAATGGTGTGCAAGGATTAACAAAAAGTACTGCACACGCTTTTAAGTTTAGCACAACGCGTTAGTTTATGCGTGAAATTTCTTTCACTACAGGATGGCTGCTATTGTATTTTAACCTAAGGTTTCAGCTCCGACACAATAGACGTCGCATTTTCACATATTCGTTTGAAAGGATCAAATGAGGCCACAAATGCTAGATCTGCTGAATATACCTTACGGAAAATGTTACATTGTGTGTATTGTAAAGGAGTTCTGTAACTGCGAATATTGCAGAGTACACTAGTTTTCTAAGTTCTTGATTTACCAGTTGTATTCCCACTACGTCTACATGTCGAACTACAACTTAAAATTAAATTACTACAAATTACAAATAAATGAATGGTTGTTGTTTTCCATAAAGTGTTATCATTGGGAAATACTCAGGGTTTTCTGGAATCTCGTTCTGGCCAATATTAAATATGCGAGTACACAATTATATTTAGTTACTTTTTAGACTCAATAACAAAATTCGCTTTTTGAGAAGTCACTTTTAATATTTATATAAATAGATTGAATTTCGAAGTGCTTAGAAACTGGCAAGTACCTTGGAGTTCCTGTAGTTAATCAGACATCCATGTTGCTAAACAAAGTCCCTTGCTTTGGTACTTTTTTGCCTTGCGAGTAAATTACGAAAAGTCACGACTAAGTATTGGAAATAAATATTTATTTATGGCATCAAAGATATCACAAGCAACGTACTTTAGCTTTCTTGTTTAAGTATTCTTGAAGAGTCTCTGAGAGATGTTGACAAGTAATATTTTAATATTAATTATAAATACCTATAACTCTTTTCGCCGACAAAAAATTAAACTTTCAGGACATTTAGTATGTTTCATTAATAAATCTGAATAGTTTCATGAAGCTTCAAGTTTTTCTCGAGAACCAGACGAATTACTATTCTCCTATCTTTTGTTTTTACAGGTTGTACGTCTGCAAATTAAAGCTAAAATAAACGTGCTAACGCTTGAAAATTAAAAATATGGTTCAATTGTTCTACCTAAATTTAAAAGTTTGTAAAGGGCTTTATTCTGAAGTTCCCTCGCAAGTGGAGGTTGTGACACTAAACAATTTTAAAAAACAAATAAAAATAGGGGTAAAAATATCTTAACGGTCGTGAAAATATTGAACATTTATTGTGTATCTGTTAGTTCCCATTTGGCCAGGCAAAGCCTGAGTTATGTGCAAATTACTACTTTTATCTATTTCTCAGGCAAAGCAAAAGTAAACAACCATTTATTTTTTAAAGCTGCTCACCCTGTCCGAAATTTTCTCAGTTTTATGTCAGGTGCATATATTAACTGCATGCAAAATATCGTCTTCCTCCAACAAATAGTTTTTGAGTTATACCGCCAACAGGCTGACAGACAGCCAGAAACAAAAACAAACACATGGACAGACAGACGGAATTGAGAAAAGCTGTTTTTCGTCATCTAGGGGCCCTGAGACGTAAAAATCTGAAAAAATCTCAGAAGATTTTTTCGCGATTACAATACCTACTTCCTTCGTCTTTTAGACGAGCGAAGTAAAAATTGTTGAACTGAAAATACTTAGGTTTATAGTTGCCCTGTAATTGCTTCAGTTTACCTAACTTCTCTCAGTTTGTAGTAAATAATATGAAACAACTGCTGTCAATAGTTTTATTGAAAATATCCCTTATGCAAATTTAGTTGGAAATTTTCCGTGGTAACGGCGAAAATTGATAATCGGAAATTTACCTGAAAATTTCCACTTATGTCAGTGTCATCACAAAAAACCGTAAATTATTAGTACTTAGATATTAGATTCGTAATTTTTTTAATAAAAATGTTTCTTTACTGTGATTTTTTATTCGTGATATTTTCTATCAAAATATAACGCGTGCTTAAAAAATTTCCCTAGGGAAATATTTCAAACACTTGTTATATTTCTACTGAAAATATTCGTTGGCACGCGTTTTAAAAGTTTTCACTAGCATTTATAATTTACAAAATTTTAACCTTCTAAATTGCACATTTGATGCTGTCTAGAAGTATACCTCTGTATTCTGGGTATCGACGTATATACATAAATTTATTTAGCTATTTTTACTTTCTCGCATACGGTAGTATAGAGAAAGTATTGTAATCGTCAAAAAAATCGACTTCGAGATTTTGACGAATCTTGACGTTTTAGACTTCCTAGAGTCCGAAAAAACCATTTTTCGAATTATGTCTGTGTGTGTGTGTGTGTGTGTGTGAACACGATAACTTAAAAACGAAATAAGTTAGACCCTTGAAATTACGTACATAGTCATTATTCAAAATTTGTAGATTCCTATCAAATTTTGAGCGAAATCGGTTAACCGGAACTGGCACTTTACCTAAACAGGTAGCGGTACCTATTCAAGCAAAGTACCAGTTTGCTTCGAGATATTTGAACAAAATTTTGTACATACGCAGAACGTTTTTAATGTAAACATAGATAGATACATATACAACTGTTAAACACCAATAGTTATCAGTACCAAGGCGAATGCGAGAAAGTCTAGGGGAGCACACTCCCGATTTTTTCTTTTAAGTGGCTTTCTTGACGACGCCGACGGTGACATACAAGATTAAGATTAGTATCTCGCTTATTATGTAGTATAATTTCGTATATCGAATCTAATGTAGAAACTTATGTAGAAAAACTACCAGATATTACATTTCAGCATGATCGGTTAACCGGAAGTGGCATTTTACCTAAACAGGTAGCGGTATCCATTCAAGTAAAGTACCAGTTTGCTTCGAGATACTTGAACAAAATTTTGCACATACGCAGAACGTTTTTAATGTAAACATAGATAGATACATATACAACTGTTAAACACCAATAGTTATCAGTACCAAAGCGAATGCGAGAAAGTCTAGGGGAGCACACTCCCGATTTTTTCTTTTAAGTGGCTTTCTTGACGACGCCGACGGTGACATACAAGATTAAGATTAGTATCTCGCTTATTATGTAGTATAATTTCGTATATCGAATCTAATGTAGAAACTTATGTAGAAAAACTACCAGATATTACATTTCAGCATGATCGGTTAACCGGAACTGGCATTTTACCTAAACAGGTAGCGGTATCCATTCAAGTAAAGTACCAGTTTGCTTCGAGATACTTGAACAAAATTTTGCACATACGCAGAACGTTTTTAATGTAAACATAGATAGATACATATACAACTGTTAAACACCAATAGTTATCAGTACCAAAGCGAATGCGAGAAAGTCTAGGGGAGCACACTCCCGATTTTTTCTTTTAAGTGGCTTTCTTGACGACGCCGACGGTGATTGATGTAGTAATTCTACGATGCTTTTTGTATGTGTTATGGCATGTAAACACATATTCGTTCGGTACTAAATTTGCTGTTATCGTTAATTTTGGATTTTCCAATATTGGAAAATAAAGCTGGCTGCATAAATGAGTCAAATTATTTCCCATTTACACAAATCACTCCCAGATAGGGCCGTAATAATGCGAATCCAATATAAAAATTTAAATAGCAATGTATGCAAACGAACAGTTTGCAACTGGTTGTAATTCGCATCGATTCCAGGTCACAACAGGAAGTGCTCGTGTAATGACAAACCGTGCCCGAGGGCAGGTTTCCACGTACTGGAAACTCGATAATTAACTTGGAGTTAACTAGCTTGCTCGCCCCATAAAAGTTGCTCCATTTGCGCTTGTTTGCTTAACTGTTTATCTGCCAAGGAGTTGAGTATTAAACGATAATTGGACATAAAATTCCAAGACGTAGAGGTAACACCGCCCGGCGAGTTGTAAACTTCCACTTTTCCTGAATATTTTCGCGATGCTTTACGGTTGGCATAATCATAAAAACTTTATCCGTGTTTGACAAATCCCTCAACGTCCCTTTTGCTTGACTGAGTGGAGTTTGCAAACCGATAGCTGATATTTATATTCACTAGAAATTGATATTATATACAATCTGACATGGGAGTACTGACCAAAAAAGTACTCATTAATCAAAACCATCATCTCTTGAAGATAACATTTCTATAGTTTGATATTGTGAACAATGTATTTCAGGACTTTCTATAACGACTCACGGTTTATAGCTAGTCATTATCTCATTGAGGAATATTTCCCAAGTCGTATTCTTGATCACAATAAAAATAAGGACATCACTACCTGTGCAACTTCTTTTACCTCAGCCTTGTCCTTCTTATACGATTGCCTGAAATCGGCGTCTTGTATACGGGATATTAAAGAAGATGAAGTGATTCAGACGATATTGTCTTTAGCAACCAGACAAATAAATTTATTTCTTTATTTAGATCTTTCCACTATGAAACCCAACAAGACATTAAGGTAGTAAAATTATTAAAGTAAATACTTATGTGGAACTACAACAAATGAATTGAGGAAAAGCTATTCATCAGAATTAGTGTGCGATTAGAGTGCCAAGCTGGACATTAAAAAACCAATATTGAATTAATCTGAAACTATTACCTACTTCTCAATATCTGAAGTAGGTAGGTTATTGCAAATCAACTATCGTTAGTTGGTTCGTTACAGACCAGTTCTCGACATTCAGAGCCCTAGTTCCATAGATACGAACTGCTATGTTCATACTGTTACAGGTGAATTTTATTACGACATAAAACGGTTTACCACTTTATTGTTATAGATTTTAAAACGAAAAATCGAGACATATAAATATTGTTCGCCTCAACTTAGTTAAGATGTCCTGTAACAAATTTTTGCCAGCTACACTCTCCGGGCCGGGAGAGGTTCACTTCTATATTCGCTAATTTCGGCGACGAGCTGTTAGATTGAATAAAAGTGGTTGTGGTAGTAGGCGGAGTGGAGCAGGTTGGTTGACATCCAGGACATTGATAAGTTCAAGTTAAAGGTGGGTCAGTTTAGGTATTTGAGTAAGCACTAAAAGAAAATAAAGATTTAAAAGATGAATTTATTGTTAAATAATTACTTACTGCTTAATATTGTTGTGTAACTAATGAAACGATCTGGTATTTGTCATTTAATTTTCAAATTTGTTTGACATCATTTCACAGAAGTTATTTTTGACTTATAATAAAATTAAAATGAGAACATCAGATTTCAGAATAAGCAATCTAGATAAAAGGAATCCACCCCTGATTTTCAGGAGGTAGTACAAAGAATAATTATTAATATTCAAATAGTAAATAAGGCAATTTAAACTGATTAAAAAATATAATTCATAACCATATAATAATAGGTTACAAGAAGTAAGAACCCGAATCGGTACAGATTATGGCGCGATACGTGAAGTCGTAGCAGTATATTGAATGTGAAGCATATATATAATTAACTCAAACTGAACGGTACGAAAAGATTATTCTTATTACCTATATACTACCATAACGTTGTTACAAACTGCTAAACTTAATTATTGGCTGTATCACTTACTTAGGTTATTGGTTACTTGACGCAACTAAAGTTTATGGTTAAATTACAGCGTTAAATAAATTTCTTAAAGAGCGCCACCTTGCCAATTAGCTAACATCACTGTAAGTACACTATAAGCACTTAAAATTAGGGAAACATAATACATGTAGGAACCTAGTAGCTGCTGTGTCGTGTCCAAAGGTTGCTGTTGCAGATTCAACTGCCGATGCCGACGGGACTTATATCTCGGCGGGGTGGCTTCGGAATGCTCACCCTCGCAGGGTGAAAGCTTTATTGACCAAGGGTGTCCTTTCCAAGGGCTACGATGCTAAATCCCCCAATGGGAAAATGAAAGGCGTACTCACAAATCGAAATTCTCGGTATACAGACTTCCTCAAGAAAAGTTGGCACAATGGAAGCCGTTTCACTGTATTCGCCTGAGCGATTTGGAGGTTGCCTCTCTCTCACGAAATTGACTCCCGGCCAAGATAGAACTCAGCGTCCCCAATGACCGACATCCTGACAGCAAACTACCAACGCAAAATAAATTCGATTAACGATAGATTTGAACCAGGTACAGAGGTCAGTTCCATCGACTCTGTTGCGCTTTGTTTAATTTGTTACCGAGAAGTAAGGGTAAGGACGATAAGATGATTGCCTCAATATTGGTTAACTGTAGCACGCCACTTCTTTGGCTACACTTAATTGGACGGTCTTTTTTTAGCTGATTTTACAAGACTGTGACTTGAAACTCGATAGTTAAGCTCACATGTTTGCGGTCAGGATGACGAAACTGTACAGATGCAGCATGTCAATAGCGTGCAGGTGCCTTGCTGACATTCAGTACTCAATGGGATACGGAAGAATTTGGCGACTCCCTATCACCTTCGGCTGAGATTCTAAAACAACAGTGGTCTCGGGGCCAAAATGTGCTAGATTAACAAAACCGTGTTCCACGAGAAAAAACCACTGCCCACTATTTACTGTGACCAGGATTTCTGGCTAATCGCGTTAGACGATATACTATTCACCTAATAATATAGTCAAACCTATACTAAAAAGTCGTAACTTTACGAAAGAAGAACGCGGCATATTTATGCTATTTGTACTTTTGAGCTCAACTGGTTGTTTTATGTTCTAGTGTATTTTGGGAATTGTCTTTAGTTTTAGTGTTTTTTTTTAGTTGTAAGGTGCTGGTTTACCGCCATTCTAAGCTTACTCTTTTTCAAAGGGTGGCCTCGCCATTTACTTATTTTAATTAATTAATTTAATTCATATAATATAGAAAGAGCTGTCCATCGTTCTACTAATATGGTTGGACAATTAAAACAAATGAAAGAATTTGAACTTCTCCACAAATATTTATTAAATAAATTCAAAAAGTTGACATTGCCAACATTTTTCGGAACCAACATACAAGAACACATAGAAATATAGTGATGGAAGAGCGCACTAACATACAATAGGAATAACTTACACAAATCTATTGTGTTGAAAACTTATGTGCTAAAGTTGAGGTTAACAAATGGATAAAAGTTGAAATGCAAACTGGAGAATTGAACTTTAACACATTCAAAACTAATAATTCAACCTTAAAGTTAAATTGTTCAAAGTTTACATTACATGAAATATATTGATTAAAATACATAGTACAAGTACCGAGGCGTTGAATTTTGAAGAACGTCAAGCTTAGAATGACAGCTGACACGGCATATTACAACTAAATATACTAGGACTTAAGAAAAATGTCCTGAATACACTAGAAAATGAAACAGTGAAGCTCTACAAGTGGGTACCTAGATAACTATGAAAAACCATAACTAACTATCATTTAGTTTCGTGATTAAGCCAAAGTTACTACGGAAATGGTCGGACTATAAGTGCATGGTTCAAAATTTCCTACTTGCAATTTTGAACGACGTTTGTTTTATAGGCTAAGTGGGGCCGGACGTTAGCATGGAGCAGGATCACACCGCTAGACAACAAGCCGTTCACATGGTCGTGTATTTTTTGCATTAAAATAGGGAATCACATCTCTTATATTACATTTCAAAACATTTTCTGTTTTTTTCGGTTTAAACAAGCACAGAAATAATAAAAATGTGAGTAACGCGGTAAAGGTCATAGGAAGTATGACAAAATAAGTTCCATAGACTGAATAAGCTTGAATTTACCGGGTTCAATCACACGCGTGGGTGAGGTGCCCAAACGAATATTACTATGCGAATGAGCCTCGTGTTATTCTTTTAGTACTAAAGGGATTTGAACGGTTGTATACTAATATGGCAATCAATAGTTTTGAACTAATAGGCGCACTTGTATAATTCTTTCGTACAAATGAAAATAGCTCAGCTACGACAATTTAAATAAAGGATTAAGTTATTTCCAGCAACATCGTTAAATTAATAAACTGCTCAAGTACAGGTCTAAAGAGTAGCTTCAGCACTGCGAAAACATTAAGTATTATAGTGCACCCAGAATGTGTAGTTCAAAACGTGACCACCGAACTTCTGTAGATGGCGCCAAGTGGAATTATAGTGTACAGTGGCTATATACAAGACAGTGTGGCCATAGGGATGTCTTCGCCGCTATTGGTCGACGCGAATATCCGCCATTAACAGGCAAAATATTTAGTTACTTTTAAGTTGTTCTCAAAGAGGTTGGTAGAACCTGTTCATTTGGTTATGAAAGAAAATAAAACCTTTCAAATCTGACAATTGGAAATTGTCAGTGTCAAATAATTCATTAGCGTCGCAAGCGGGTCAAATTTTATCATCTATTGCCCTGAAAAACTAATATTCTGCACAGTATTTAAATGTGACAATTTATAATTATGCTCTTGTTGTAATAGCACAAGATGCGTTCGACTTGGAATATATGATAAAGAGATTACATCGGTGCTACGATAAATGGGGCCTTATTAGCATAAGTTTAGAGAAAACGGAGTATTTAGTAGTCAACTCGAAAGCACAATATGAAGTCTTAATAAATGAAGATGTCGCAGTAAGACAAGTAGAAAGGTTTAAATACCTCGGTGCTACGTACAATCGATGGAAAAGGTTTGGGAACAGAAGAGATCAGAACTCGAATAGTACAAAGTACTTAAAATCAATTTGATGGGACAATACTATCTCTAACAAAAAAAAAGAATAGGTAAAGTAATGGTAGAGCCGGTGCTATGTTATGGCAGTGAGGTATGGACTGTAACAGCGGAAATGAAACGAAGACAAAACACAGTTCAAATGGACGAAAAAGCGGAAAGGTATCGAGACGAGATAGAGTGACGAACGAGGAAATAAGACGCAGAATGAAGGCACCAGAATCAGTTGTGGACAGAATTGGAGAATGGAGGAGACGACGTGGCTTATGAAGATCTTTAAATGGTCGCCGCCGGTTAAGAAAAAAAGAGGTAGACCACGCAAACCGTGGAATGAGGGTATTCGGAGAGCCATGGAGGAACCTGGAAGAAGACCAAGCACAGAACAGGGAGGTTTGGAGACAGGGAACAGGAAGACGGCATTTAGCTGTATTGTAAACTAGCATAACTAAAACCGGTTGTAAACTTCATGCAACACCTTAAAAGCACTACGAACGAACGCCAATGAGAAATGTCAATGTCCAAAAATAACACTGCACGTGTAACTAACATCAACTAGTTAAAATAACTAGCGCCAAAATAATGACCACTCAAAAACGTTCGATTATTTCGAAAGGCACTGTATGTCTCTACGCTCAAATTTGCCTGTTAATGGCGGCCAACAATCGTATGGCCACACTGTCTTGTATACAGTCACTGTATTATAGTGCACCCAGAATGTGTAGTTCAAAACGTGACCACCGAACTTCTGTAGATGGCGCCAAGTGGACAAGCCGCCACTGTGCTACAATGCTTGGAAATTTTGCAAAGTGGAAAATCGCCACCTTTCGCCAAAACCAAATAGCGCATGAAGGTGCTCGGGACCTTAGCAACAACTTTGCCCCCTTTCAAAATTTCGATATCTGTAGCCGTTCGAAAGTTACAGGCGATCCAGACAGACAGACAGACAGACAGACGGACGGACGGACGCTGAAGCTACTAATAAAAGAAATGTGATGATGTTACAATTTAATTGGTGCAACAAAAAAGTTGAGGTAGGTTTTAGTAGACTGAAAGTGAATGCAAAGAATCATGCACTGAAAATCAACAAACAAGGACCCAGTATTTTGAAATGGAAAGGGGCAAAGCTGTAAAAGGCAAACAGATAAAATTAAAGCACGGGCGTCACAATTGTGGGGGGGGGGGGCTAGGAATGGGCGGGTGACGTGAAAACAGTCGTATTACGTCGGGTCACGGAGTGTCGTGAACGTGACTAATATTTGAAAATCGTGACGTGAACGTGAGTGAAAATTTCCAAGGCGTGATTCACGTTTCACGTTAAATATTTAGAAACGAATAAAAAACTGCAGGTTGCCCCGACTTAACACTGAAAATGTTGATTACGTTTTATTTTTAAACCAATTTATTGTGTAGATGAACTTATGATTCTAATAAAAGTAATGTTTTGTTTTGTATACTCGCCTTAACGCTGAAAATGTTGATTCTTGTACGTAACAGGCATAAATGATTAAATTAAATATAAAATGAAGGCAAAGTAAAAAAATTTAAACAAACTATAATATGAAGAAAGTTACAATTTCACTACTGGAAGAAGAATTAAGAATAATGGTATTACAAGAAGAGGGTGAATAACTACTATCAATAAAGTGGTCTTTTGGGATTGGTGAGGTAAATACATCTGCACCTGAGTTGATTGGTTGAGCTGCATTGGAGTCGCTGTCGAGGTGGATACATCTGTAACTGGGTATGATTTCGATGACCTTCGGTGGAGTTGCTGTTGGGTTGAAAACATCTACACTGATTTGATTTGGATGAGATGCAGTAGAGTCACTATCGAGGACAGCTGATTTTTCTGGCGTCGCTGTGTGAATCTGCATCGTGACAGCTTGGGTTGGGCAAGTAGAGGATTTAGGTGAAATGGTTCTTGAGGGCAGGTCGTTGCAGAGCAGGGATCTTCGAGGAGGTTACAAATGGAGGCATCTGAATAAGTTGGTTGCATGTGCATGACTGGACAGGAGCATCGGATCAACGCAATTATTTAAGTGAAAATAATCAGGAATATGTAAAATAAACAATAATAAGTTTCAATAGAGAATGAATAAGATTTTGACCATACGTACTTACCATTATGAACATTTTAAAACAATACGAATTGTGAAGATATGAGTTCATTTAACCTTTCATGTGAATTATTTGACATTGGCAGTTATAGAATTGTCATTATAGGATAATTCTCATGTCACCAATTAACCACAAAGTATAATCATCTAAACAATCAGGACGATTGCAAAGATTTATAAGTGCAATTAATTAATCACAATTTACAAAGCATGAACCTAACCTGAGTTAAGAGTAAATGTTCTACCGGAGGTAGAAAAAAAAACTCAATGTTAGTTTTTTTATAGAGGGCATATTTTTACATTTTAGTTAATCTTGACATAAATCTATTTCAATTAAAAGTAATAGGATACAGTGTGTTATAGAAATAGTATTCAAGGTGTTAGAATGTAATGTGTTGGATGGTTGTAGTGGGGGGGGGGGGGGGGGGGGGTAGGGATTGTGGAAAAGAAGAGACTGACTAAGGATAAAATGGATAAAGGCGCTGATCAAGGATTTGGAAGGCTGAGTATTCGTAACAGGAGAAAGAACGCTAAAGTTTGGAAGAAAATAATTCAAGTTATTCGTCAATACGACCTCTTTAGTATGATTTTCTCACGTATAGTTGAGACAATCATAATTTTGTAACATCTTGCAAAGCTTAATTCACAGATAGTGACAGACTTTTACTATCTGTAAAATATTAGTTATTTTAAAGCGATTGTTTGGATACGATGACAAAAATTGTATATTGTGCTATGAGAAACACAATTTTTTAGTATACGAAGTACAAAATAATTGAAACAGTATTTATAAATTATGATTTTGAAGTTATTAGAAAAAATGTTTAGGAACACGTTCAGTGTACCTTTATATTTCGCTTTAACTCTTTCATTTTTATACTTTTGCGGATTACATTCCTTAACGTCGCCCTTACGTTGCCGTTGTAAAATGTTTATATTAGCCAATATTAGATTACATTTCATACTGTAAAACACTCTACAGATTTTTAATAACAAGCAGTTCTATATAAAAATTCAATATAATTCGCTTTAGAAGACTGTTATGTTATAAATACACTCCGCAAAAAAATTATGGAATCACGTAGGTTATCCTTGTAAAAACGTTTCTATAGTGTCAGTTTGTGTCCATTTTGTTAAATAATAAAGCATCGACTTAAAATAAATGTATGCCACAATTACTTAAGGCTTAGATATTCTATATCCCCTCATTATTTGACAAAAATTGGTAAGTTTGAAACTGCGTTTTTTCATTTACCATTTATCACGTGTTTTTCATGAAGGACTTTCTTGATTTGCTGATTAAAATGAACATTGGTCCTCCAGTTCGTCTTGTACATAACTTAAGGCTCGAAGAAATCGTCCGAGCCATTTCTTTAATTGAAGATGGTAGAAGACAAAGATATGTGGCCAGAGTAATAGGTGTGCAACAATCGACGATTTCAAAAATCGTACGTAGATACAGGGAAACTGGGGAATACAATAGAAGGCCAGGGCAAGGACGGAAGAGGGCAACTACGGCCTTAGATGATCGTTTTTTAAGAATTTCTCCTTTGCGAACCAGGCATTGCACGGCAAGGTGGCTTAAAAATGAACTGAGTAATGTTCGAAATGTAAACATTACACCACAAACGGTAAAGAACCGACTTCGAGAAGAGGGAATACGTGCCAGAGTACCGGCCAAAGGACCTATACTCACCGAACTCGAAGATTGCAATTTGCGAGAGATCATATTGATTGGATCGTTCAAGATTGGGCTAACGTGTTGTTCACGGATGAGTCTAGCAGACAGAGGTATCGAAGGGACGGCGAACGCTACAGCCAGTACAACTTCAAGAACACCGCAAATTTCGGAGGTGGGTCGATCATGATATGGGGTGGCATATCTTTGGAGGCTAAAACGAACCTAGTGGTCATTCGCAATGGCTCCATGACTGCAGATAGGTACATAAGGCATGCTTTAGAGCCACATGTGGTCCCATTTGTCCCTTTCATAGGCCTAAATTTTCTGTTAATGCACGGCAATGCGAGGCCGCACGTAGCTAATATTGTTCAAGATTACTTACATGAGGTCGGAATTCGTGTCTTAGACTGGCCAGCAAAAAGTCCAGATATGAATTCAATAGAGCATGTCTGGGACCGCATCGGGTGGGCACTAAAAACAAAGATGTTCCACCAACTACGTTGGATGAGCTAGAAGCAGCTGTTATTGCAGAATGGAACCAGATAGGCCAAGATTACATCAGGAGCCTTATCGAGTCTTTTCCTAGGCGAATACAAGCAGTGATAGCTGCATGATACCTTCATGGATATCTGCTAGAGGTGGAAATACCCGTTATTAGATAAATTTTTTAAATTAACTTTGTTCTTAATTTTCCTCTTTGTTATGTTTACCACACTATGTTGTGTTCTTTGTTTTTTTTTATCGCAGTTTACTTTTTAGTCAATATTTAGTAACAAAACTTAAAATTTGGAAGAAATAAAGAGTTCTTACAAAAAAGAACAGGTGATTCCATAATATTTTTGCGGAGTGTATATAATTTATCATTATGTACATTTTAACAATTATTCATCAGAAAAGTGCTTGATGCAAAATTACTTCGAAAACTCAGTAAGTATTTAGTTTGCTTCAAGCTATTGATAAAATGCTAGTTAGAATACTGCCCTTTAAAGAGTATTTTAGAAATGATGCATACAAATTAAATTAGTCTAATGTATACTTGCTGGACTTTAATATTTGTGTAATTTCAGTTAATAACAATAACTAAATGTGTACTTATAATTAGCACTTCAAATAGACTTCACTTTCCTCAACATCTGCATTTTGAAAACTCCAAAAAGCAAAATCGCTATCAATGAATATGTTATGTGTTGTTAATTGTTACTTGAACAAAAGCTACAGGTTGATGCAAAAACTTAAAGATACCCGTGGATTGAATTTCAAATATATACGAACTACTTATGTATTTAAAAAAAAATTCCGTTCTGCTTACAGCTGTATAATGTCAACGCTCTGTGAAGCAATGTTTAATTCAGTTTTATAAAAATACTTTTGTACGCAATTTAGTGATTTGATTTTTAAAAATATAATAATTTGATATAACGGATATTACTTCTTTTCTAACATATCTAATTTTGCAGAATATTATTTCCATTGTTTCGTAATTAATTAAGCATAATATAATTTCAAATCTACCTATGTCGACTGACTGAAAATTAATAGAACACAAGTGAATGTAAAAGAAAAGAAAAAATCGATCATTTGTGTCTACATAACTTTGTTACGAATTATGAGTGTTTCAAAGCGGAGCGAAAATCGATGCAGAGCGTGTTCGCACAGCTGTTAGTTGGGTTGCATAAGCTGTTGGCGCAAGGACTCCTTGATAACAGAAATACAGAATCGGAGGTTTTACCATTTTAATGGGCATAGAGCATGCTGTGCTAAAAATGTTGTATCCACTTCCGTTACTTCCAAAAGAAAATTGTTAGTCACAATAGTGCAAATTAATTAGCTTGTTGCAAATTACGCCAAGATCTATTTTAATTCTAATCTAAATTGGTAGGCTATTTCTACACCTACAAGAAATGTTACTTTTCTCCAAATAATAATTTGAAATTATACTTTAACATGAATTAATATATAACCGGAAAACATTACCTTAGAAGTAAATTTAGATACCGACCTTTCATTTTTTTTCTGTGTTAATTTATTCTTACTGATAACATTAATTATGCATACTAAGAATTATGTTTATTTTTAAATGCATGTGTTATAAATATACAGCTCGAAAGAAATCGTTTTTAAAAACACGCAAATTTTACTTTGATGTTTGAGATTAAACAAACGGGTGTGTGATTTAATCAGATTTATTTTTAAAACAAGAATTAAATTAAGCCTGTCAGTTAACAAAACGTGAGATTGTTGATATCCAATTAACACGAACTACATAATTAACTTTTGACCATTTCTATGTTGAAATCGCGACGTTGTATATACGAGAATTTAAAATTTAAATATTGCCATTTACCATATGTATAGCGAATGTAATGGGGGGGGGGGGCACTGAAAGGAAAAGAAATCTGCCCGGCAGTATCCCTAGACGTTGCCCAGCAGGGCCGTAGCTACAGGCTTAGGGGCCCCGGGGCAACAAATAATTATGGGGCCCCCACATTATCTTCCCCTTTACCTCTACACCACTTTCATTTAGTAAGCCTTTTTAATGGGGTTACTATTTGATGTTTTTTCTGTTAAGATAGCAGAATGCACATTTAAAACTGACAAAACACATATTTATTTGTCACATTGGGTTTAACATAAAACTGTATTTAATGTTTAAACAGGCTAAGTTCGGTTCAAAACTTTTTTTAAGAAAATTTCGTAAAGTAACTTGCTCCGTCTTCGGGGGCCCCCTATGTTCGGGGGCCCCGGGGCGCTGCCCCGGCTGCCCCGGTGGTAGCTACGGCCCTGTTGCCCAGGCCTTTGACAAGGTCTGGCACGAAGGATTGATAAGCAAATTAAACAATATCCTGCCAAAGCAATATGTGTATCTATTGGAATCATACGTCACTAGAAGGATATTTCGAGTAAAACCAGAAGATGAGTATTCCCAGTTCAAAGATAGAAAGGCTTGAGTACCCCAAGGCAGTTTTGAGACCAGTGCTTTATATACTGTATACACATGGTACCAAGAGAAAACAACATTACCATGGCCACTTTTGCCGATGACAGGGCAATATTAGCTGTTGGCAGAGAAATAAACAGTAGCACTAGAAATTTGCAAAGTTCTTGTGATAAAATAACCGACTGGACCCGTGTGACTGGCGAATCAAATTAAACGAATTAAAATCTACACACATAACTTTTACTAACAAAAGAAGAGAGTGACAACATCAAATTAACATGAATGGTACCGTAATACCGTACGCCAATACAGCGAAATATCTTGGAATGACTCTGGACACAAAGTTGAAATGGAAAGAGAACGTGAAAAAGAAAAAGACAGAGCTCGTAAAATATAAGAAAATGTACTGGTAGATAGGTAGAAGTTCCCAGTGGTCTATGTAAAATAAAGTTTTATTATATAATCAGATGCTGAATCCGTGTTGCTATATAAAAACGATACAAACATTTCAAAATAAAGTGCTTCGTAATATTGTTTTTCGACGACTGACATCGAAAGTAGATTTTTCTCACTGTCATTTGACAACAGAAAGTTGACATTTGCCGCTGAGCGTGCGTTTTCATCTTTTTGCCGCTCGCCGAGCGTTTTGGGTTTCCGCGTGAACAAAATAGATAGCCACGCCCGAATGTTTCCTTGACAACGCCCGTCATTTGTGGAAATAATCGCGTCACATGTCATATAGACTGCGCGAGTAATGTTAACTTGATTGTCAATTAATTTTTGCGATAAAACGAAATTTGATATTTTCCTTTAATAATATGCTCAGTCGTCGAAAAAATAGTATGTATATTTCGAGCTAAAAGTGCGCTTGCCGCTTTTGCATGATTGCTGGTTTCGACTTCGTCTCAACCAGCAATATTCATGCGCAAGCGGCAAGAATGCACTTTCAGCTCTTAACATACAATATACTATTACACTACCCTAACATAAATATTTTTCTTTTCATTATCTTTCTAATGTTATACTAATGTATTCAACTTGAGTGCATTATGGTTCTACAACCTTTTTCTAGCCATTTTTCTTTTGATAATTCGTGTTTTGCATTGCTATACGTATATCTTGACAATTATGTTGTCTTACATCCTTAAGTAAACCTTACATACTTACATTGTCCCGGTCATGAATTTTATACAGTTTCTTATTGTATTTAAACGTGGCAGATGTGCATCTTATATCCCCTGTGGTTGATGGTCCATGAGGACATACTTTTAATATGCCCTTTTTCGACTGTTGAGTTGTTTGGCAAAGTACTTTTACTTACTTCAAATTATCCATATCTCCTTTAAACATAGTTTTGAATCCAAATGTGGTAATGTTTTCTAAGGCCTAATTCGTAGCATACGATTTTTTCAAATATTTTTTTAAAAGAAAGATTAAGTTCTCCTGAAATAGTAGAGAATTTCAATTCCTGCTTTTTAACCATTTTTCGTTTTTTACTACCCCTCTGAGTTTGCTTGTACCGGCGTTTCAGTTTTAAAATGATTTTAATGCAATTGTCTATCTCATTGAAACATCCTTCAATATTTTAGTTAAAAGTATGCCGGTGTTCTCATCATAACGGTAATTATAATATTGCTTTACTGCACTGTTTTCATTGACATTTTAGTTAAGGTTCTGACTTGGACTCTGCCAATTTAAGGTACTTTATCTTGGGTGGTTGGTTGGACACTGTAACGTAGGTCACTTTTTTGTTGGACGAACATCTATCCACACTACTAGCATAAGTTAAACGTGATTTCTTTTTTTTTTGTAAAATGAACAATTATCCGCATTTTCTTTGCTGTAATTAGATCCTTGTTTTTTTCCCTTAGTGTTTGCTGTAATTCATTATTTTCAGGCTGGGATTTGCTTTTCTTCCTTAGATTAACTTGATCCTTACTTCACTTGTTTTTAGGCTTTCAGTGCTCCTATTTTGGGTATTGGGGTAGAATGTAGCAGTGAAGACTAATCTTGCACAAACTTAATGCAGCATATTTATAGATATTTTCTCTGGTCTCTTGCCGTTTCAATTTGCAATTGGTATCCCTTTTTTGAAAATTTTCAGTTTACAGGGGAAGATATTCCCTGTGCCTATTTTGGAAAATGTATCCTTCAGATTGCTCTCATTCCGTAGAAAGCACTTATTGGAGCTTTTTCTAGTGCACGCTTTGAGAACGGATTAGTCTTCTAAACTTGTTTAGATTGAGAAACAACATTTATGTAATCCCTATGTGATTTTCTGTAATGTGGTTACTTAAACTAGGATCTCACGATATTTAAGACGCAACTAACCTTTTGGCCGTAGAATGTCTTAGGTGTGGAATCATTTCGTCCCTCCTGCGCCTTGTTTGACTTGTTACGTGATCCTTCCAGTTACTTCTACTAATTCTTCAAGTAATACTTCGTGTAATATTGTAATGGTTTTAGTTAATATTTCGTTGATGCTGAATCAATCAGCGAATGATCAAATCATCGTAAACCTTTCGAAGTACTAATAGAGTAGTGATTAATATCCCTTTGTTGGAGTGTACACAAGAGAACGCTTCAGTTTCTTGTTAACTCTACTCAGCCAAGTTACAGATCAAAGGTATCTTTACTATATTTGCTGCGTACATATAATCACAGTTGACAGATACTACTTTTCTCGCTCAAACACACATCGAGCTGAACTTTAATGACGAGTACCTACTTAGCATTTTACTTTAATTAATTGTAATTATAATCACCATACAATCCCTCGTTGTTTGCAGGTCTTAGATGTTCTAGTTTCTTTTAATTGTTTATTTTTAGCAATAGCTGTTTTTGGCAGCGTTTAAATTATTTACTTCTACGCTGTAAAATAGTAGAGAAATTGGCCACTTAGTTTTTGCATTGTTCTTTTCTTAATTACTATAAGATACATAAGCAAATCTGCAGGTTATTGGGTTAAAATTATTAGGTTTGAATATGTAATTATGTTCAACTTGAATTAGAGATCTGTTTCGCTTCATCGCTTCCGAGCTCTCTTAGATAAATAAATCCCTTCAGGCTTGCCTTAAACCTCAGTATATTGTAGTATTTAATTATGTTTTTGGCGTATGTGGTGTTATGTGTATTATACAGTCAGCATTATTCAATAATAAAGCCTGAGAATTAAAGCGACTACTGCTAGTTTATATAATTTTTGAATTTGTATTAGTCTGAAAACTGTGGAAACACACACCTTTTACATGATGCAACGTGTTGCTGCAAAACACCACTCTCACAGAGTTTCTATAGCATCCGCCTCGTCAGTCGGAAAATATTTTCGATGCACTTGAGATATAACTTGCGTTATAAATAATTTTCTATACCAGCGGGTTTTAGAAACGTAATCGAGGTTTATGCTCAGAGTATATTTTTGTACATTGAGTAAATACCGGGTGTCTTAAAAACGTTTTGAATTTTGTTTGCATGTAAATTTTTATGTACCGTTATATTGGTATTGCACCCGGTACTAATTGTCGAACTGACTGTGTCGTGTTTTAAATAATTAATGTAATACCTTCGTTCCATTTATTTAATAAAAACCAAACATAAATTACTGTCTTAAGCTAAAAAATTAACAAATCCGTAGCATTAACTGAATTACTTTTTTACGTCGAAAGAAACTATTCCAAAAATCGTGTGTGCTTCCAGCATGTCATAAATGTCGGTTTATTTTCTTTATTGGATTACGAATTGGACCACATTTTTCGTGAAATAGCACAATGACAGTATGACAAATGCGATTCCATGCGTATCGAAATAATGACAAACTACTAGCAACAGCTGCTACATACATGTTTACTGACTCTATTTTTATAACAACTTTTCTGTTGCAGTAATTTTATATTGAAAATGTATGTTTTACATAACTAATAATAACCATATATTAATTTCTAGAATAATTTGTTCTGTCTGTTCGAAAATTTATTGTATGACCAATTCGATTTATATCAACAACAGTTCTTTAGTTTTGAAACATTGTTATGAGCATGCATTCATCTAGAGTTAGCCAAGCAGAAATCACCATGAATATTTTAAACAAAGTCTAATATTATCTACGGTAACTGAAAACATTTTTAATTATATTAAAAACTAGTGAAAACTTATTTTATGAGCAATTAAATACCTATCTTACGTTGCATAGGCATTTTTCTACCAAATGAGTGGTTATTCCTTTCAGTTACAAATTTCGACCATCCAGAATGTTAATGTTTAAAAGACGTGATTGGACCGTCAAAGTGGAAGATATGCAATTTAACAGCATGCAACGATGAACTGATGAGAGTTCCGCGACCAATCTGCATTTGAAATTTTAGATTTCGGATTTCTGGTCACGACTTTAGCATTTCATTAAGCAGTGCGGGTCCATTCGCCTTTAATTTTCGTTCTTCCTCTTGCTCCAGTTTTTTTAGTAAATAATATTTCACCTTGGGAACTTAAAATAAGGCAATCTTGCAAAATGACGCTGAAGTTATGAGCTACGTTGAGAAAACGGAAAGGGCGTAAAAGAATGTCACACAGTTATACCTTGGAATAATAGGTGAGAGAAGCATTTATTCCAGGAATAATGTTCTACCTTTCGAGAAGTTAGTTGTTAATTTATGCAATTTAGAAAACATCGATCACCCCCTAATTACCAACATACATAAATTTAGACTGATAGTTGCTATAATTATTTTATTTGTTCCTCACTTGTAAACATCAATTTATCAAGTCACTGTATTAATCAAGAAAGTTTATTTTAAAAAGTTACTAACTTCTAAAATCTTTACAAGTTAATTGTCAGTTTTACAAGCGTGCTCATAGACAAATGATAGCGTGCAAAGCCAGAGTTGTCTACCTTATTATATGTCATATTGATGAATTTAGTTGCTTGTCAGTTTGACATTTTGAATAAATGGTAAATTTCTAGTTATTTACAAGTGAGGAACAAATAAAATATTCAACAATACACGCAAGGTAACAGGTTTTACTGGCTCAAGACGGTCATATCCTTCTATTCGCCAGTAAAAACCCTCTTACCAAGCTAGTAATGTTAAATACTATAATAATATAATTAATATTAATATAAAAATATATTAACTCTGTACTCGAAGTACTGCACTATAAAATAATAATAACATTTTAAAAGTAAAAGCTCGTGAATTACACACAATGCATCAATGTGTCAACAAAGAATTGCAAAGCTGCGATTAAAGTTACCAAAACGCAAGAAAAATTACAATGAAAAAGCACATTAAGACCGCGACCCACTACACAAATATACGACAAATACAGAAAAAAAATTAATTATTGATATCCCTATTATACCACTAGTTAACTGTTGACGCAAAGATATCGATATTCTAATAACAAAACTAAAAAAGAGATTTTGCTTGAAATCCCGTCCTCATAGTAATTCATTTTGAACGCGTAAGCTACGCCAAATATTTGCATTTCAAGTTATGTCCACAAGCTGTAATGAGGGTCTCTAAAATAATGATGCTGAACGGTAGATATTAATTAACGATTCCTATTCAACGAATCTCATTTGGACTACGTCGTGTGAGCACAGGCATTGTTGCCTTTTGCTTTTATATTTAGGTTTTCCAATTTCGCTTTCGGATTTCCCAGTAGATTATATTGATAATAAATAAATGAAAAAAAAATTTACAAGAGCACTACATGTTAGAAAAATGTCAATTAATATTATTAAAAACTTTAACATTTGACGAGGGGCATTGATATATCTAACTTTCGTCAATATTTTAATGTGATTTTCAATTTATAAAAAAACAAGAAATATAAGGTATAGTTTATGCAGCAGTACCTTTGCTTTGATTTTAATACCATGAGATAAAAAAATGATTCGGAGCAGGCCTTTATATGTGTTATACGTTTGGCAGTACTGAAGTGTATTGTCAGTCTATGTCAAATTCGAGATTTGCAGGTTAAGTTTTACGTCAGTCTGTGTCAAACAACAAACAAAACCTAATGTTTAATCATGGTGTAATTATGCTGGCATAATATTGTGAAAGTACAAACATTAATACGATACAAACAACTGCATAGTCAATCACAATGCAACATGCAGAACCGTAAAATATAGTAAGTATGATCTCAAGCTGCTCGTTTATATTTTATAGTTTGTGGTTTACACACTATGCAGAAAAAAGTGTAAACAGTACTCCAAAATAATTAAAATAAAAGAATATTCTTTCAGGTCAAATTTGTATCCACATAATACAAAAAAAGTAAAAATGTCTTATATTGATAAAAATGTTCAATTCGACTGTTATATGATCCATTAGTAAATGTAGTACGAAATTTCCTCTTCGTTCTTGTTTTTTCTTCAATGACAATAGGGCATCTACGGGGAACGACGACAGTGTTCAGTTATCAAATATAGACTTCTACATTTAATACTTTGTAGCGCAGCATATTATGTTGGTGTAATAATTATGGTACTAAAGAGTGACTATGTGTGAGTTTTTACTTTTATATAGTACAGTGTGTCCGCGGATTGAGTTCACAAAAGGTGTAAATGACAAAACATTTTCGAGTTAGCTGTTAATATTCTAGGAATCGCTCCTGCTTGTTCTCAAACCAAGATTTTCAGAAAATAAATCTAATTAATCAATATGGTGTTTTTTCATGTACATATTATATTAATAAAGGCATTTATTATTATTATTATTATTATTATTATTATATCTACCTCGCATAAAACCGGTACAATTTCATACAAATATATACAGGGTGAGCACCGTAAAAAAATTAAATTTTGTTTATTTTTGTGTTAATTTTGTTTATTTTTGTGTTACTTTTGAAATAAAAGGAAGTACTAACTTTCACATAGGTCAGGCTTTACATTTGCCGAAAATAAGACTCAACCGATAAAGGATAATGTCGCAAAAGAGTAAAAATATTTCAACCATTACACCGTGTTCTTCAAGAAGAGACGCGCTCGCCGGTCTTTTCCCGAAAAGACGCGGTAGTGTAGATGGAATTTTGCCGTACTTATATCCTCTGCGGAGATTCCGTTAGAATCGAGCATCCTACAGAGCTGCAGATGCGGCGGGTTCAAACCCCTGCGAGATACATTTTTTTTTACTTGAAAATGTAGTTAATTTATTAGAAACGTAAAGATATTTGTACTCCTAACTTAATTAATTAAAATTATTTTGTGCCACAATGTTGACGAAGGAAGTTCTGGGTAAAGCCTTTTACAGATTTTTTCTTCTGTTGTCATAATCATTTCTTTACAGTTTTGCCAAGGATATTCTACATCTAATCCTATATATGGTCCACCCATTATTTTAACGATTCTCCGTTTTCGTTTATCTCTACTAATCCTTGGCCCTCCTTACCTGCACTATCACTGCTTATTTTCGTGTTTAATCCTCTCATTAAGATTATCATGTCGTTTTTTTTTAAATTTGTTCCGTTTTTTTTGTAGTATGAGTAGTGAACTGTTGGTAAAAATCTACATTTTTCATTATTATCGAATTTGTTGTGGCCTACGTTTTTATTATTATGAAATTGTTTTCCTTCTCTTAAAATTACTACCATAAACTGTTGTTTAGCGTTTTCTTCCATTTTACCCGAGTAATAATCGATTTACCTTACTTCATTTTTATTTAACCATTACCAACCCATCTTGTTTAACTTACTCCTAAAATATATTTTGTCACCTTTCCATTTTTTACTTCCCTCGTCTCAAAGACGAAGGAAGTATTGTAATAGCGAAAAAAACACCTTCCGAGATTTCTTCAGATCTTGACGTTTCAGGGTCCCTAGATGAGGAAAAATCGGTTTACTCAATTTCGTCTGTCTGTCTGTCTGTATGTCTGTCTGTCTGTCTGTTTTCGGTATAACTTAGAAACTATTTAACGGAGGAAGACGATTATTTGCATCTAAAAAAATAATTTTTGGTTTATTCATGCTTAAACTGAGAAATAGAGGAAAGTAATGTTTTGTACATAGCGCAGGCGTTATTCTTGCCAAAAATAGGATGGAACAGATACAAGATAAATGTTGTACGACACAAAAAAGAGCAAGAATAAGTGCATTATGTTAACATTTTTAGGCTGGGCGCGGCATAAATGCGCAAATCTTTTGCGCGAGGCTGTGCGTTGCATTATATTCAGGAATCAGGGGCATAAATTCCATCATAAGATGTGCACTCGAATATATAGTTAAAAAAAATTACACTATCTGGAATTACCTTGCAGATATAAATGTGGAGGGTTTCATTCTTTTTGCGATTGCAAAAAACCAAAATACTTTCGGATTTTTTTAGTACTGAAAATAGAGGAATTTTATACATACATCGCATTCACAAGCTTAGTTTTGAATATTTCTTAATGATTCTTAAGCTAGTGAACAGCTTATTCTTTCTAGATTTAGATGATATGAAATTAATCTCAAAATTATTTTTAACAACTGCTACTGAAATTGTTTAAGCAAAGCGTACGGGGAATATGTGAAACCATTTTTCGCTCCACTTAACTGTTTTCTCAATTTACAAAATTATTTCAGGCCTACCCTGTATATTTTTATTTGCATTGTAATCAGTTTACATTTCGAATTGTTCAATTTTCCAATTCCGTTCATTTTGTACCTGTATCAGTTTCCGCTCGCTATCTTTGGAGCGCAACGCTGGTGTTATCTCTTCTCCTTCGGCGACTTGGCTTCAGCGCATTCTTCTTCGGCGACTCGGCTTAGCTGCTCGCTAATTTACGATAGACCCTCGTTGTGCTTAATTAAGCATTTTTTTTTCGAGAGTTGAAAATAAATCAAAATCAGGAATGATGGACTTTCAAATTTTGTTATTTCCAATTGGCCGCTTTTAGCTCTTAATTCATTGTGGCCGTCATAAAATTTTTTGGTGTTTAGTCTGCTCTTATATTCGACATCTTACTTATGTTCCCTTTCCTGGTAGTCGATTATACAGGGACCGACAGAAACATATTAAAAATATTAACGTTCAATATCCCACTAAGGTCTTTATCCATACAAATGTGATGAATATCATTATATTAAGTAGGATCCGGAGTTTTGTTTTAATGTTTAAGTAATATGTCAAAATGCGTTTTAATGTGCAAGAGCGAGGTTATTGTGTTGAGCTATTTATTAGGACCGAATCAATAATAACTGTGAATGTACTGTTCATAAGACAATTCAACAGGCGGCAGGATGTTCCATCGTACTTGACAATAAGACGATGGGTTCAGAAGTTTAGAGAATTCGGTTCACTTTGTAATAAAAAGCCACCGGGAGCTCCGCGAAATTAACGGTATTAGGCAAGATATACCAGAAAAAGTTATGCAAGATTTTGTTCGACGTATTAATGAATGTTCTGAAGAAGAAGGGGAACATCTCCGGCACTCGATATTTAAATAAATAAACTCCCAAGTTTTGTGAACATACTCATGCTTTCGTTTTTTTTTGTTATTACACTGTATAAAGAAAAAAATTGTAAATAAAATGTTTAATATGTTTCTGCCGGTCCCTGTATTATGTGGAGAGCGATGACAGTTCTTCCATCTTTCTTTTTACATGCGTTTACGTCGCCATTTAACTGATATAATGTATAACTATCATTTACCATTAACTTATTACATATAGCAATCGCTCAATATCCGCTTTCTCGGGCCTTCTTCAATCATTACTAGAACTAAACATTCAATACCTGAAAACTGTGTAATTGTAATTTTCTTGTCTCTCTCACATTTTTACTTCCCTTTACGATAATGGAAGTATTGGATTCACCCCAAAAATTCTACTGTCCAACTTTATTAGTTCATTTTAAATATTTCTTTCATATGTTTTAATTTCCTGCATCATGTATCATAACAATATATTGCGCCACTGCCAGAGCTCCGAACGTTCTGCCCAGATTCAGAATTTTATCTAAGGTTAAGACCTATTACATATTTTTCACAGTGCACTGGTTATACATGCACTCTGGATCTCCAAAACAATCACTCGTTATGTAACACCTAATATATTTGTCAAGATTGTATTACAGTTTAGTGCTCAACGTATTCCAGAAATGGTAAATATAGTAATTAAAGTAAAGTTCGGTCACTACATTCCATGTAGGAACATGGCCTGAGACAAGGCGAGTCACGGTAGAAGTTGAAAATAATGAATATCGAAAGTATTGAATATTTTAAAGTTACTGAAATGTACCTAGTGTTTGTTAAACCTTCAGACGAAAACATTTTGTTATGGGTTTAACGGTATCATATATGTTGGCCAATTATTATTATTTCAGAATTCTGTACAGCCGGTAACTTGAGAATTTAATTAAATAATATATTGCTATGATATTGTATAAGTAAGCGTTCTGTTTAATCCGTCAGTTATGTTTTAAAAATAGTTAAATTAATAAAACAGAAATGGTAATGGTTTAATCGTTAGGAATGTTAATATTGAATAAAAATTAAAAATATAAATATACATATGTAATCTCATTAAGCAGAAGTTTACTGTAAAATGACCTTAAAAGTAATGCTCCATAATGTTAATATATGCTAAAATTGTTGATACTTATACAAGAAAATTTACACATGAATCACATAAAGAATATGTAATTGTAAATAAGAAATAACACAGAAGGTACGTATAATCAATATTGAAACATGAACTGAAAAGAATCATTAAAATGCGTTTGAATGAACAACTGTCAAATTGTGATATTTTACCAAATTAAATGGCGGTAGAAATAAAGGAGATGTCAGTTACTAGGCGATAAAAATTAATTAATAAATAACAAACCGAAAAAAATATTGTTGGTGCTCATTTTCATATATAAACCTAATAAAAACCAGTAATCAAATTCACCGCTGTTTTATTTATGAAAGTTATATCGAGAGATATTAACGAACTCACGAATCATACGTAATTAAGTGGTTCGTGACTGAATGAAAGCGGGGACTATTGGTGGAGTTCGTCTGCGACGGTGTGGTGTCGTTGGTAGAACAACTGAACTAAGAAGGAGTTAGTTGCAGTGGTACTTGCAGCCATTTGAGGGATAGCAGCTATTCTCGAGTGTGGACTTCACTGCGGTACTTGTTTTCCATCTGCAAAGCCCAGCGTCATTGGTAGAGTTCGTCTGCAAAGCTATTTGATGGACGGCAGGTAGACCACGTGTCTACTTTACTGCGGTACTTGGTACCTCGAGTAAGCCGGAGAACATCTGCGGTGTTGGTGTAGTAAAAAATAGGTACCTAAACCACCAGTTCTTTATCACATGTTTTCATTGATTCATAATCTATAACCTCTTTTATACCTTTCGGTGTAAATAAATAAATACAAAAAGATAAGGCTTTCCTAAATAAATAAATTGGAATTCGTTGCTTTTCTCAATAATAGATATAATTAGGGTTATTTCAAAATGTGAACAACCTTTTACTTGGGATAATGCGAGAATATCATCTAAACAATTCAGCAATGGATCTAAGGCAATTAATCCAATGATTACTTTACCCAAGTGTTAAGACCCAACCCTGATCGAGTATTCATGTTCTATCAAGGTAGTCAATTGATATAAAGATTGAACCCATATACTAGGATGGCATAATAGTACTGGTATTTTATATTCCATAAGACAAAAGTGTGTAATAATTATACTGATTTCACTTAAGAAAAAATATGCACTAAACCTTCGGTTTCGTGTTTAAGCTTTTCTTACGTGTTTTATATGCCTAAGAGACATACGTATAAGAAATAGCGATAACTAAACATATTCCTGAAACACTATTTATGCATGTTTCAATTACTAGTTGAAACCTTGTTCTTGTTTCTACCGAAAATGTATAAATTACGTACTACACACAACCTAGTTCGTGCCCCATATACAAACATAACGACCGTAACGAGTCGCGCACATGCTGAGTGTACGAGATTCCTGTGATGCTGAAAATTTCAATTATTACGCATTCTATATTCATCCAGCATTCTAGATTCCAATTTTCCTACTTCGAAACCTTGATATCTCAAGCAAAAGCAATGCAGCAATATGGATGCGAAGAACGGCATAAATTAATTTATTTTAAATTGGAGAAATTTACGAAAATTAGTCTTTTTGTCGACGGCTGTCGCAATTTCACTTTGTCCTCCCAAGTTTGAATTTTTATGAAGTCGATGGAAACTCATGTAAAATTATGCGAGCCGAAACTTCGGCATCACGAAACCTTGAGATTTGCACCGCAAGGGGCCGCGTCGAGTTTTCTTAGTCGCATTTTATGCATTCATGGTTAAGACGTCTAAATGGAAATGGTTGCGCCTAAGAGAATGCGCTGAATTCGTACACCAGGAGCGGGAATATAAATGTTACATTTCCATGGAGTATTCGTTTACCTCTAGAAAGAAGGAAAATAAAACTCGGGCATAAGATGCCATTCGGCATTCCTTATAAAGAAGTTAAATTTATCTTCCGTGAAAAATTTACGTTTTTAGGTGAGGTTATCTCTGCATAAATCGCGAAAGGTTCGACCGTTTATCTTTCTCTAGAGCACTACGGGAGACGCAATTAGCAGTTTCTGAATTTCCTAGGCTTGGACATAAATTTCCCGAAAAAGCCGGGAGTGTCATAATTTACATAATAACAGTGAACGCATCATTTCGCACAGCTGTTGAGTCAGTTTAGGGTGAAATTAAGACCGGGGTGGAACTGCTGCAGCGTTCTTTGTCTTGGCGAAGAGGGAAACTGACGCATACAGTTCATTAGCAACGCGCGTTTAGTACAAGAATGACCATAGTAAGCATTTTTAATGAATTACGCATTTTGGTCTACCAGACTCGACCCGAAGTTCCTGCCCGAAGAGGAGGGATGAAAAGGGATCGGCGCCATGGCTATAACAAAAGTTTCAAAGGCTAATTTGCTCGCAGTTTCTACATCATGATGAGTCTGACGATTTTGACGCTACTGATAATTTGATTCAATTAAGGACGGAACCATTCATTTAAAAGGCATTAATTTCATATTCGTCCTGGATGATAAATTTAGAAACTGCCAGAAAAGGTCGAACTGGGCTTAATTCTGGTCAACTAACTGAAAACCCAATATTAAATGCGGGATGCAAGATGTTCGAGCAATTTTATATTCCAATCAACTAATTTCAATAGCTCTTGATTAAATAAATTTTATTGAAATCAATTTACCCTTCCAAAGCTAGAAACGTTCTGGCAAGGGAGTGGGAGTTGCATATCGTTGATGTTTGTGGATAAAATTAATTCGGCAATCTTATTTGAAATATGCCACTATAAACCAAGAAAAATATTAAAACGTACGTTAAAAAGTGGTGGTAAGCTGATATTTGGAATAGCTGTTAAGAGTGCCATTGAATACATATACAACATACTAAAAGTCCCCCACAATCACAGTTTTTTTTTTAGTTTTTCTTCGGAAAGATGATTTCTATAAGCGAACTAGTTCTTATTTTCTTCTTCTTCTTCTTCTTCTTCTTAATTAGCATTTGTCATTCATCTCTCGCTGTAAGTTTGTTCAAGTTAAGTTTTCCATTCATGATTGTTCGCTCTTCTAAGCCAGTTGAGACCAGCTGTTAGCTTTATCTCACCTACTCTCTCATGGCTGACCTTCCTCTGTGTCTCTTACATGTACATGTAGGGTATAATTGCTTGTCACCGAAGCTGTTTACTTTAGCTCTCAAAGACGTTTTTAAGAAGTTAAACTGGTCAAAGAAAAGAGTAAAGGTCAGTAGTAGAAATCTGGACCATCTTCGTTATTTTGGCGATGTAGTTATTATTTCAACCACAACTCAAAAGCTTCAAAACATGTTGGAGGAGCTAAATAATGAATACAAGAATGTGGTATTGCAAATAAACCTAACAACCTAACATAGAGAGTAAAATATATGTAGTAAAGAAAAAGATAGAAGAAGTAACCGAATATATATGTTTCGGTAAACATTTTCCAAAAACTGAGATTCCCGGAATATTCCCGTATGCTTAAAAACTACAGCGTTTAATGTACGTATACCACATGTAATGTGTTACGGAGCAGAAACTTGGACAACGACAGAAAAGCATATGCAAGTATTAAAAACAACACAACATACAATGGAACATGAATTTCATTAAAAGGGAGAAGACGAAATTAATGAATCTAACAAAAATGGACATTTGCTGCACATGTGGCAAGAATAAATGCTGGCAATGGTGTAGAGCTATACTAAATTAAAGACTAAGTCTAACACATCGTTTTAGAAGTGCAGGTCTTATTATGTAGTTGGCAGGTTGCCACTGCTTTATCGGCTATTACTTTCAGTAATTCTGCATACCTTCTATTTTTACAGTTTCGTAGCACTTGTGATATAGTCCATGTTTCGATTGTATCAGAAGTCTTTTGATAGTCGAAGAATACAACATAAATGAGGATATTATATACGTTGCATTTTTGTATGTTGATTATCCCTACCTGAATTCCGCCTGTTTATTTGATTGGGTTTTCGTCAAGTGTTTTTAGTTAAACGAGTAGTTATTACTTTTGTCAATAATTTGTGCAAGTGGGTTAAAAGAGTAACAGGTCTATACTTGTCCAGTTTTCGATTGCCACCTTTTTATATAAAAGTATCAATTTTGCATTATTTCAATCATTAGGTATTGCACTTTCGAGGAGACATCCGTCCAATAAATTTGTAATTATTTTAATTGGTATAATACCTTTTTTCAAAATAAAATCTGTAGTCGTTTCGTCTTCTCCGGGTGCTATACTCTGCTTGATTTATTTACGGGTTCTAGTCACTTCTACCATTGCTGTCGAAGGAAGTACTTCTGATCTTATGTTTTTTAAGGCGGCTTTAGTTTCACTTTTCACCCTTTGTTCGACTTTAGAATCGTATAGATCCGTGTAAAGGTTTTCTACGATAGTAAGAAACGTTGGTTTGTCTTTTACTATATTTCCCTGCAGGTCCATCAAGCAATGTATCTGTCTTCGTCCTAAGTTAGGTCGTAAGAGTTTCATGATTAGTTTTTCAATTGTTTCACTTAATAAAATATTTATTTTTTGTTCCCGCATCCTTTGTGTAGTTAACTTTTTTAATTCTACATATTCTGTTTCATTTTTACTCTCTTTTACGATAAATGAAGTATTGGATTCACCCAAAAATTCCAAATTAAGTTTTCAACAGATCTACATGTTTTCGAGTACCCTGAATCCAAAAAACATGTTTTTGTTTATTGGTCTGTCTGTCTGCGTGTGTGTCTGTCTGTCTGTGTGTGTGTGTCTGTCTGTGAACAGAATATCTCAGAAACGAAAAGAGGTATGGCGTTAAAACTTCACTTCTTATACGGATGGGGCCATTATTATACCGATGGGGCCACAATTATATACAGGAAATTTATTTTAATGGTTAACATAAGAGTTTTGCTACTAAGCCAGCATTGAATCATACAGGTCACTTCCATGGTTAGAAATGACCCCAATAGATTAGAGCATTTATTTTACGAGTTAACGTAGGAACGTTTACTTGTCAAAATGACAACTAAAAGTTATCTTAATGTATATAACTGAAGAAAAGATACAACTTGTGAGTTGTACCTAGGTATCTACTTTTTAACTGCATACTTACATCCGGTAACAAAATTAAAGTTTCTTATTATCAAGTACCTAATTTAAATTCGTATGTTAACTCGTAAAATAAACGCTCTAATATATTGGTCTCATTTGTAACCATGGAAGTGACCTGTATGATTAAATGCTAGCATGGAAACTAAACTGCTATGTTAACCATTAAAATAAATTCACTGTGTAACAGCAATAAGATAACATGAACAAGAAAATAACAAGTATTGCTTGAGTAAGAAAGAGATAAACATAGCAGCAAATATTCTAGTAAGCCTGACGCCTCATTTTAATTATGACATAAGTCAACTAAACATGCCTACTAAAATATTTTTTCGTATGGTCATCTCTTTCTTACTCAAGTATTCTATTTTGTTGTTCATGTTAGCTCATTGCTGTTATATACCGATGGGGCCACAAATATATATAACGGCAATAAGATAACATGAACAACAAAATAACACGTATTGCTTGAGTAAGAAAGAGATAAACATAGTAGCAAATATTCCAGTAGGTCTGACGAACATTTTAATTATGAGAGATGTCAACCAAGCATGCCTATTGCCTACTAAAAGAATTTTTTCGTATGGTCATCTCTTTCTTACTCAAACATTCTATTTAGTTGTGCATGTTATTTCATTGCTGTTATATATAATTATGGCCCCATCAGTATGCAACAGCAATAAGATAACATGAACAACCAAATAGAATGCTTGAGTAAGAAAGAGATGACCATACAGCAAAATTATTCTAGTGGGCACAGGTTATATACCGATGGGGCCACAATTATATATCACTGCAATGAGATAACATGAACAAGAAAATATCACATATTGTTTGAGTAAGAAAGAGATAAACATAGTAGCAAATATACGAGTAGACTTGACGCTCACCTTAATTATGACATATGTCAACTAATTATGCCTACTAGAATAATTTTGTTGTATGATCATCTCTTTCTTACTCAAGCATTCTATTTTGTTTTATATGTTATCTTATTGCTGTTATATATAATTATGTCCCCATCCGTATAATTGTGGCCCCATCGGTATAAGTTTTGTGTACTATGTAGATGAGACAGCAAGCTTTTGAAGAAAATTGCATAACCGGAATTACGTAGGTGTTTACTCTTATGATTTTTCAGTTTTTTCGATTTTTTCAAAACGGCTTTAACGATTTTTTTTCAAACTTTACATTTTTATTACACTTTTAATGTGTATTGATGTGAGATAGGTGATTTTCCAGTTGAATACTTCTAAACTGGGTTTATTTTGTTTTTTTCTATTTTTTTTATTAACTCCAATTTTAAATAGAACACCCGGTATATTATTACATTTTTTAATTCAGCTTAAAATTTTAGAGAAAATTTGTCTCTTCAACTAACGCTCTATTTTGTATCGTTTTTGTACAATTTGTAATTTTGAAAAGTTTTGACAAACGCTTAAAAATTAAAATTCAAATTTTTGGCTAATTATAAGATCACTGTAAAAGGAAGTTGTGTGAGTGTATCACACCAGATTCTCTACCTTCGAACTCATAAAAGAGTATCGTTTTCATCATTAATTGCAGAAATAACCATTAATACATCATCTGAATTGCCGGGGTCGGTAGCTCAGTGGTAAAGCATCCTGACTGCTGATCTAAGGGTCGCGAGTTCGATTCTCGGTCCCGGTAAGGTTTTTTAAAAATAGCAAAATGCAGATGAAAGCCTCTACAGAATGCCATTCGGAAGTTATGTAAATGTAAAGCCGTGGCTTACATGTTACTGCGATGTGTAGCATGTAAAAGATCCCTTGCTAGAGTTGGAACTCCTTAGTCTCGGCAAAATTCTACGTAAGACTTTGACCATATGACCAAAGCAGTCGGTGTCTAAGGTACCTGGTACTGTGCATGCCTAGACCTGGTCCATTAACAAACAAACAAACCATCTGAATTAGATACCCATATAATTCTTTGGTTGTTAGTATTCAAATCACACATATTTTCAAAATCAACACATTTTATAAGAATTTTATTTAGGTTAATATTTAAAACTACACAGTACAATAATTAAATAAAAAGAGGGTGTATCTTCTTTTTTGCCAGTCGAGTGCGGCAAGTGGGGCATTTCTTTTTAGACTTTATAATCTTCTCGATGCAAGGAGTGCAAAAAATATGGCCGCGAATTGTACAGCTGATCGGTTTGTTGTGGAGAGCCTCTAAGCATATGGGACAATCCTGCAGTGAATACGAGAAGTTGGTACCATTGGTTGCACAGAAAACTGGTAGAGCTAGTTTTAAGTTGGTTATACAACGTATGAATAATATGTTGGTGGCAGTGTAAGTCTATATCAAATTCCAGGTTAGTAGGTTAGGTTTTGTGCCAGTTTGGAAAACCTAACCTGATAACCTCGAATCTGACATAGACTTACAGTGCCACCAACATAGTATTCATACGTTGTATAACCAACCTAAAACTAGCTGTACTAGTTTTCTATGCAACCAATGGTAACTGCTCCTGTTGTAGAGTAATGAGAATGTTAATGTAAGAATTACTATTAAAATAGGTTACTAAGGTTACAAACTGAAATGGGTATATCTTTTTTTGGATATTTAGTTTTATGTTGTTAACGCCGTATTGTCTGGAATAGTATTTTCTGGATTTGAATCCATTAATGTAATTAGCTGATTTACCTGATTATTTTTTGTTGCTTTTGTTTTTATATGTGTAGGAACAGAAGTCCCTATGTTACTATTATCTCTACCACTTATTACGATGACATCTTCTGCTACAGGAACGCCCCCGTTCCTTCCCTGGGCATCACAAAGTGACTGATCTATAATTTGTACTGAGGAATTCTCTACAGTCTCATATGGCATGTTAGGCACGTCTTGGTCACTACAAAAATATTGAAAATGCTTATGCTTCCATGTTTATAAAAGTTAAAAGAAACTTGAACACATCAAAGTTTTTATTGGAATTTTTTTTGTGCCTCACTACCGAAAGGTAAAAAGGTTAGAGATTATGTACATACTTTTCTTTTCTTGTAATTGTCATTTTTTACATCATCTCAAAAATAATGCAAAAAACACAGTAACTTCAAGTAACTTACTCAGCATAGCGTAATAGTAATTTGTGCACATCTTCTAGCATTTTTACAATATTTGTAAGTGGATTATGTGGAAAGCCTGATAATGGCAACGACTGGTTCTGTATAGGGCTTAGTTGAATTGTTTATGGTTACCAAAATTACTTTTAAACGTCATAACATATACATCAAAATCGTGTCTCTAATAAGCAGAAATGTACTTCGAACATTACTGCAGATTCCTCCTAATGTGGCCGTCAGAAACATCCACACCACTGCTGTTACAAACGCTACAGCACCTACTCGTCCAGATTACCGTGTAAACTGCACTTTAATCCCTGGAGATGGTGTGGGTCCAGAATTGATTCGCGCTGTACAAGAAGTTTACAACGCCGCTAAGGTACCTGTGGACTTCCAATCATACTTTTTCTCAGAAGTAAACCCTGCCCAGAGTGCACCATTAAAGGATGTTGCAACTTCCATTGCCAGAAATAAAGTCTGTCTGAAGGGTGTTGTATCATATCCTGACTACGGTCATAAAGGGGAGCTGCAGACATTAAACTTTTGGCGCTCACTGTACTTGCATGATTAATACTGTATATTGGTAGTGCACACGGATTTGGTTTTGGTGTTGACGTCACAATATCATCCTGGAAGAACATTGTCATGTCCATTTCAAAAACTGATAATTCGCAATTTTACTGCTAATTTACCTTTGATTGTGATTGTGTAACTTCAATTTTCCTCGTTTTCGTACTGGGAACACCATCAGCATTCGGAACGTGAACATCTAAGCTATTCTGCTGCTATAAAGCTGATTAACAGCAACAACAAAAATGGATATATGACAGACCTACATGTTTTTTGGTTTGATTTTTGTTGATGCTGGCATCACTGGATGTCCGTTTTCGGGAATCTGGACTTACGACAAGGTCAGACGTCGTCGCAGGATTTGGGTCGACATGTACGTTCTGTGTTGATAGCGACGGCTTTGCTTCATTTTGATGGGACTGAAAATTGCAAGCCGTAAATTACTGGACATGGATTATTTGAACTTTGGCGTGACCTATACCTGGTCCATTTTGAATTTTTAAAAATTATTCAATTGTAAACATTTTGGTAAAAGTTCAGTGTTATATGTATAACTGTCATAAATTATGAAACAAGAACATTTAAACAAAAAAAAAGCCATCTTGATGATGTGAAGTTAGGGTTGCACTTGAATTGCGCAGCGACTAGCGACAGGTACAATAGTTTAGTCATGAAAAGGGTTGTTTAATGTCCTACTGAACTGCGCTCAGTTCCTACAGGTACTCAGATCAACGACCGTAATTTAGGTAATAATTTTTCATTATTGATAAATGCACATAATAGGGATGGAACGTGGATAAGACATTTCTTCGGGCAGCAAAAGTGGGGAATCGCTCCGTAGAAGATCTTATAAGCAAAAAACCGGATGACTCTTGAGTTATTCAGTTTATTGGCTGTTTAATTGATAACTACATTGAAAATAAGTCCACCATTGCAAGAATGACCAACACTTGCGAATTTCATTCCAAATTTAAAAGGGAAAATTCATCTCCATACCCTAATATACACTACTTTTTAAAATTGTTGCTAGAAATACAAACCGATACGTATATAAAACTCAAATCTACTACGCAAAATGAAAATAAATATATAAGACGGAAAATTATGTTAAAGCAGCAATCCATTGAAACCAAAATTGTCCAGTTAGATAGGCATGCAATATCGAGATACATATTTGTAAAACGTGTTTCTCATAAATTTAGTAGTATTGTAAATCTGTAAATAAAATATTTGGCATACAGTGTGTTTTACTTCCCATCTTTACAGCCCCTATATCTTCCCTATTTATTTTCTGAATGATTTGAAATTTAGGTCCATTATACTACTCTTTAAGAGTGTTATTTTTGCAATTTTCAAATAATCTTACCGCAAACTAGTAACCTAGTGCAATGAGAAACAGATGTTGGCCTGGTTTTACCTAATGTTGTTAAAGAAAGTTACTCAAAAAATAGTCGAAATCCAAATTTTAATAGAAATTTGATTATTTTTGATAATCTAAACGAATTAAATTTCAATAGTTGCCTGACTACAGTTAAGTATATACAGGGGCTGTCAATTTATGTTCCTCTAAATGTAAATAGCAAGTTAAATAATTTATATTTCGACTATTTTTATGATTCTGATGAACTTTCTTTAATAACATGGTTCGATAAAACTAGGCCTACTATACCTTTTCAATTTTTCGCTTCAATTTTTGATGGTTTTGGGTTACCGGTACGCGGTAAAACATTTAAAAGTTATAAAAATAATTAATTTAAATGATGGTATGATTGGCCAACATTTCAAGTCGATCAGAAAATCAATAAGGAAGATGGGTGTGAATGTGAGAAGTGAATCAAACTGTATATGATAAAGAATATATTTGTTTTTACATGTGGCTATACAGTTAATATTTCTTTTTATCATTGCATACCTGGTCTAATTTATTCCATGTCAATAATTCTTCTAATGAAAACTTCATATGAGAATATCTCGATAATTTAGTTCCTTTTGGTAATATTTTATCACTGTTATGTCTTTAAATATTTAACCTACTTTCGCGTCCTACATTTTAAAACCAGAGCCTTTTAAAGAATGTGTAAACTATAAGTGCCATAAAATTATTTTGAAATTGACGCTAGAATAATCAATATCGAAAACAAAACATAGCAAAAGCTTGGTTACGAAAGTTGCGAGAAATATTACATTTAATTTTAAAAAAGTTGTTCCTAATCCCCCTTGTGGGCAGTTTGAGTTATAGTAAGGATTCCCCAGGTAGGAAAATATGTTGAGCGCAATTCGAGTGTTGGATTATAAGACTAATGGGTTTGGTGCGTAAATCAGTTGCACCGGAAGTTAGACGCGTTTAATAACCAAAGTTACCTTTTAGCAAAGAGCATATAATTATATGCTCTTTGCTTTTAGTTAAATATTTAACATAATAAATTCTTCTTAATTTTCCGTTGACCGTTTATTTATGGGTTTCATTAATGTATAGAGAATCGTCTATTAATGACACTTATTAATGAATGATTTTTTATTAATGAACGATTTTTAAAAATCGTTTATTAATAACCCCTTTTAATGGGTGATTTTTTATTAATAAACGATTTGGTATAAGTAATCAAAGATACCATTAATGTCAAAACTTTAAGTGTCAAATTCTTTCCATGCAATAAAATTAAATTTTCTTCAAATTAATAAGATACGATCAACGAAAAAATATTGTTACTAACTGGTGTGTTAATCGGCGATTAATAATCTCTACAATTAATGCTCTCCCTAGCGTTCGAAATGTTCGAAATATAACAATTACTTTAAAAAATTCCGGAAATATTTGGAAATATGTTCTGCAGCTATTTTTTCAATAAAAGCTTGAGTGCATACCAGAAGTAGAGATAAGCGGGTTCTGGACCAAAATGTCAAAGTTCAAAATGTAACTAGAGTAAAAATCTGGTGTGATACACTCACACAACTTCCTTTTATAGTGATCTTATAATTAGTCAAACATTTCATTTTTAATTTTTAACCTTTGTCAAAAATTTAAAAAATTACAAATTCTACAAAAACGGTACAAAATAGAGCATTAGTTGAAGAGACAAATTTTCTCTAGAATTTTAAGGTGAATTCAAAAATGTAATAATATACCGGGTGTTTTATTTAAAATAATAGTTAATAAAAAAAATAGAAAACAAAACAAAAGAAACCTACTTTAGAAGTAATAAACTGGAAAATCACCTATTTCACATCAATACACATTAAAATGTAGTAAAAATGTAAAGTTTAAAAAAAATCGTTAGAGCCGTTTTTGAAAAAATCGAAAAAAACTGAAAAATCACAAGAGTAAACACCTACTTCCGGTTATGCGATTTTCTTCAAAAGCTTGCTGTCTCATCTAAATAGTACACAAAACTTATATATGAAGTTTCAACGCCATACCTCTTTTCGTTTTTGAGATATTCTGTTCACAGACAGACACACAGACACACAGACAGACCAATGAAAAAAAAATATTTTTTAGGATTAGGGGACTCTAAAACGTGAAGATCTGTTGAAAACTCAATTTCGAATTTTTGGGGTGAATCCAATACTTCCTTTATAGTAAAAGGAAGTAAAAAGTGGTGGTAAGCTGATATTTGGTATAGCTGTTAAGAGTGCCATTGAATACATATACAACATACTAAAATTCCCCCACAATCACGGTTTTTATAGTTTTTCTTCGGAAAAATTATTTCTATAAGCGAACTAGTTCTTATTTTCTTCTTCTTCTTCTTCTTAATTAGCATTTGTCATTCATCTCTCGCTGTAAGTTTGTTCAAGTTAAGTTTTCCATTCATGATTGTTCGCTCTTCTAAGCCAGTTGAGACCAGCTGTTAGCTTTATCTCATCTACTCTCTCATGGCTGACCTTCCTCTGTGTCTCTTACATGTACATGTAGGGTATAATTGCTTGTCACCGAAGCTGTTTACCTTAGCTCTCAAAGACGTTTTTAAGAAGTTAAACTGGTCAAAGAAAAGCGTAAAGGTCAGTGGTAGAAATCTGGACCATCTTCGTTATTTTGGCGATGTAGTTATTATTGTAACCACAACTCAAAAGCTTCAAAACATGTTGGAAGAGCTAAATAATGAATACAAGAATGTGGTATTGCAAATAAAACTAACAACCTAACATAGAGAGTAAGATATATGTAGTAAAGGAAAAGATAGAAAAAGTAACCGAATACATATGTTTCGGTAAACATTTTCCAAAAACTGAGATTCGTTCTAAAGAACAGGAATATTCCCGTATGCTTAAAAGCTACAGCGTTTAATGTACGTATACCACATGTAATGTGTTGCGGAGCAGAAACTTGGACAATGACAGAAAAGCATATGCAAGTATTAAAAACAACACAACATGCAATGGAACGTGAATTTCATTAAAAGAGAGAAGACGAAATTAATGAATCTAACAAAAATGGACATTTGCTGCACATGTGGCAAGAATAAATGCTGGCAATGGTGTAGAGCTATACTAAATTAGAGACAAGTCTAACACCTCGTTTTAGAAGTGCAGGTCTTATTATGTAGTTGGTAGGTTGCCACTGCTTTATCGGCTATTACTTTCAGTAATTCTGCATACCTTCTATTTTTACAGTTTCGTAGCACTTGTTATATAGTTCATGTTTCGATTGTATCAGAAGTCTTTTGATAGTCGACGAATACAACATAAATGAGGATATTATATACGTTTCATTTTTGTATGTTGATTATCCCTACCTGAATTCCGCCTGTTTATTTGACTGGTTTTCGTCAAGTGTTTTTAGTTAAACGAGTAGTTATTACTTTTGTCAATAATTTGTGCAAGTGGGTTAAAAGAGTAACAGGTCTATACTTGTCCAGTTTTCGATTGTCCCCTTTTTATATAAAAGTATCAATTTTGCATTATTTCAATCATTAGGTATTGCACCTTCGTGAAGACATCCGTCCAATAAATTTGTAGTTATTTTAATTGGTTTAACACCTTTTTTCAAAATAAAATCTGTAGTCGTTTCGTCTTCTCCGGGTGCTACACTCTGCTTGATTTATTTACGGGTTCTAGTCACTTCTACCATTGCTGTCGAAGGAAGTACTTCTGATCTTATGTTTTTTAAGGCGGCTTTAGTTTTACTTTTCTCCCTTTGTTCGACTTTAGAATCATATAGATCCGTGTAAAGGTTTTCTACGATAGTAAGAAACGTTCGTTTGTCTTTTACTATATTGCCCTGCTGGTCCATCAAGCAATGTATCTGTCTTCGTCCTAAGTTAGGTCGTAAGAGTTTCATGATTAGTTTTTCAATTGTTTCACTTAATAAAATATTTATTTTTTGTTCCAGCATTCTTTGTGTAGTTAACTTTTTCAATTCTACATATTCTGTTTCGTTTTTACTTCCTTTTACGATAAATGAAGTATTGGATTCAACCCAAAACTTCGAAATTGAGTTTTCAACAGATCTACATGTTTTCGAGTACCCTGAATCCAAAAAATATGTTTTTGTTCATTGGTCTGTCTGTCTGCGTGTGTGTCTGTCTATCTGTGTGTGTGTGTGTCGGTCTGTGAACAGAATATCTCAGAAACGAAAAGAGGTATGGCGTTAAAACTTCACTTAGTATACGGATGGGGCCATTATTATACCGATGGGGCCACAATTATATACAGGAAATTTATTTTAATGGTTATCATTAGGGCTCGGATTAATATGTAAACACATATTTTTTATTTGAATCATTTTCATTCATTATTTGGTTTTCTACATAAATTATGATGTTTGGAGCCAGAAAATGCAGTTTCTGTTTTCCATATTTTCCATATTTTTAGGTTTAGGCCATATTTTTACACGAAAATCACATTAGTCCATATTTCCAATCTTCGGTACTAAAACTAGACGAAACTGCATAATTTTTGCTTTCAACGCGGAAATACTTGCGTCTTGCGTGGCAAACACGAACACAAGATTCTCGCTTCATTCTACCGTCAACATCATTAAAAGAAAATATTAAAATCCTTAAAACAATTGAAACGAAAATTATGGAAGCGGAAGGCCCTGTTGCTGAAGTGGTAAAACAGAAAATAAGGTTTGTGCTTGAAAAAAATAAAGGATATCAGACGCTACAAAAAATTAGCAATATATTGTGTAGAACACCAGATGGCAACCCAGACGAGTCATATTCACTTGCAGAGTTGTGCAAATTTAAGTTTGCCTCAATCACATCCTGTGATGTTGAAAGATCTTTCAGCCAATATAAAGCATTGTTCCGAACAAACAGAAGGAGTTTTAATTTTGAAAATTTAAAAAACATTATATTGTGTACTGTAACAACTCAACTAAAGAGATGGAAGCAGAGTAAAATTTACTTATTCTAAGTAACTTTAATTTTTTATACCTTATTTTAAACCATTATGTCAAAATAAATGTGTATTCTACTTGATAACAATTGTTATTTTTTATTCCATATTTTTTCCATATTTCAGTTTTTTAGATCCATATTATATTTACATATTTGGTGATTTTGAATACATATTTATCCGAGCCCTAGTTATCATAAAAGTTTTGCTACTAAGGCAGCATTTAATCATACAAGTCACTTCCATGGTTAGAAATAAGCCCAATAGATTAGAGCATTTATTTTACGAGTTAACGTAGGAATGTTTACTTGTCAAAATGACAACTAAGTTATCTTAATGTATATAACTGAAGAAAAGATACAACTTGTGAGTTGTACCTAGGTATCTACTTTTTAACTGCATACTTACATCCGGTAACAAAATTAAAGTTTCTTATTAGCAGGTACCTAATTTAAATTCATATGTTAACTCGTAAAATAAACGCTCTAATATATTGGTCTCATTTGTAACCATGGAAGTGACCTGTATGATTAAATGCTAGCATGGAAACTAAACTGCTATGTTAACCATTAAAATAAATTCACTGTGTAACAGCAATAAGATAACATGAACAAGAAAATAACAAGTATTGCTTGAGTAAGAAAGAGATAAACATAGCAGCAAATATTCTAGTAAGCCTGACGCTCATTTTAATTATGACATAAGTCAACTAAACATGCCTACTAAAATACTTTTTCGTATGGTCATCTCTTTCTTACTCAAGTATTCTATTTTGTTGTTCATGTTAGCTCATTGCTGTTATATACCGATGGGGCCACACATATATATAACGGCAATAAGATAACATGAACAACAAAATAACACGTATTGCTTGAGTAAGAAAGAGATAAACATAGTAGCAAATATTCCAGTAGGTCTGACGAACATTTTAATTATGAGAGATGTCAACCAAGCATGCCTACTAAAAGAATTTTTTCGTATGGTCATCTCTTTCTTACTCAAACATTCTATTTAGTTGTTCATGTTATTTCATTGCTGTTATATATAATTATGGCCCCATCAGTATGCAACAGCAATAAGATAACATGAACAACCAAATAGAATGCTTGAGTAAGAAAGAGATGACCATACAGCAAAATTATTCTGGTGGGCACAGGTTATATACCGATGGGGCCACAATTATATATCACTGCAATGAGATAACATGAACAAGAAAATATCACATATTGTTTGAGTAAGAAAGAGATAAACATAGTAGCAAATATACGAGTAGACTTGACGCTCACCTTAATTATGACATATGTCAACTAATTATGCCTACTAGAATAATTTTGTTGTATGATCATCTCTTTCTTACTCAAGCATTCTATTTTGTTGTATATGTTATCTTATTGCTGTTATATATAATTATGTCCCCATCCGTATAATTGTGGCCCCATCGGTATAAGTTTTGTGTACTATGTAGATGAGACAGCAAGCTTTTGAAGCAAATCGCATAACCGGAAGTACGTAGGTGTTTACTCTTATGATTTTTCAGTTTTTTCGATTTTTTCAAAAACAGCTTTAACGATTTTTTTTCAAACTTTACATTTTTAATGTGTATTGATGTGAGATAGGTGATTTTCCAGTTGAATACTTCTAAACTGGGTTTATTTTATATTTTTTCTATTTTTTTTATTAACTCCAATTTTAAATAGAACACCCGGTATATTATTACATTTTTTAATTCAGCTTAAAATTTTAGAGAAAATTTGTCTCTTCAACTAACGCTCTATTTTGTACCGTTTTTGTACAATTTGTAATTTTTGAAAAGTTTTGACAAACGCTTAAAAATTAAAATTCAAATTTTTGGCTAATTATAAGATCACTGTAAAAGGAAGTTGTGTGAGTGTATCACACCAGATTCTTTACCTTCGAACTCATAAAAGAGTATCGTTTTCATCATTAATTGCAGAAATAACCATTAATACATCATCTGAATTGCCGGGGTCGGTAGCTCAGTGGTAAGCATCCTGACTGCTGATCTAAGGGTCGTGAGTTCGATTCTCGGTCCCGGTAAGGTTTTTTAAAAAATAGCAAAATGCAGATGAAAGCCTCTACAGAATGCCATTCGGAAGTTATGTAAATGTAAAGCCGTGGCTTACATGTTACTGCGATGTGTAGCATGTAAAAGATCCCTTGCTAGAGTTGGAACTCCTTAGTCTCGGCAAAATTCTACGTAAGACTTTGACCATATGACCAAAGCAGTCGGTGTCTAAGGTACCTGGTACTGTGCATGCCTAGACCTTGTCCATTAACAAACAAACAAACCATCTGAATTGGATACCCATATAAATCTTTGGTTGTTAGTATTCAAATCACACATATTTTCAAAATCAACACATTTTATAAGAATTTTATTTAGGTTAATATTTAAAACTACACAGTACAATAATTAAATAAAAAGAGGGTGTATCTTCTTTTTTGTCAGTCGAGTGCGGCAAGTGGGGCATTTCTTTTTAGACTTTATAATCTTCTCGATGCAAGGAGTGCAAAAAATATGGCCGCGAATTGTACAGCTGATCGGTTTGTTGTGGAGAGCCTCTAAGCATATGGGACAATCCTGCAGTGAATACGAGAAGTTGGTACCATTGGTTGCACAGAAAACTGGTAGAGCTAGTTTTAAGTTGGTTATACAACGTATGAATAATATGTTGGTGGCAGTGTAAGTCTATATCAAATTCCAGGTTAGCAGGTTAGGTTTTGTGCCAGTTTGTGTCAAATCTGACGGAAAACCTAACCTGATAACCTCGAATCTGACATAGACTTACAGTGCCACCAACATAGTATTCATACGTTGTATAACCAACCTAAAACTAGCTGTACTAGTTTTCTATGCAACCAATGGTAACTGCTCCTGTTGTAGAGTAATGAGAATGTTAATGTAAGAATTACTATTAAAATAGGTTACTAAGGTTACAAACTGAAATGGGTATATCTTTTTTTGGATATTTAGTTTTATGTTGTTAACGCCGTATTGTCTGGAATAGTATTTTCTGGATTTGAATCCATTAATGTAATTAGCTGATTTACCTGACTATTCAATTCACCTGTCATCTGTCAAAAAGTGACCAATGAAAATCCAGAATTCTGACTTTTCTTGACCAATCAAAAAAATATCAGTGGATATATCTTCCTAGAAGGTATTCAAGTGACTATTTTTAACAAATACGATTTTTATTAGAAAAAGTCGACATTAGTGTTCTGTTACTATAGAAATTGCGTAGTTTGTTGCTAGATTTACTGAAAACTAATTTTAAAAAGGTAGTTTGGTTCATTAAATAGTCCCTCGAATACCATTCTTAGTCAAAGTTAAGTAGATTATTTTTGCGGTGGTATCACTACTCATGTCCATTGCGCTTGGGATTAGGAGTCGTGCTATCGCACTCGTCCTAATCGTACCCAGGCGCAATGGACATTCGTGACACCACCACAAAAATAGTCGACATAACTTTGACTACTCATGGTATTATAAGTGATTATTTTTTGTTGCTTTTGTTTTTATATGTGTAGGAACAGAAGTCCCTATGTTACTATTATCTCTACCACTTATTACGATGACATCTTCTGCTACAGGAAAGCCCCCGTTCCTTCCCTGGGCATCACAAAGTGACTGATCTATAATTTGTACTGAGGAATTCTCTACAGTCTCATATGGCATGCTAGGCACGTCTTGGTCACTACAAAAATATTGAAAATGCTTATGCTTCCATGTTTATAAAAGTTAAAAGAAACTTGAACACATCAAAGTTTTTATTGTAATTTTTTTTGTGCCTCACTACCGAAAGGTAAAAAGGTTAGAGATTATGTACATACTTTTTTTTTCTTGTAATTGTCATTTTTTACATCATCTCAAAAATAATGCAAAAAACACAGTAACTTCAAGTAACTTACTCAGCATAGCGTAATAGTAATTTGTGCACATCTTCTAGCATTTTTGCAATATTTGTAAGTGGATTATGTGGAAAGCCTGATAATGGCAACGACTGGTTCTGTATAGGATTTAGTTGAATTGTTTATGGTTACCAAAATTACTTTTAAACTTCATAGCATATACATCAAAATCATGTCTCTAATATGCAGAAATGTACTTCAAACATTACTGCAGATTCCTCCTAATGTGGCCGTCAGAAACATCCACACCACTGCTGTTACAGCACCTACTCGTCCAGATTACCGTGTAAACTGCACTTTAATCCCTGGAGATGGTGTGGGTCCAGAATTGATTCGCGCTGTACGAGAAGTTTACAACGCCGCTAAGGTACCTGTGGACTTCCAATCATACTTTTTCTCAGAAGTAAACCCTGCCCAGAGTGCACCATTAAAGGATGTTGCAACTTCCATTGCCAGAAATAAAGTCTGTCTGAAGGGTGTTGTATCATATCCTGACTACGGTCATAAAGGGGAGCTGCAGACATTAAACTTTTGGCGCTCACTGTACTTGCATGATTAATACTGTATATTGGTAGTGCACACGGATTTGGTTTTGGTGTTGACGTCACAATATCATCCTGGAAGAACATTGTCATGTCCATTTCAAAAACTGATAATTCGCAATTTTACTGCTAATTTACCTTTGATTGTGATTGTGTAACTTCAATTTTCCTCGTTTTCGTACTGGGAACACCATCGGCATTCGGAAAGTGAACATCTAAGTTATTCTGCTGCTATAAAGCTGATTAACAGCAACAACAAAAATGGATATATGACAGACCTACATGTTCTTTGGTTTGATTTTTGTTGATGCTGGCATCACTGGATGTCCGTTTTCGGGAATCTGGACTTGCGACAAGGACAGACGTCGTCGCAGGGTTTGGGTCGACATTTACGTTCTGTGTTGATAGCGACGGCTTTGCTTCATTTTGATGGGACTGAAAATTGCAAGGCGTAAATTACTGGACATGGATTATTTGAACTTTGGCTTGACCTATACCTGGTCCATTTTGAATTTTTAAAAATTATTCAATTGTAAACATTTTGGTAAAAGTTCAGTGTTATTTGTATAACTGTCATAAATTATGAAACAAGAACATTTAAACAAAAAAAAAGCCATCTTGATGATGTGAAGTTAGGGTTGCACTTGAATTGCGCAGCGACTAGCGACAGGTAGGTTAGTCATGAAAAGGGTTGTTTAATCTACTACTGAACTGCGCTCAGTGCCTACAGGTAGCCAGATCAACGCCCGTAATTTAGATAACAATTTTTCATTATTGATAAATGCACATAATATGGATGGAACGTGGATGAGACGTTTCTTCAGGCAGCAAAAGTGGGGAATCGCGTCGTAGAAGATCTTATAAGCAAAAAACCGGATGACTCTTGAGTTATTCAGTTTATTGGCTGTTTAATTGATAACTACATTGTCCACATTTCCGTCAAAAATATGGGCTGCAAAAACTACCACCATTGCAAGAACGACCAACACTTGCGAATTTCATTCCAAATTTAAAAGGTAAAATTCATCTCCATACCTTAATATACACTACTTTTTAAAATTGTTGCTAGAAATACAAACCGATACGTATATAAAACTCAAATATACTACGCAAAATGAAAATAAATATATACAACGGAAGATTATGTAAAAGCAGCAATCCATTGAAACCAAAATTGTGCAGTTAGATAGGCATGCAATATCGCGATACAATTTTGTAAAACGTGTTTCTAATAAATTTAGTAGTATTGTAAACCTGTAAATAAAATATTTGGCATACAGTGGGTTTTACTTCCCATCTTTACAGCCCCTATATCTTCTCTATTTATTTTCTGAACGATTTGAAATTTAGGTCCATTATACTACTCTTTAAGAGTGTTATTTTTGCAATTTTTAAATAATCTTACCGCAAACTAGTAACCTACTGCGATGAGAAACAGATGTTGGCCTGGTTTTACCTAAAATGTTGTTAAAGAAAGTTACTCAAAAAATAGTCGAAATCCAAATTTGATAATTTTTCATAATCTAAACGAATTAAATTTCAATGGTTGCCTGACTACATTTAAGTATATACAGGAGCTGTCAATTTATGTTCCTGTAAATGTAAATAGCAAGTTAAATAATTTATATTTCGACTATTTTTATGATTCTGATGAACTTTCTTTAATAACGTGTTTCGATAAAACTAGGCCTACTATACTTTTTCAATTTTTCGCTACAATTTTTGATGGAGTCGGGTTACCGGTACGCGGTAAAACATTTAAAAGTTATAAAAATAATTAATTTAAATGATGGTATGATTGGCCAACATTTCAAGTCGATCAGAAAATGAATAAGGAAGATGGGTGTGAATGTGAGAAGTGAATCAAACTGTATATGAGCCCACTAGATGCAAAACTCTGCGTTTACACTGTTAGTTAATTTGTGCTAGAGGCAAAAAACTGTTAGGTTGTGTTTACTACATTACTCGACCAGCAAAAGTGGCCCACTAGATGGCACTACCACCAACGAAGGTCGTATTATCTGATTTTGCTTGAAAATGTCCTAGTTTTAATGTAAACTGTGTTTTAAAAATGAACTTACATAGTTTTGCATCTAACTTATAGTTCACTTAGTTTTGCATCTGAATAATGGCCAAATTTTGAAATTTAATTGAAGTTTTACCTTTACCAATTCATAATTGACTATATACAGATTGTTTAATTAACACGGTACGGTCGGCGCCTTAGAAATCGGGACAATACTATGATACATTTTGCATGTATTTTTAAGTGTATAAACTGGAATTTTGCAGTTGTTTTAACTGTTATGTAATTTTTCAAATATTGCGTCTTTTGGCGGATAGTAAAATTCCAATAATACAAAAAAATACTACTAAATCAAATATTACAACACAACATATTATATGCCCCGATTTCTAATGCGCCGACTGTACCTAAAATTATATTTTTTATAGAACTATTTTTATTTTTTGCGTTAAAACAAAATAAAAAGTAACATAAAAATAAAAGTACACAAATAATTTTAGTTTCACTTAATTTTCGCTGAAATTTTGGTTGTCAGTTTCAGTATCTTCTTCCTGAATTTCTTTGTCTGTAAGCTTCCTTAGTACAATCAATAATTTTGTGGAATTCTAATTTTAGGTCCCTTCTCCAATAAATTCAGTAATGAATCTTTAACAAAGCATCGATAAACACCTGTCATATCAAGATATCAACAAGTGGACAGGGTCATGTGACGTGAATTTTGAGTTGTGATTGGTCAAAATAAAAACACACAGTTTTGCATCTAACATGCTCACATTTTCACTGAGTTTTGCATCTGACATCGATGTTTATATGCCTATACAATGTGAAATACCGAGTTACACATCTTTAAGATTTCATCATGCTATGCTCCTTAATAAAACAACGCATCTATCGATACCAATATCTAATTTTTTATATTTTTTGCAAATACCGATTGTTGCATCTAGTGGGCTTATATGATAAAGAATATATTTGTTTTTACATGAGGCTATACAGCTAATACTTCTTTTTATCATTGCATACCTGATATAATTTATTCTATGTCAATAATTCTTCTAATGAAAACTTCAAATGAGAATATCTCGATAATTTAGTTCCTTTTGGTAATATTTTACCACTGTTATGTCTTTAAATATTTAACCTACTTTCGCGTCCTACATTTTAAAACCAGAGCCTTTTAAAGAATGTGTAAACTATAAGTGCCATAAAATTATTTTGAAATTGACGCTAGAATAACCAACATCGAAAACAAAACATAGCAAAAGCTTGGTTACGAAAGTTGCGAGAAATATTTAATTTAATTTTTAAAAAGTTGTTTAGATCAGAACTTTAAATTATGAGAGGGGGGGGGGCTGAACATCCTTTAGACATCAATTACGTTAGACATATATTTTGTTTACTAAAAATTAAAAACTTGCTGTGTTCGGTTTTGTAGCCGATCACCCAGTAATTTATGACAATTTGGACAGGTAAACATAAAAAAAACACTTTATGATTGTCCCTCATCCTAATCCCTCTTGTGGGCAGTTCGAGTTATAGTAAGGATCAACCCAGGAAGGAAAATATGTTGAGCGCAATTCGAGTGTTGGATTGATTATAAGACTAATGGGTTTGGTGCGCAAATCAGTTGCACCGGAAGTTAGACGAGGTTTAATAACCAAAGTTACCTTTTAGTTAAATATTTGACATAATAAATTATTCTATTTTCCGTTGATCGTTTATTTATGGGTTTCATTAATGTATAGAAAATCGTCTATTAATGACTCTTATTAATGAATGATTTTTTATTAATGAACGATTTTTAAAAATCGTTTATTAATAACCCCTATTAATGGGTGACTTTTTATTAATAAACGATTTGGTATAAGTAATCAAAGATACCATTAATGTCAAAACTTTAAGTGTCAAATTTTTTCCATGCAATAAAATTAAATTTTCTTCAAATTAATAAGATACAATCAACGAAAAAATATTGTTACTAACTGGTGTGTTAATCGGCGATTAATAATCTCTACAATTAATGCTCTCCCTAGCGTTCGAAATGTTCGAAATATAACAATTACTTTAAAAAATTCCGGAAATATTTGGAAATATGTTCTGCAGCTATTTTTTCAATAAAATCTTGAGTGCATACCAGAAGTAGAGACAAGCGGGTTCTGGACCAAAATGTCAAAGTTCAAAATGTAACTAGAGTAAAAATCTGGTGTGATACACTCACACAACTTCCTTTTACAGTGTTCTTATAATTAGTCAAAAATTTCATTTTTAATTTTTAACCTTTGTCAAAAATTTAAAAAATTACAAATTCTACAAAAACGCTACAAAATAGAGCATTACTTGAAGAAACAAATTTTCTCTAGAATTTTAAGGTGAATTCAAAAATGTAATAATATACCGGGTGTTTTATTTAAAATAATAGTTAATAAAAAAAAATATAAAACAAAACAAAAGAAACCCACTTTAGAAGTAATAAACTGGAAAATCACTTATTTCACATCAATACACATTAAAAATGTAGTAAAAATGTAAAGTTTAAAAAAAATCGTTAGAGCCGTTTTTGAAAAAATCGAAAAGAACTGAAAAATCACAAGAGTAAACACCTACTTCCGGTTATGCGATTTTCTTCAAAAGCTTGCTGTCTCATCTACATAGTACACAAAACTTATATATGAAGTTTCAACGCCATACCTCTTTTCGTTTTTGAGATATTCTGTTCACAGACAGACACACAGACAGACCAATGAAAAAAAAATGTTTTTTGGGATTAGGGGACTCTAAAACGTGAAGATCTGTTGAAAACTCAATTTCGAATTTTTGGGGTGAATCCAATACTTCCTTTATAGTAAAAGGAAGTAAAAAGTGGTGGTAAGCTGATATTTGGTATAGCTGTTAAGAGTGCCATTGAATACATATACAACATACTAAAAGTCCCCCACAATCACGGTTTTTTTTTAGTTTTTCTTCGGAAAGATGATTTCTATAAGCGAACTAGTTCTTATTTTCTTCTTCTTCTTCTTAATTAGCATTTGTCATTCATCTCTCGCTGTAAGTTTGTTCAAGTTAAGTTTTCCATTCATGATTGTTCGCTCTTCTAAGCCAGTTGAGACCAGCTGTTAGCTTTATCTCACCTACTCTCTCATGGCTGACCTTCCTCTGTGTCTCTTACATGTACATGTAGGTTATAATTGCTTGTCACCGAAGCTGTTTACTTTAGCTCTCAAAGACGTTTTTAAGAAGTTAAACTGGTCAAAGAAAAGAGTAAAGGTCAGTAGTAGAAATCTGGACCATCTTCGTTATTTTGGCGATGTAGTTATTATTTCAACCACAACTCAAAAGCTTCAAAACATGTTGGAGGAGCTAAATAATGAATACAAGAATGTGGTATTGCAAATAAACCTAACAACCTAACATAGAGAGTAAAATATATGTAGTAAAGAAAAAGTAACCGAATATATATGTTTCGGTAAACATTTTCCAAAAACTGAGATTCCCGGAATATTCCCGTATGCTTAAAAACTACAGCGTTTAATGTACGTATACCACATGTAATGTGTTGCGGAGCAGAAACTTGGACAACGACAGAAAAGCATATGCAAGTATTAAAAACAACACAACATACAATGGAACATTAATTTCATTAAAAGGGAGAAGACGAAATTAATGAATCTAACAAAAATGGACATTTGCTGCACATGTGGCAAGAATAAATGCTGGCAATGGTGTAGAGCTATACTAAATTAGAGACTGCCTAACACCTCGTTTTAGAGTGCAGGTCTTATTATGTAGTTGGTAGGTTGCCACTGCTTTATCGGCTATTACTTTCAGTAATTCTGCATACCTTCTATTTTTACAGTTTCGTAGCACTTGTGATATAGTCCATGTTTCGATTGTATCAGAAGTCTTTTGATAGTCGAAGAATACAACATAAATGAGGATATTATATACGTTGCATTTTTGTATGTTGATTATCCCTACCTGAATTCCGCCTGTTTATTTGATTGGGTTTTCGTCAAGTGTTTTTAGTTAAACGAGTAGTTATTACTTTTGTCAATAATTTGTGCAAGTGGGTTAAAAGAGTAACAGGTCTATACTTGTCCAGTTTTCGATTGTCCCCTTTTTATATAAAAGTATCAATTTTGCATTATTTCAATCATTAGGTATTGCACCTTCGAGGAGACATCCGTCCAATAAATTTGTAATTATTTTAATTGGTATAATACCTTTTTTCAAAATAAAATCTGTAGTCGTTTCGTCTTCTCCGGGTGCTATACTCTGCTTGATTTATTTACGGGTTCTAGTCACTTCTACCATTGCTGTCGAAGGAAGTACTTCTGATCTTATGTTTTTTAAGGCGGCTTTAGTTTTACTTTTCTCCCTTTGTTCGACTTTAGAATCGTATAGATCCGTGTAAAGGTTTTCTACGATAGTAAGAAACGTTCGTTTGTCTTTTACTATATTTCCCTGCAGGTCCATCAAGCAATGTATCTGTCTTCGTCCTAAGTTAGGTCGTAAGAGTTTCATGATTAGTTTTTCAATTGTTTTACTTAATAAAATATTTATTTTTTGTTCCCGCATCCTTTGTGTAGTTAACTTTTTCAATTCTACATATTCTGTTTCATTTTTACTCTCTTTTACGATAAATGAAGTATTGGATTCACCCCAAAAATTCCAAATTGAGTTTTCAACAGATCTACATGTTTTCGAGTACCCTGAATCCAAAAAACATGTTTTTGTTTATTGGTCTGTCTGTCTGCGTGTGTGTGTGTCTGTCTGTGTGTGTGTGTCTGTCTGTGAACAGAATATCTCAGAAACGAAAAGAGGTATGGCGTTAAAACTTCACTTCCTATACGGATGGGGCCATTATTATACCGATGGGGCCACAATTATATACAGGAAATTTATTTTAATGGTTAACATAAGAGTTTTGCTACTAAGCCAGCATTGAATCATACAGGTCACTTCCATGGTTAGAAATGAGCCCAATAGATTAGAGCATTTATTTTACGAGTTAACGTAGGAATGTTTACTTGTCAAAATGACAACCAAAAGTTATCTTAATGTATATAACTGAAGAAAAGATACAACTTGTGAGTTGAACCTAGGTATCTACTTTTTAACTGCATACTTACATCCGGTAACAAAATTAAAGTTTCTCTTTAGCAAGTACCTAATTTAAATTCGTATGTTAACTCGTAAAATAAACGCTCTAATATATTGGTCTCATTTGTAACCATGGAAGTGACCTGTATGATAAGCAGTAGGCAACGCCGCGCGGGCGATTGTTTACCACGCCAGTACTGTCAAGGTGAGTTACGGAATGTAATTATTGATACTTCCCATCTGACTGTATTCATTACATAATGCTTTAATTATTTCAAAAACGCTTTACCTGTAACACAAGAAGCAACTAGAACAACTTTACGACTTCACTTCCAGTTCGAAATTGTAGTTTTATAACCTCACTTCACTTTTAGCCCGTGTGCTAAGAGTAAACAGCTGATTTATTTAACCACGGTAAACTATAAAACGTCACTTTTAGTGAAACAAGCTAGCGCTAAAAGGCCTACTTTTAGCAGTGGTCGTAGATAAAAAAAAAATTTCGTATGGTCATCTCTTTCTTACTCAAATATTCTATTTAGTTGTTCATGTTATTTCATTGCTGTTATATATAATTATGGCCCCATCAGTATAATTATGGCACCATCAGTATACAACAGCAATAAGATAACATGAACAACCAAATAGATTGCTTGAGTAAGAAAGAGATGACCATACAACAAAATTATTCTAGTAGGCATAAATAGTTGACATATGTCATAATTAAAGTGAGCGTCAAACCTACTCGTATATTTGCTACTATGTTTATCTCTTTCTTACTCAAGAAATATGTGCTATTTTCTTGTTCATGTTATCTCATTGCTGTTATATACCGATGGGGCCACAATTATATATCACTGCAATGAGATAACATGAACAAGAAAATAACACATATTGCTTGAGTAATAAAGAGATAAACATAGTAGCAAATATACGAGTAGACTTGACGCTCACCTTAATTATGACATATGTCAACTAATTATGCCTACTAGAATAATTTTGTTGTATGGTCATCTCTTTCTTACTCAAGCATTCTATTTTGTTGTATATGTTATCTTATTGCTGTTATATATAATTATGTCCCCATCCGTATAATTGTGGCCCCATCGGTATAAGTTTCGTGTAGTATGTAGATGAGACAGCAAGCTTTTGAAGAAAATCGCATAACCGGAAGTACGTAGGTGTTTACTCTTATGATTTTTCAGTTTTTTTCGATTTTTTCAAAAACGGCTTTAACGATTTTTTTTTCAAACTTTACATTTTTATTACATTTTTCAATGTGTATTGATGCGAGATAGGTGATTTTTCAGTTGAATACTTCTAAAATGCGTTTCTTTTGCTTTTTCTATTTTTTTATTAACTCCTATTTTAAATAGAACACCCGGTATATTATTACATTTTTTAATTCAGCTTAAAATTTTAGAGAAAATCGTACGACACTCATTAATGACCAATAGAAAAATTAGTTCACGAGCCGTATCCAAGACAACAAAAAAAATTCTTGGAAATTTTTTGTAGGTAGACATTACTTCTTTTTAAGGTTTGTGTCGTTACGATTTTCTTACCGAATCTGCATTCGAGCATTAATTCATATCCGGAAATTATTTTTCGTGCACCAACAACGTCCTAATTTGCCCTCGCGTCCCGCTCGGGCAAATTAATACGACTTTGACCATATGACCAAAGCAGTCGGTGTCTAAGGTACCTGGTACTGTGTATGCCTAGACCTTGTCTATTAACAAACAAACAAACCATCTGAATTTGATACCCATTTAATTCTTTGGTTGTTAGTATTCAAATCACACATATTTTCAAAATCAACACATTTTATAAGAATTTTATTTAGGTTAATATTTAAAACTACACAGTACAATAATTAAATAAAAAGAGGGTGTATCTTCTTTTTTGTCAGTCGAGTGCGGCAAGTGGGGCATTTCTTTTTAGACTTTATAATCTTCTCGATGCAAGGAGTGCAAAAAATATGGCCGCGAATTGTACAGCTGATCGGTTTGTTGTGGAGAGCCTCTAAGCATATGGGACAATCATGCAGTGAATACGAGAAGTTGGTACCATTGGTTGCACAGAAAACTGGTAGAGCTAGTTTTAAGTTGGTTATACAACGTATAAATAATATGTTGGTGGCAGTGTAAGTCTATATCAAATTCCAGGTTAGCAGGTTAGGTTTTGTGCCAGTTTGTGTCAAATCTGACGAAAAACCTAACCTGATAACCTCGAATCTGACATAGACTTACAGTGCCACCAACATAGTATTCATACGTTGTATAACCAACCTAAAACTAGCTGTACTAGTTTTCTATGCAACCAATGGTAACTGCTCCTGTTGTAGAGTAATGAGAATGTTAATGTAAGAATTACTATTAAAATAGGTTACTAAGGTTACAAACTGAAATGGGTATATCTTTTTTTGGATATTTAGTTTTATGTTGTTAACGCCGTATTGTCTGGAATAGTATTTTCTGGATTTGAATCCATTAATGTAATTAGCTGATTTACCTGACTATTCAATTCACCTGTCATCTGTCAAAAAGTGACCAATGAAAATCCAGAATTCTGACTTTTCTTGACCAATCAAAAAAATATCAGCGGATATATCTTCCTAGAAGGTATTCAAGTGACTATTTTTAACAAATACGATTTTTATTAGAAAAAGTCGACATTAGTGTTCTGTTACTATAGAAATTGCGTAGTTTGTTGCTAGATTTACTGAAAACTAATTTTAAAAAGGTAGTTTGGTTCATTAAATAGTCCCTCGAATACCATTCTTAGTCAAAGTTAAGTAGATTATTTTTGCGGTGGTATCACTACTCATGTCCATTGCGCTTGGGATTAGGAGTCGTGCTATCGCACTCGTCCTAATCGTACCCAGGCGCAATGGACATTCGTGACACCACCACAAAAATAGTCGACATAACTTTGACTACTCATGGTATTATAAGTGATTATTTTTTGTTGCTTTTGTTTTTATATGTGTAGGAACAGAAGTCCCTATGTTACTATTATCTCTACCACTTATTACGATGACATCTTCTGCTACAGGAACGCCCCCGTTCCTTCCCTGGGCATCACAAAGTGACTGATCTATAATTTGTACTGAGGAATTCTCTACAGTCTCATATGGCATGCTAGGCACGTCTTGGTCACTACAAAAATATTGAAAATGCTTATGCTTCCATGTTTATAAAAGTTAAAAGAAACTTGAACACATCAAAGTTTTTATTGTAATTTTTTTTGTGCCTCACTACCGAAAGGTAAAAAGGTTAGAGATTATGTACATACTTTTCTTTTCTTGTAATTGTCATTTTTTACATCATCTCAAAAATAATGCAAAAAACACAGTAACTTCAAGTAACTTACTCAGCATAGCGTAATAGTAATTTGTGCACATCTTCTAGCATTTTTGCAATATTTGTAAGTGGATTATGTGGAAAGCCTGATAATGGCAACGACTGGTTCTGTATAGGGCTTAGTTGAATTGTTTATGGTTACCAAAATTACTTTTAAACGTCATAGCATATACATCAAAATCATGTCTTTAATAAGCAGATATGTACTTCGAACATTACTGCAGATTCCTCCTAATGTGGCCGTCAGAAATATCCACACCACTGCTGTTACAAACGCTACAGCACCTACTCGTCCAGATTACCGTGTAAACTGCACTTTAATCCCTGGAGATGGTGTGGGTCCAGAATTGATTCGCGCTGTACAAGAAGTTTACAACGCCGCTAAGGTACCTGTGGACTTCCAATCATACTTTTTCTCAGAAGTAAACCCTGCCCAGAGTGCACCATTAAAGGATGTTGCAACTTCCATTGCCAGAAATAAAGTCTGTCTGAAGGGTGTTGTATCATATCCTGACTACGGTCATAAAGGGGAGCTGCAGACATTAAACTTTTGGCGCTCACTGTACTTGCATGATTAATACTGTATATTGATAGTGCACACGGATTTGGTTTTGGTGTTGACGTCACAATATCATCCTGGAAGAACATTGTCATGTCCATTTCAAAAACTGATAATTCGCAATTTTACTGCTAATTTACCTTTGATTGTGATTGTGTAACTTCAATTTTCCTCGTTTTCGTACTGGGAACACCATCGGCATTCGGAACGTGAACATCTAAGGTATTCTGCTGCTATAAAGCTGATTAACAGCAACAACAAAAATGGGTATATGACAGACCTACATGTTCTTTGGTTTGATTTTTGTTGATGCTGGCATCACTGGATGTCCGTTTTTGGGAATGTGGACTTGACAAGATCAAACGTCGTCGCAGGGTTTAGGTCGACATGTACGTTCTGTGTTGATAGCGACGGCTTTGCTTCATTTTGATGGGACTGAAAATTGCAAGGCGTAAATTACTGGACATGGATTATTTGAACTTTGGCGTGACCTATACCTGGTCCATTTTGAATTTTTAAAAATTATTCAATTGTAAACATTTTGGTAAAAGTTCAGTGTTATATGTGTAACTGTCATAAATTATGAAACAAAAACCACAAATCACTAAACTAATTTGTAGAACATTTAAACAAAAAAAAGGCATCTTGATGATGTGAAGTTAGGGTTGCACTGAATTGCGCAGCGACTAGCGACATGTAGTTTAGTCATGAAAAGGGTTCTTTAATCTCCTACTGAACTGCGCTCAGTGCCTACAGGTAGTCAGATCAACGACCGTAATTTAGGTAACAATTTTTCATTGTTGATAAATGCACATAATAGAGATGGAACGTGGATGAGACATTTCTTCAGGCAGCAAAAGTGGGGAATCGCTTCGTAGAAGACCTTATAAGCAAAAAACCGGATGGCTCTTGAGTTATTGAGTTTATTGGCTGTTTAATTAATAACTACATTGAAATATGGGCTGCGAAAACAACCACCATTGCAACACTTGCGAATTTCATTTCAAATTTAAAAGGGAAAATTCATTTCCATACCCTAATATACACTACTTTTTAAAATTGTTGCTAGAAATACAAACCGATACGTATATAAAACTCAAATCTACTACGCAAAATGAAAATAAATATATATATATCTTCCCTATTTATTTTCTGAACGATTTGAAATTTAGGTCCATTATACTACTCTTTAAGAGTGTTATTTTTGCAATTTTTAAATAATCTTACCGCAAACTAGTAACCTACTGCGATGAGAAACAGATGTTGGCCTGGTTTTACCTAAAATGTTGTTAAAGAAAGTTACTCAAAAAATAGTCGAAATCCAAATTTTAATAGAAATTTGATTATTTTTGATAATCTAAACGAATTAAATTTCAATGGTTGCCTGACTACATTTAAGTATATACAGGAGCTGTCAATTTATGTTCCTCTAAGTGTAAACAGCAAGTTAAATAATTTATATTTCGACTATTCTTATGATTCTGATGAACTCTTACTTATAATATCATGAGTAGTCAAAGTTATGTCGAAAATCGTACGACACTCATTAATGACCAATAGAAAAATTAGTTCACGAGCCGTAACCAAGACAATAAAAAAATTTCTTGGAAATTTTTTGTAGGTAGACCAACCTAACTGTGAGGGTTTGTGGCGTTACGATTTTCTTACCGAATCTGCATTCGAGCATTAATTCATAACCGGAAATTATTTTCGTGCATTCCAACAACGTCCTAATTTGCCCTCGCGTCCCGCTCGGGCAAATTAATACGACGTTGTTGGAACGCACTCAAAAAAATTTCCGGAAAGAGTTAATGCTCTTATGAGATTATATGTGAATATTTTTGCTGTGGTATTACGAATGTCCATTGCGCTTAGGTTCGATTAGGACGAGTGCGCTAGCACAAGTGGTAATCCTGAGTGCAATGGACATTAGTAGTGATACCACCGCAAAAATAATTTACTTAACTTTGACTAAGAATGGCATTCGAGGGACTATTCAATGAACCAAACTACTTTTTCAAATTAGTTTTCAGTAAATCTAGCACGAAACTACGCAATCTCTATTGTAACAGAACACTAATACTGCCTTTTTCTAATAAAAATCAAATTTGTGTAAAATAATTACTATACCACTAGTGAAAATTGTCGATTATTTTCACTAGTGAAAATTGTCAAAAAATATTCACTCCACCAGTAGTGAAAATTGTCGATTATTTTCACTAGTGAAAATTGTCAAAATAGTTAATTTTTATTGTCCCAAAGACGTCAAATCTTGTATTTTTATTGGTCAGTTTTTGCTAGATGACAAGTGAGTTGAATAGTCTTTAATAACGTGTTTCGATAAAACTAGGCCTACTCTCTCTCTGGTCGTATACTTCATAGTTGAAGTGTCGTGATCTCATGGTTGCTATTTAAGTTGTAGTTTGGGCAATGTTTCTCCATTTGTCTCTGTCTGAGGAGCACCTAATATTTTCTTGAAAAGGTGTACCGGTAAATTCCTTGACTTGGTTAATCCAGCGTTTTGGGGAACGCCCTCGAGGGCGTTTTCCTTCTACTTTCCCCTGAACAACCAGTTTTTCCAGGTTGTCGTCCTTCCTTCTGGTGACGTGTCCAAAGTGTTTCAAAATTCGTCGCTTTACTGCACTTGACAGTCTTTCTTGAATTTCTAGTTCTTCCAATATGGACACATTCGTTCTATGTGCTGTCCAGGGGATCCTCAAGAGTCTTCGCCAAACCCACATCTCGAAGGCGTCCAGCTTTTGAATGTCTACAACTTTCAAAGTCCATGCTTCCGCTCCATATATGGCAATGGGAAACACCAGTGTTCTCACTAACTTGCATTTTGTTGCCTTCGTAATGTGACGATCTTTCCAAATTTTTGTGAGTTTAGTCATAGCTGTTTTGGCAAGCGCTGTTCTTCTTTTTATGTCCGTTGACGAGTTGCCCTCATTATTTATATGGGAACCTAGGTAAACTATTTCATTGACATTTTCCACATCACGAATGTTAGGTGCGGTTTCTATTTTGTTGGTGCGGTCTATTACCATGAGTTTTGTTTTTTGCCGATTTAGTTTTAGGCCGAAGTGTAAGCTCTCCTGCTCAACCCTTTCAATCAACTCTGACATCTCCTGTTCCTCTTTCGCGATGAGGGTAGTATCATCCGCGTAGCGTAGGTTGTTTATTGTCTTGCCGCCAATAACTATTCCATTTTTCCAACCGTCCAGAGATTTCCTTACTATGTATTCTCCGTAGATGTTGAATAGCAAAGGTGACAAGATGCATCCCTGGCGTACGCCGCGTTGTATATTAAAGGTTTTGGAGGTCTTGTTATCGATTTTGATTATTCCTGTGCTGTTGTTGTATAACTGTCTTAATAGTATGACGAGGTGTGAAGGAGTTCCCATGTCTAGTAACACTTTCCAGAGTTGTGGCCAATTCACGCAGTCAAAGGCTTACTATAGTCAAGAAAGCAGAGATACGTAGGTTTTCCGAACTCTCTTGCCTTCTCAATGATTTGGCGTACGTTCATGATTTGTTCTCTGGTGCCTTTTCCGGTTACAAACCCAGCTTGTTCTTCTGGGATCTGCCACTCTAAGAAATGTTTGAGTCGATTTAGTAGGATTCTGAGCATAACCTTACTTGGGTGGGATATCAGTGCGATCGTTCTGTAGTTATTACATTTTTGACTTGACCCTTTTTTATGCAGTGGAATGAAAGTGGATGAACTCCAGTCCCTTGGCCATTGTCCCGTTTGCCAGATCGTATTGCAAATTCCCCATAATAGGTCGACACCTTTTGGCGTAAGGTGTTTTAGCATTTCTGCACTCACATTGTCTTCACCTGTAATTTTGTTGTTTTTTAAATGATGAATAGCTTGCTCTACTTCTTCTCTTAATATATCAGGCTCCTGTTCGATTTCCATGATGGAAGGAAAATGTACTGCTTCTTGGTCGTTTACTTCGCTTATGTATAAGTTTTCACAGTATTTTCGCCATACTTCCACTACGTCATCAATCTCAGTTACGACTTTCCCCTCTCGGTCTTCTATTTTCCATGTTTTTGGTTTAAATTCCCTTGTGATTTCTTTGATGTACTGGAAGAGATCTCGGGTTTCGTTAGTGTTAGCTCGTCTTTCAATTTCGTGACATATGTGTTGTATGTGCTGGTTTTTGTCACGTCTACATAACCGTTGTATTTCTCTGTTCAGTCTCCTATATTCGGTTCTTCGTTCTTGTGTGTTTATGCCTGTTTGTCTGAGAGTCTTCCTTTCTTCTACTACTTTCCAAGTTTCGTCGGTCATCCATTGTTTGTTTTTTTGCTTTTCTTTTGTTTTGTTGTAACACTTGGTCTTTGGTAGTTAGTAGAGTTGTTTTGAGGCCTTGCCACATTTCTTCTGGGTTCGTCTGACTCAAGTTGTCTGAATTGGTTATTAAGTTCTGTTCCAGTTTTTCTTTGAATTGCTCCATGTCTCCAGGTTCCAAGGAAGGAATTCTTTTTTCTGTTTTCTTTGTTTCTATATGATTTCTGATTTTTGCCAGCAAGAGTTTGTGATCACTGCCACACTCTTTCCCAGGGAAAGTTTTTACGTTGTTGACACTTGATTTCCATCTAGCTGCTATGAGGAAGAAATCAATTTGATTCTTGTATTTTTCTCCAGGAGATATCCACGTGTAGCGGCGTCTTGGGTGTTGAGGGAATAGGCTATTTGTAATGGCAAAATTGTTTTCTATACAGAACTCTACGAGCCTTTGACCGGGCTCATTCCTCTTGCCCAGACCGTATTTTCCGACCAATTGCCTTATTTGCTCGACTTCTTGTGTTTGTCCAATTTTGGCGTTAAAATCCCCTTGTATACATATTATTTCTTTGCTGGGCATTTCTCTAATAGTGCTTTCCAGTTGGCGGTAGAATTCAGAAATTTCCTCCTCACTGCTGGATGCTGTTGGCGCATATACTTGGATTACGTTTAAGTTACATGGTTTAGCATTGATCTTTATAGTGAGAATTCTAGAGTTAATGGGGTTGTAGCCCAGTACACTTGGTTGTATTTGTTTGGGAATGATTATTGCCACTCCTTGTATCGAGTCTGTTTGGTGTCCAGAGAAATATATGGTGTTGCCGTTTTTGGTGTTAAAATGTCCTTGGCCTGCCCAATGCGTTTCGCACAGACCAGCTATTGTAATGTTTGATATTTCTCGTTCGATAATGTCCAATTTACCGGGGTGTAGAACAAGACCCTGAATATTCCAGGTGGCAATTGATATGTTCTTACGCAGAGATAACTTTGTTGTCGAAGTTTGTATATTTACGTCATTAGATCTTCTCATAACTTTCCCCCCCCCCCCGGAGATCCGATCGGGGGAATGTTTATACTCCGGATTTTATTATCTATGAGACACTCCATGAGATTCTCTTGGGATAATACTAGAGGTAGTCATCCCCTGGCTTTCCTCTAGGGGTAGGGATGTGGGAAAAGGATATTGCCTTGGGTGGGAATAAAGGTTATGGAACCTAACTTCTCCAGGGAAGGGCGTTGGAGAAGTTAAGGGCTTGCAAGGGCAGGGTCGCCATTCCCTGAGGAGGTCTGTTCTTCACCGGTATCGTGAAGAAGTACCCCCCGCTACCCGGCCTACTATACTTTTTAAATTTTTTGCTTCAATTTTTGATGGAGTCGGGTTACCGGTACGCGGTAAAACATTTAAAAGTTATAAAAATATTTAATTTAAATGATGGTATGATTGGCCAACATTTCAAGTCGATCACAAAATGAATAAGGAAGATGGGTGTGAATGTGAGAAGTGAATCAAACTGTATATGATAAAGAATATATTTGTTTTTACATGTGGCTATGTAGTTAATATTTCTTTTTATCATTGCACACCTGGTATAATTTATTCCATGTCAATAATTCTTCTAATGAAAACTTCAAATGAGAATATCTCGATAATTTAGTTCCTTTTGGTAATATTTTACCACTGTTATGTCTTTAAATATTTAACCTACTTTCGCGTCCTACATTTTAAAACCAGAGCCTTTTAAAGAATGTGCAAACTATAAGTGCCATAAAATTATTTTGAAATTGACGCTAGAATAACCAACATAGCAAAAGCTTGGTTACGAAGGTTACGAGAAATATTTAATTTAATTTTTAAAAAGTTGTTTAGATCAGAACTTTAAATTATGGGGGGGGGGGGGGCTGAACATCCTTTAGACATCAATTACGTTAGACATATCTTTTGTTTACTAAAAATTAAAAACTTGCTGTGTTCGGTTTTGTAGCCGGTCACCCAGTAATTTATGACAATTTCGACAGGTAAACATAAAAAAATCACTTTATGACTATCCCTCATCCTAATCCCCCTTGTGCGCAGTTTGAGTTATTGTATTGTTTAATAACCAAAGTTACCTTTTAGTTAAATATTTGACATAATAAATTATTCTATTTTCCTTTGATCGTTTATTTATGGGTTTCGTTAATGTATAGAAAATCGTCTATTAATGACTCTTATTAATGAATGATTTTTTATTAATGAACGATTTTTAAAAATCGTTTATTAATAACCCCTATTAATGAGTTATTTTTTTATTAATAAACGATTTGGTATAAGTAATCAAAGATACCATTAATGTCAAAACTTTAAGTGTCAAATTCTTTCCATGGTATAAAATTAAATTTTCTTCAATTTAATAAGATACGATGAACGAAAAAATATTGTTACTAACTGGTATGTTAACCGGCGATTAATAATCTCTACAATTAATGCTCTCGCTAGCGCTTGAGCGTTAAAGTGTCTTGATTATTAATCGCTCCCAGTAACATACTTGTTTATTAAATATCTATTAACTATTAGACTTTATTTGCATTATTGGATGCTGAAAATGTACGAAAATGTTCGAAATATAACAATTACTTTAAAAAATTCCGGAAATATTTGGAAATATGTTCTGCAGCTATTTTTTCAATAAAAGCTTGAGTGCACATAGTAGTAGAGTAAGCGAGTTCTGGACCAAAATGTCAAAGTTCAAAACGTTACTAGGGTAAAAATCATAAGTTTTTTGGGCTTCTATTCATCTCGTTTTTGGGGGGGGAAGTGATTTTCGTAGGGAGTATTTTGGGAGCGGGTTAAGGGGGGGGGGGTAAAATAAAAAACGACTAACTATTAATTATGTATTATTATTTTTATTTACTTCTGACACGGATAAACATTGATACTTCTAAACCCTTTCCTTCCTCAAATTTAAAAAAAATATATAATTATAGAATTTAAGAACCTTGTGACTTTATTTTTCTATTTCCCCCTTCCCTAATTTATGAATTTGAGGATACGATTTTTCCTGTTGTAACTTGTTAATTAATTTAGTTTTCGTATAATCGTAGACAACTGTAAAAGAACATTTACAGGATTCTTGTAACAGTAACTCATTATCAGGAGTAGATTAGAGTTTTTGAAGACATTGAAATAGATATTAATTAGAATTGAAAAATAGTTCTCCTAAAAAGCGCCTTGAATAAAAAACGTAGAAATTATGCAAACATACTACTTTTCGGTAAATAATAAAAAATCCAAAGAAGTAATTAACATTTTATATTATTTTTAGCAATTATAAATTTTTAAAGTGTTCAAACAAGTCTTAGAACGTGACATTTTTTAAAATATTTAAGAAATTGAAAAATTAATTTTTAGCTAAAGTTGCACAAAATTAGGGGTTTTTTGGCTTTGACATTGTTCAGTTAACTAAAAATAACCCATTCTAAAAAACTTTCATTAAAATTTTACTTAATTTTCGAAAAATAGCACTTTTCGGATTTTGACAATTTCGGAAAACTCCATTTTCTAAATAAGTAAAAATCACTCGGTATATATGATAGGGTCGAAATAGGTTTTTAGACAAGCACAAATTATTGACCTAAAAAGTTTCTTTAAAAATCAAAAATAAACATTTTTCCCATATTATGCCGACTTTTTGGCGGACACTGTATATCTGCCAGGTCGAAACCTAATATACTTTCAGTTAAATATATACAGGGTGAGCATCTTAAAAAAGACACTTCGGATCACAGCATAGTAGGTAGCAGTGTAGGGCGATTCATACGCGCCGTACTTGCGAGGAAAGTTTCGTGTAAAGTCCTTTAAAGACTCTTGTTTTTTTATAGAAAATTTTCCACGCCCATTTTCTATTTTTACCATTTTTAAAGAAGGAATTCATAAGATTCCTTTAATTTTTCACGGGCGATTCCAAGGAAATTCGTGAAATGGTATTATCTGTTGAAATATGGTAACTGTACCTAAGCAGGAATCAGTTTTTAATCTCATTACTATTTCTCATATAAAAAGCATATTAGCCAAAGAATAAACTCAAAAAGCTGTACTAGGGCAGCTGACAACTTGAGCATGTATGTGTTTTATAACGTTAAAATATAGTGGAGTTACGCATATACTAATTCTATTTAGATTTAAATTAATATATACCGGGTGTTCATTCTCAACGTCGAACATAGGCAATTAACATTATTGAATTCACTCGTTCTTCCTTGAAATAATAAATTTTTCTGTAGATAATTTTAACAGACGTTGACAGAAACTACATGATTTACGCCAAACAATTACCATTTTTTTTGACAAATACTATCGAACTTGAAAAGCAAGGCATGGCATATTTAAAAATTCCCAAGTTTTAAATTAGTATTTTAAAATAAAGATCACATCTGGAATATTATTATTTGTATCATTTGATGCGTAATAATTTTATCTTTCCATTAATACCATTACCTTCCCTTAAGTTGAATTGGCGAGCAGGAATGGGCAAAAACGTTTCATTACAATGTTAATCGCCTATGTTCTACTTTGAGATCGGACACCCGGTATAAAGGTGTAGATAGGACAAATCGTGCTTAATTAAGTGATTTTTTAACTGTAGGTATCTTCAAGTTTTTTGTTACTATTACCCGACTTAAAACTTAGTAAGTTTTAAGGGAATATTCTATGTAATTACTTAATTGAACAAAGGGAAATACAGAAACAGCTACCAACGATCTACTCAAGCATTCATGACGGGGTAAATATTTACATTCGTTACAGATGCAGAAAATACTGGAGTATATTGAAAGAAGAGCTGCCCCTATAATTAGTAATTTACAGAGTTACTGAGAAGGAACAGGGGCTATAATACGTAAATTTTACAGTGCATTTCAAATCAAAATTGGTTTATTTTTTGCACAGCCTAAACATTTGATACATTGATTTAAGAATATAAATAAGACTGTCAAAGCTACGGCAGCAGATAATGTAAATTCATCCCTAGCTTTCACTTTTAATAGAATAAATAAAGCATGATCAAAATTTATTTTCATCTAGTATGGCCATGGAACAGTTCCTAATTTATGAATGCAGCTACGTTTATACTTAGAGTCAAATTTGACATTTGCTTTGTAAGTGAGCTATAGTTGCATTCATAAATTAGGAAGTATTCCATGGCCATACTAGATGAAAATACTTTTTGATCATACCATCATTGCAAATTAGAAATTGTTTCCGGCGAAAGCGCATGTGCTACAAGGTTGTTTATGACTTGAAAATTGAGTTTAATAGAATTAAAACAAATTTTATTTATTTCATAAAAAACAGTAAAGAAAATGGGCAAGCCCCTTATCGATACTACTTCTTCATACTCTTGGCATGGAGCCCTCTTGAAGACCCATGTAATTTTAGTACTCTGTTGAAACAGTGGTATGACCGTTATCATATTACGTTATATATATGATCGCACCACATGTACGACGACTCCGGCTGAAGCTAATTCGATAATTGAGAATCCTAGACGGAGAAAATCGGTTTAAAATTGAGTCGCCAATTCGTCAGCGGAGCCTACAAATAGGATAGACAGCGCCGATAAAGTGGAATTGCAGTATAAATTTAAAGGTGAGAAAAGAAACTTTTTAAGAAAGATCTTCTTAGGACTCATATTCAAATTCGCGACCTCAGATTTGACACTACACCAGTCTGACAACGTAGTTAGGTGACCGCTTAATGTTTATCACTGATAACGCAAATGGAAATCGACAATTACATATAGAGAAACAACGACTAATCTCTCACACGAAAAATCAATCCACACAAGAGCACGTGAAAATCATTCTGATAGGTTATGTCATTCTCGAATTATCATGTTTACATCCATTCAGGATGACACGCTCGTCCTTTACCAAATTTCAGTTCTAAAGCGGTTACTGTCTTCACAAAATGTATGTGGTTTCACAAGACCTTCCTTATAATTTTGAGTTGGTAGCGATGGATTGAGCAATTACGACGTTGTAAATTTGTAAAAATTATGGAATTCGGTTGCAATATTTGGGCAGGTTTTTCCTAAGCAATAAAAGATTACTCTATTTCCGTTGCCACCCAATAGACTGACTATGTTGTCAAACACTTATTTCATTTTTTACCAATCTAAACGGTGATTTATATAATCATATCCCGCCGCGTATTTCAATCTAAATGCAACCTCCAATCGTAAAGTTGTTACAAAAAAAGTAAAAATTCAAGTCATCGATTTTTAATCGAGCTGTCAATCGTTAACATTTAGTGAAAAACTTAAAATCATAATGCTTTCATATTTCACTCCAAAAAATGTTTATATCCAAATATACGAAACAAAGCATAAACATGCTGCCCACCGAAAATACTACTGAGAAAATCGGTATTTGGTGAGGAATTCTTAGCAAATATAATATTTTCCTGTAGTCGCTTTGTGGATCACAGGTCAGTGTGTTTGCAGTTGGCCAAAGGAGAATAGCTTTTATATTTTTTTCTACGCACCCTGCTAAAAGTAGGCCTTTTACCAATAGCTTGTCGAATAAAAATGACATATTATAGCTCAGCGTGCTAAAAGTACTACCAGCTGTTTACTTTTAGCACGTCTGAATTTGAATGTACGTCTTTTAACTGAAAGCGAGGTTATAAAATTACTCTAGTTGCTTCTTTCGTTAGAGCCAAAATGTTTTAAATAATTAAAGCATTATGTAATGAGGAAAGTTAAATTATTATTATAAATAATTACTTTTGATAACTAACTTTGACAACCAATGGCTGCAGAAATAGTCGCCGGTGTCTGCTACTTATCCACTGCCATTTTATATTAAAAGATAAATCATAACTGTCAATTATGTAATCGATATTTATGTATCAATCACAGTAAATTTAAGGTAGTAGAAACAATATTGTATGCAAACTCGTGTTAAAAGTGTAATTACACTTGACATGTCACGTGCACGAAACAACCACTTTTAGCACTTGTAGCCTAAATAGCTATTGTAGTTATCCAAACAATCTAATAAAATGAAGAATTAGGAACCGAAATTTCAAGTACAATTCTGGTGTAAAAAGTCACTCTTGAATCAAGGCGCGAATATTTTGCAATTAAAATAAGATATAGCAGCGTCGAGTTCGTTGGCATTTTAAAGTTCAGGATTGAAATGCGCCAATTATTTTATACAAAAATAACTTCAAACAAAATATTCGACAAAGAAGATATAACGGCATCGTGTGTCTTCCAGGTTCAGAGACATGAAAATTGGCGACAATAAGATCAGTGGACCTTTCTAGAACAAATTCCTGCTTCTTTTGCACTTAAAAAATCGAATTGATCCGCATAAAATTAAACTGAAATGGTGTTTGGAAAGATTGACATTCATTTATATAACAGCACTACCTTCAATGTCTCAAATTTAGTAGCAATAATTTTAATACGTCCTGAAAATTATGCATTACTGTAAAATTTTTAACCAAGAAAGTATTTCTTTACAGGACGATTTTGAAAATGTTTTTTTTACATGCCTATTTTGGAACATTTTGATTGGTTTGCAATATTTGTTGAATGCAATTACTAAGGAAATCATCTACAAATATCTATAAATTTTTACTAAGGTATAATGCCTGGTTGGTATTATAATGTTTCAATATTTAAGTACAATTAAGAAGAAACACGGGTGCCTAAAAAAGGTACGTAACTCATCCGGAAACACCCTTTACAGGACTTGTAAGCTTTCAGGTTTCGCCTTCGGCATCGTCCTGATACCTAAATTACTATTGCACTTCCTCTTTAAAAATTTCCACAACAACGTTAAATAGTCTTATGGTAACTGAGGAAACTGAAAATAATATAGCCTTACAATTTTTATGTATTTAAGATATTAGTTACAAAGGAAATATTAGAAACCCTTGGAAAGTATATTTTCAAAGAAAAACTCGCTTGTTATGAAATAATGGAACTAAAACTGTTTAAAGCTATTTTATAATTTGTTTTAATTTAAAATCAATTGTAATTTCCTAAGTTAAAATCAACAGAAAGTTGTTTTCCTTATCCTAATTGTTGACGTAGGAAGGATTTGAAGTATCTTACCAATAATAAAGTCGAACAACGATTTCCAAGTAGGTAATGGCCGCTCTCAGAACGTAGAGCATTTATTTCAGTCAAAACTGGATCTTGACTATTGACTACTAAATTAAACTTTTCGCTAAAATCGTAAAGTGAAGTACTCTTTTGTTTTAGAGCAATGTGAAATCCGTCAAACTCCAAAGCAGAGAAATAGGTCTCAATAAATTAACTCCCATCTCGATCGCGTTATTGACTTGAGAATTCTCGAATCTCTCTTTGTTCTGACTAAAGAATTCCTTTGGTAAATAACGCTGGGATATTTTATTTCCACTTCGGAGTAGAATACGAACTAAGATTAACTTCGCTTAAAAACTTTAATATTCAGAAAGCATTTGAATTGCCTTCATATTTGTTATTCTAGAAGTTTTCGGCAATAACCAAGTAGACATTTAAATATATTAATAAATGTTAACTCTTTCCCATTGCACCACCACGTCCAACTCAACTGCATAGAAATATTGGATTTTAAAAATTCTTCTAATTGGAATGGGAATGGTGGAACACAATGATGTTCAAAGCTCTTCACTATCAAACGTAAAAAGACGTGCTTTTTACTTGGAACCAATGTGGATGAATTAATGCTCGGAATAAATAAGATATAATTTATTTCAAGTCGTTCAATATCAAGTAACCATTAGCAGTTTTAGTAATATGCTGCTGTATGAAAATACTTGCATACTTGCTGGTAACTCCTGCTAGTTATCTAGACCGTGTGGATTAGATGATAAGAGTTCAAGATACACACAACTCGTTGACACTTTGATGACGAAATAAGTTTCTTCGTAAACGAATTAACTCTAAAACAACATTCGCATATAAAGAAGTTCACTCTATAACACATACACATAATGTACATTTTCGTAGCCTACGCATTTTTTAAATGTCTCATGAAAATATAAATATATGACTCTGTCTTCTGTACTCACTTTTATGGATTTAACTCCCGATAAATAAAGTTTCTGCTTACCTTGTTATCATTTTACTAAACATTGTTTGTTTTAACCGAACTAACGTGTTAACTCAACCTACAAAGATATGATAACTTTTTTGTTTTAGGTATGTAAAATACAGGCGATTATAATAGATATATTACTAGGTATTCAAAGTTGCAAACTGATGTAGTCTGCAAGGAAGTAACCTAGCTGTCAGTTATGAATTTCAGTTATGAATAAGTTGACGTGACTTCACGTTTCTGCCTAGGTATTTACTTTAAACTTGAATTCACTAAGCCCACGGTCCGTTACCCGTAATCACAGAGAGAAGTTTATTATAATCGTTATAGTGGTTTAGAGATAAGAGACAAATTCAAATTTACATAGCCCTGAATATTACCGTTGCGTTAATGAACTTCTCAGAGCTACCCTGACCTGCGATCGATGATAAACTTCAAAACGTGATATCGTTTCACGTATAGATATCCGATTTACTATAATTCTTGTTAATTTATAGTAGGCTTAAATACGTTACGTCAGTTTTATTATTCAAACCTAATTATTGTGCAACGACAGACTATAGTGCACTATAAGATATTCTTAGTTCTTGGCAATACTGTATTAAACCTTGATACTATTGGGGCTGGAGACCAATAAGTTTACCCTGGTGCGTAAATCAATGAATTATGTAAAGGCTTCGAATGGCACCGCATATTAACAATTTTGTTTCTAAACATTATCGACGGTCAGGAGAATTTACAGTCATCACGCTCATATAAAAAGTTTTTTATACATCTAGCCAGTTTTAAATTTAAATTGAGTTATGATAGTATTTAATATTTATATTGATACGAATTGAATTAAATCGTCTGCTTGCCCGCGTAACGGTCAGAAGCAGCGGCTGGTGCTGGCGCCGCTAAGTCTAAATCTGGAATGTAATACAATTTCAATCACCCACGTCAAAAGCTCTGGTTACATGTAACGTCAACTAACGGTTGGAGACAGGCCGTTAAATCGCTTGCTTTTGAAAGCAGACTATACTCTCAAATTACACAACACCGTCTATAACTGATGAAGTGCTAAATTCCAAAAATAGCATAAATTCATCAACATTACCTGTACGCCAATAGAGTTGAGCTGTTCTCCCAAAGTGCGCCAGCATCTTCAAAGTACGAACATCCCTGTAAGCGCCGAAGCCACCCTTATTCGCCAATAGACCTGCTAGTCTCAGAGTCTGACGACCTTCTCTGTAGCCGAACCTTCATAAGTTCACCCAAAGCACCCCAGCATCTTCAACGGGCAAGCATTCCTGGTCGCCCCAAAGCCACTCCTCTTCATCAAGAGGCCAAACCTTTCCTGTTCGCTGCAGAGCCTGACAGCGGTCCATGTGGCCGAACCTGTATAAGTTCGCTAGTATCTTCGACGGTCGAGCATCCCTGGTCATCCCAATGCTACACTGCTTTTCACCGTGATGGCGAACCTGTTAAACCTCTGGTCGTCCTGAAGATAATTCTTCACCAGATTGTTTGCCTGTGCAACAGTCCTGTCCATGTTGAATGTTTGAACGTCCTGCATTACGCACTCTCCAGGAAGCGGTACCGTTTTTCAGCCCCGCCACAGTCCTGTCCAGGCCGAAGCACCCCCTCGGGCTTAATTTTTACTCGTTGCAGACCCCATACCTTGGTCAAGCGCCTCCTCGAGCGCTTGCGTACCCTGAGCCCAAAATCACCTGTCGCCAAAGACAAGAAGTACCACAATCGCCAGCAGCGCGTGATTAAACCCCCCTAATCATTTATCTTGTAATTATTGTACAGATATATAAATAAAGTATAATCAAATTGTATTTTCATTTAGCTTGGCTAAGAATAGTACCTAATTTATGAATGCAACTATGTTAATATTTAAATGTCAAACTTATCATTTGATTTTTAAGTGACTTATAGTTGCTTCATAAATTAGGAACTTCTTTCTTTTCTTGGAAGCCAGATCAGCATACTGGATGCTATACATGGTTCTGTTGTCTGGGGATAGTTGTTGAGACATGGTTAGAAGGAAGATGTCTCGCTGTGAGATTCCTCTGTAGCTTGCGTGCTAATCGTTGTCGGATTCACTTGAGGATATCCAGATGTCTTGAAGAAGTTGACGTTTTAATCTTGTATGTTTTTCACCGAGGGAATAGTTAGCGGCACTCGCGCACATGTTAATGATTTTGAAAAATGTTTTTGTAGTTTTTTGTATATATTCCACCATTGACGGCATTTGTAAGTCTCTGCGAATTTGGGTATTGCGGACGAACCAAGGTGCATTTACTACAATTCGCAGAACTTTGTTCTGTAACACTTGTAACTTTTTTATGTTAGGAACTATTTCATAGTCATACTAAATAAAAATAATTTTTGTAATGGTTTACTGCCTACAGCAATTCTGATTGCCTAATTAACAGAATGAATAAGGGCATAATAAGCACAGAATTAAATATTTTATTTCTAGCATGATAATCAGTAGTACTTTACAATAATAAATGCACTTGATGTGAGCAACAGTAACTAATAATTTGAGAGAGAAAAGTTAGCATCAAATAAGACAGATTTCAGAAGGGTTACGTTCAGAGTTTCAGATATGAGTAATGTTCGGAAGGGCAATGCAATTTAATTTGTAACTTACGGATTTGGGCGTAGTTACGTCAAACATAATGTGAATAAAATGATGCAGAATGATTTGTTAAGTACAGAAAGTATATGAGCGTTATGTATTAAAAGTGTGTAAGCCAGCTAGCGGCAAATTAGCTGAAAGTTACCGAAACAGTGCGAGCAAAATAATTATTTCAAAGAGCAATTGAAAAATGTAAGGCAGCCGATCGAAAGACAATTAGTGAGACGCTAAAGGAACTCAAGGGTATCAGTGCATTATAAACCAAAGTGCTTTAAAAACAGAGCAAAGTGTAGTATCCCTTGCCATAATTAGTTTATATTTAAAAAACCTATTATTATATTTTATTTAAGCCAGGCTATTACAATATATACACAATTCTGTTAATATAATTATTTATCAGGGATCGATATTTCTTCTGATTGACGTTTTATTCATACCAGAAAATGCCAAAAGAGCTAATAATATCAATTCTGCTTATAGAATATTAAAGAACGAATTTCATAAGACACATTTTATTGCCCGAATCCAAGTTTAAAACTTGAGCTGGGCCGCATTTTGAATACAATGACGTTTTCATTTCCATAACATCCATCCTGATGACCATGATTATGATAATGAAAGGTTGAATGTATTTTTAATTTCCTAAGTAGCCAACATTATTCTGATATATTCCATAATTTTAGGTGTACATACACTCAGAGATGGGCAGCAATGCATTACTTTGTAAATAATTACTAATTAAATTCTTTTTGTTGATTTGCCTTGGAATCTGTAACTGTAACTGGTAATTGCCATTCTAATTAAACATTACTTGACAATTGCTTTTTAAAAGTAATTAAGTACGTCATTCAATTCCTCCATTACCTTTAAGTAATTAAATCTCCCAAAAGTATTTACATTACGTGTGGTAGAAATAAAACACTGCTGGAGCTTTGGTTTGAAACTATCACAAATTCGTTTAAATCCCTGACCACACACGATGTAATAACTGCTAAATACGTATTTCGACAGTCAAGCTGTCATCATCAGAAGCTACAAAAAACTTACACAGCAAAATGGCAACGATATTCTCGTAACCAAATCACAAATGGAAGTGAGCGATTCCCGCGCATTTTACAGCTATTTATACTTTCTGACCCGAAAGGCGTGGCCGAGGGCCAATTAGCATGGCTAGTGGTCAATTTAACTTTAATAAATCATACAAGATGGAGGAAGGTACAGGTCCACCATCTTTGTTCAAAAGTTTATTATCTCGGTTCTCAAAAATGGACAAGCTTTCAAAAGAATTTAGTTATGTTGTTGAAGTTAACGCCTTTACAAGTTTTAGGTCATCCTCTTTTATACTGTGACCCGTTTCGTAAATATGTTGGGCAATACTCGATCTGTTGTATCTAAAATGAACTAAATGCCCTTTAAACCTAGTACCAAATTTACTACGTGTTTGCTCAATATATTTAGAATCACAATGGGAGCAATTAATTTCGTAACTTCCAGATCTCTCTAAAGTCTTCAGTTTGTCTTTTGGATTTCCCAAAAAATTTCTAATATTGTTGTTTGAACCATACACAACTTTAACAAGTTTAAATTTTTAATTTTATTTATAAACTCCAACGAGTTTTCGACGAAAAAATTATTTTGAAGTTTTGGAAGTTTCTAAATTGTTAACCATTTAGCCAAAACTTCAATATAATTTTTCGGTCGAAAACTCGTTGGAGTTTATAAATAAAATTAAAGATTTGGAACTTGGTGAAAGCGAGATTTTAATTTCTTTTGATGTATGTTCTTTGTTTCCAAGAGTACCAGTCCCACAAACTATAACATATCTGCGGAAATCACTTACGGACAACAATTTGGATTAAAACAAAAAATTGACGAGTTAGATTAACTACACATTGCATGTCCCACAATTGCTTTCAAATAGATGGAAAATTATATGAACAGTACGAAAGATCAGCAATGTGAAACAGCCTTCCCCTTTCGTTGCCAACCTTTTTCTGTCAAAATTCGAAACTTAAGAATAACACAGAGTATTTCCCAAGGATTTGGTTTAGGTATGTGGACGACATTTTTGCTATTTGTGATTTATCTAAATGTAGTATTGATAATTTTTTGAATCAGTTAAATTCATAATTTTCTAGCATAAAATTAACATATAAAAGGGAAAACAGAGGACAACTGCCATTTCTAGAAACCTTAGTAATAAGAAATAAAAATAAATTGGAATTCGATGTTTATAGAAAAGAAACCAATGTAAACAGATTCATTTTAGCGGATTCAAATAATTGTTTTCAACACAAAATGGCTGCTCTAAATTTCTTAGCGCATAGACTGTTAACTTTTCCTTTAAACAAAGATCGATATACCACTGAACTTCAGACCATAAAAAGCATCGCTGTGTACAATGGTTTCTCTTCTAAAATTATCGACAATTTGATTAGGAAACAAAAAACAAAATTGCATGTTCGAAATTCCACAACTCTGGTCAGTCTTGGAAGTGAAGGACTCAAGTACATCAAAATTCCGTTTCACCCAGCTGCAAGGGGCCTAGAAAACAGTTTTAAAGAATCGGGTCATAAAGTTGTGTATGGTTCAAACAACAATATTAGAAATTTTTTTGGGAAATCCAAAAGACAAACTGAAGACTTTTTAGAGAGATCTGGAAGTTACAAAATTAATTGTTCCCATTGTGATTCTAAATATATTGGGCAAACACGTCGTCATTTTGGTACCAGGTTTAAAGAGCATTTAGCTCATTTTAGATTCAACAGATTCGAAAACCCGAGTATTGCCCAACATATTTAGGAAAGGGGTCATAGTATAAAAGAAGATGACAAAAATTGTAAAGGCGTTAACTTCAACAAAGCAACTAAATTGTTTTAAAATCTTGGCCATTTTTAAGAACCGAGACAATAAACCTTTGAACAAATAATAATAATTTATTTAGTTTAGACAGATACAGACATACAGATACATTACAATATGGTGGACCTTATACCTTCCTCCATCTTGTATGATTTATTGAAGTTAAATTAACCTTCGGCCATGTTAATTGGCCCTCGGCCACGTCCTACGGGTCAGACAGTATAAATAGCTGTAAAATGCTCGGGAATCTCTCACTTCTATTTGTGATTTGGTCACCAGCATATCGTTGCTATTTTGCCGTGTAAGTTTTTCGTAGCTACTGATGATGACTGCTTGGCTGTCGAAATACGTATTTAGCAGTTGTTAAATAGTTGTGTGGTGAGGGGTTTTGACGAATTTGTGATGCGTGTGGTAATTAATATTACTCGCGGTAATTCAATTACTTTTTAGTTACTAAATTACTAGTCTCGATAGAGTATTAAATGTCCAGAACGCAAAAAAGAAGATAAAGCCTTATTAAGTTTCATGTTAAGCAAATGGCAATAGGGCATTCCTGGAGCAATATAAGCATAATTTATGATTTCCTATGACTAATCGGATAACAGCTAGTTTTGTGCACGAGCAAAGAGATACTTGGTGAAGGCGCGTATATTTGTAGATGATCTATGATAGTGGTTTGTTGTGTGTAGCGTAGCCGATGCAGGATGTAGCATTGTAGCTTGCTAATAATGCTTATGTAAGAAGCAAAAAATATGTCTGCGGTAAGTGCAAAGTGAATTTCTTCCATAACAATTCACAACAAGTAGCTTCATTATACAATATTAGTTCATAATAGTTATTTATCAATTTTAATTTATTTGTTTAGAACGATATACTAACGCATGGTTAGCTAAATACTACTAAATAATACAAATATACGACAACAATTTCTAGTACAAGTAATTGAAAACGTAATTTGTGTTGTGCAATTACACTTACCAAGGAAATAGTAATTGAATTACTATTTCATTTAAGTAATTGAAAATGGTAATTCAATGACTTTATTAGCCGGTAATTGTTAATTGTTAGTTAATTACTTTTTTAAAGGAATTTGCCCAGCTCTGTTGATAGGAACTACAAGTATTAAGTGTGAAGTTTAAACTGGACTTTGACGCACAAGATGATTGCACTGATTAAAATCGATAGCCTAATAGTCAGGTAGCTTACTTTTTGAGTTCAAAACCCATTAACACAGAAATGGGCGTACTGGTTTTTGTTTTCTATCTTCTAGAAGCAGTTAATCCGAGAATTGCGGCATTAAAAATATCAGTATCTATACATTTTTATAGAGTAAAGTAACACCATATAAAATTTTTATATTCGGCATCAAAGGTTGTATTAGCTACCTAAAATAATATATTTTTACCTCTTCCCTAGTAATAGGCCCCATCTCCGTTCTAAGATTTCACAGTGAGCCAGTCGAAAGAAACAGAACCTCCTAAATTTTTATCACTTCGCCGTAGCAACTTTGAGGAGCGCGTTAAACTTTAGATTTGGGTGTAAAGAAAGAAGGATCCCTTACAAAGTCCGTTAACTTTTTTAGCCATCTACATTTTACGAGTTCTTTCTGTTCGCTTGCTCTCGTTTTATTGGAAGACATAATTTAAAAGTGTGTACAAGCTTTTCATAAAATGGCCGGGAACTATATTTGAATATACGTACTAAGCACGGAAAACTTCCGTACTCTTTGGACTTGGCTAACAACGGAAGTTCAGGGTATTCGCAGCTTTGTAGTTCCTTCTTTAAAGCAAATTACTTTTATTTCCTACCGTAAACAAATACAAGAAGTGGCTTAAAAACCTTACAACCGCTCTTAATTAAAGTATGGCTGGAAACGGCGGACTTAATAAGGTACAAGTTTTGTTTGACATTGCTTTGTTCTACGTTCTGTTTTATAAACGTTCTAGGGTCATATAGAAAACATGTCAATGCTACACAAGGTAATTATATACATGTTATCCCAAAAATAACGATCAATGACAATTTAACATAGGTTCCATTTCCATTGGTTACCGAAATATTAAAGACAAACATTTTCTAATGCGGAGTATTTAAAAATCGTTCTTGGACCACATATTATTAAATGAGATTTTACGTCTGGGTACTATTTCATTTTTTCAGAAGGTGAGCTTCAACAGTACGGAGCTTGTACTCACTATGCCATTCAAGTTATTCACTATCAGAGCCAAAACTTTCTAGGAAAATGGATAAGACGAGACGAGAACCAGTACCATGGCCAGCTAATTATCCGGTCTTATCACCCTTAGTTTATATATTATTATGGAATTGCACCCTGAGGCTATTGTGTTCAAGTGATCATTTTATATTTATGGAAGTAAATAATTAAATAACAGGATTAGTTATAGTTTAATTGTTAAGATGTTGAGGCTCGAGAAAACAAAATTTGTCTAATAAAGTTATACATCATATGTTAATATAAAAGTTAAATGGGTTCAGGTAGACAGAATTGATCATAACTTGAGGGCAGGTTTTTAATTGAAAGACTAGTAACTGGACATGAATGTTAATAATTTCTTTTAAATCAATCCAAGACGTCGTCACATTTAATAACGATGGTTATGCTAACGTAATGTAATTAAGATAAAGTTTACTTTGCAATAACTTTAAAAGTAATGCTATGTAAGAATAGTCACATAAAACATGATCATTACATGAATATGAGAAATTTAATACATATTTGTGCAAGAATCACATAAAGACTGTGTAATTGTGAATAAGAAATAAGAGAGAAAGTACCTGTAAGAAAGATTAAACGCGTGAACTGAAAAGAATAATTAAAAAGTGTTACAGTGAACAATTATCAGATTAGTTGAGATTTAAAAAAATGGAAGTGGCATCTAGTATTAAACGAATGTAAGACAATTGATATGTCAGTTGCTATATAACAAAAAGGAGCTAAAAGTAATTAAGCAAAGCTCTCTAACAAATAACATTTTTATATTGGGGTTTGGTTTTCAATGTACTTAATAAAACCCAGTTATCAAAGTGAATAGTGTTTAATTAAATTAAGGGTTGTAAAGATTATATCAAGAGATATAAATTAACAAATGAACCATAAGTAATAAAGGTGGTTCGTGTTTGAGTGCAAGAGGAGCATTGGTGAAGCTCTTCGACGAGTGTCTGATGTCCATGGCAGAAGATAGGACTGAGTACGATGTTTGCTGGTTCCTGGATCGGTGGTAGTAGCTCTACGGGACGATAGGAGCCGTGCAGATGACGGTAGTGCTGTTGGGGCCAACTGGGATCTACAGATAATTCTGAGTTTGGAGTTAATTGCGATTCTTGGTTTTCAAACTTCGTTCGCCAGCAGTGGAGTTGATGTGGTGAACGAATACACATGTGCCTAAAATGAGCATTCTTTTATCACAGGCAAATTAATAAATACTTACCTGATTAAATAGATTGTAATTTAGTTGTTTTATTGAGTATTAAGAACAATTGAGGTTATTTCAAAGCATAAATACAGTTCACTTGAAATAATGCCAGACTATGGTTTTACTAAGTTTCTATTGGATCTAATGGCAATTTAATAAGATTATCATTTTTCTCAAGTGTTAGAACCCAGCCCTGATTTGAGTTATTAATATTCTACGAAACTAAGCAATTTAGATAAGGATTGAAAGAATAAACTAAGGAACAGAATGCTTGCTTATTCAATTTATTTTGTATCTAATATTTATATGAGCAATTTTTTAATAGTTACAAAAACACTAATTAATATAAAAACATACTTTCATTCATTACATTATATTGGTCTGAAATCCATGAAGTATAATACTGGTACCCGTGACTAGAAATAAGCTTGTAAAACGTATTTCCTAGGCATTTACAGAGTTAACATATTGTTCCCTTTGATTTTTATACTAGTAATAAAATCTCTTGATATGAACTATTAAATATTGAATATCTCGGTAACCGCTTAAAATTAGACCCATTTCCATACAGCATTTTTTACTTATTTTTAACCAACTTTTAAGCATTCTATTCGCTCTTTGAATTTTAACATAACCTCCGGGAATACCCAGTATAAAAATACGTTTTATTCTGTTTACTTCTCATTGTGACTGTAGTAACAGGACTACGTTACTGAAAATTTAGATTTGACGTACTAATCAAACGAAAAAAAAAAAGCTGTTCCACGGTTAAGTAATGAGTAGCTCAGCTATTTGGCATTTCTAGGTATTGTATATTACAACTTATTTAAACGAATTATATAAAAATTTAAGTAAATAGTCACCGCCAAAGCACAAAAAAGACATGGAGTAACGATATATGTAGTTAGCAAATACATTCGATATGTCTCGTTTATTACTGAGTCAAATATTCGAGTAGGAATTTCCAACGGTTACACTATTAGCAGAATAGTTTTAATTTAACATAAAAATCACGGGTCCTGTCTTATATTCAGTATATTACAATTTTAAGGAAGAAATACAAAATCTGGAACATATTCGGGACGAAAATAGGACCAGACACTAGTCTTATTTTCGAGAATGCCCCCGAAAATCGTGGACTCAGCTTCACCTCAGGCATCAGTATGAAACTAATAAATATTTTTTTAAACGCCAATTGCAACCCAGAATCTAAAAATGGCAGGAGGACAACTTTCGAAATACCTCAACAGCCATTGTTTGAAATTTCAAATTTCTGTATGAGTGGAGGACGTGATAATTCAGATAAACTAAGTACGAAAATTTACAATAGAAGAATTGGAATTTAAAAGATCGAAATGAACGTTTTAATGTAATTTTAAGAACATTGGCAAACATCTGTAAAAGGCTCTACCGAGAACTTCCCTCGTCGACATTGTGACAGTAATAATTTTAAAAATAAAATTAAGTTAGGAGTAAGAATATCTTCACGTTTCTAATAAATTAAATATATTTTCAAATAAAAAAAAATTATTCCGCTGGGGTTTGAACCCTCCGTATCTGCAGAGCGCCCTTACATAGAGATCGTATCTGCACCGATAAAGCCAACTACGCTACCTGGCTTCTTTCAAATAAGTCCGGCGCGCGCCACTCTTGAACAAAACGAGGTTATTGTTGAAATTTTTTTGCTCTTTTGTGACATTATCCTCTATTGGTTGAGTCTTATTTTCGGTAAATGTAAAGCCTGACCTATGTGGAAGTTACTACTATTTCAAAATTAACAAAAAATTAAACAAAATTTTATTTTTTAAGGTGCTCATCCTGTATATATTTGTATGAAATTGTACCGGTTTCATGCGAGGTAGATACATAATATATATGCAAAATATCGTCTTTCTCCGACAAATAGTTTTTGAGCTATACTGCCAACAGGCAGCCAAACAGACAGACAGGCAGGCAGGCAGACAGACAGACAGACGAATATAAGAAAACCTCTTTTTCGTCATCTAGGGACCTTGAAACGTGAAGATCTGAAGAAATCTTGGAAGGTGATTTTTTCGTGATTACAATACTTCCTTCGTCTTTCAGAAGAGAGAAGTAAAAAGTGTTTGAGGAATTCACAATATTTGGAGTCTATGAAAAAAGAGTATATAATGTATTTATATAGGTCCACATCTACTATAAAAATTGCTGGGATCAACATTAATCGTTAAAATGTATTTTCCAATGTCCAAAATGACCATGGAATAACATCATTAAAAATGATTACTTATGCTCAATTAGCAATGTAAGAAAAAATCACCTTCCGAGATTTCTTCAGATCTTCACGTTTCAAGGTCCCTAGATGACGAAAAAGAGGTTTTCTTAATCCGCTCAAAAACCATTTGTCGGAGGAGGAAAATATTTTGCATACATTTGCCGAAAATAAGTCTCAACCGATAGAGGATAATGTCACAAAAGAGTAAAAACATTTCAACAATAACACCGTTCTGTCAAAAGAGGCGTGCGCCGGACGTATTTGGAAGAGGCTCGGTAGCGGGATACATTTTTTTTTTATTTGAAAATGTATTTAGTTTATTATAAACGTGAAGATATTTTTACTGCGAACTTAATTTGATTTTTAAAATTATTTAGTTTCACAATGCCGACGAGGGAAGTTCTGGGTAAAGCCTTTTACAGATTTTGTACAATACACAACGGCAGATAAAAAATTGTTTAGGGGACACGTTAGCATGTTAAACCAGATGTTATTGTGTAATATAGTATATTCAGAGTGTCCAGAATAATATAAGGATCTGGTAATTAGTAAAAAATAAAAACTCCAACAAATTGACAACAAATAGTTACTCGCGGTAGGTATTCCAAACGCTGCTATAACCTACACGGAAATTCTCGAGTTTTGTTTAATTTCTAGAAAAAATTCAAAATTTGCATTTCTTTAAGTACCTACCTAGGTATAACATAGTTACGTTGTGTTGTTTAGTTATCTGTCGGTGGTAACTAAATTATACACGAAAATTTAAAAAATACGGTTTTACATTCTTTACTTGAACGAATCGAATATGGATCATCGCAGTATTTAGATTGCTGAACGTTTTATCCTATTTAACCTAATCTATACGTCACGCAACGAAACCCGCATGTTGAACCGGACGTTATGGAGACACAGTACTTATTTTTAATATCACACCTTGGTTTAAACGATATTTCAGTTTATTACACATCATTTACGTCCCGTAATTATAGGCGATTATATATCGATTTAATATAATAATAACAATAAACGTTTTTTATTGTACACCAACAATAGTACTTATTTACATTCAAAAATATTAAAAAAATGTGTACAATGGGGCGAAGTTCAATCATGCCAGCCAATAGCTGGCAGACTGTTCCACCACTTAACCCCATATTTCCGTCAGAATCTAAACGTGGTACTTTTACCACCTTTTTAAACGAGTTTTCATCATGTGGCTACAAGTTGGTCTACTTTGTCTAACAATTCCAGTAGTTGTTCCTCAAAAGCCTGAGAATGAAAAATTCAACTTTTTTGTAAGTCTTAACAAAGCTACCCAGCTTTTTATTTTTCAAGCTTACACACTAAAATGGCATTAAAAATAAATGAAACTGTAAGCATGACATTTTGAAAACTCATGATTGCTGGTTCAGTTACGAGTATTATAATACCATTATTTTATTTGGCACTTATATTGAAACTAATTTTAGGAATAATGTATGCGTGCATACAATCATAAATACAGCTTTGTAAATTAAAACTTACTATTTTTGGAACCAAAAAGCATTGATTACATATTTTCTAAATAACTATAAATATATCTGTGCCCATACCTTGCGATTGTTTTCTCAACGTTGTTGCTTCAGACATTGATATTTCTGAGTTCAATATTTATAGATTACAAAGGTGTCGCCCAATGTGTGGAAGAAATTTTAAAAATATATAGTATATATAAAACTAAGACAAGAACGTACGTATTGTATTGGTTGCATCGTATGGTTGCTATTTGTTCATAAAGCTATTCCAAATTTTAGATTATTTTTAATAAATAAATTAATTAATAATTATAATGTTAAAGAATGGACTTATACAATAAAAGAACAACTTAAATATTCTAAAGTTATCTAGTGAACAAGATATTGGATGTAATATTGTTAAGTGGTTAATATTTTATCGGAAATGTTCTGGCATATGAATTGATTTTAGTTGTTTGGTAGTATCATTATTTGGATCATAATTAATATTAATTGATAATCGAAATAAGCTATAGGGTAGCTTATTTGAAAGTGAAAAGAAAGTTCAAATGATTATTTGAAAGAAGTTAATTATAACTTGTCAGAATAGAATAAATTATATAGAAATGGCCCACTTTGTAAAAATTTTATATAATAATTATTGCTAGGTAAAATTGAAATAATTAAAACTAAACAACTAAATATTGTTCAAAAAGTGTAACATGTTTTATAGTAAAAATAAAATTTGAATAATAAAACCCTTTAATCAAATGTTATTTGTTGACTGGTTGGTGTATTAAAGGGTATATGTAATTAAAATTCACAAAAGGAAGAAATAAAATTAATTTTAAAAATATACTGAAGAAAAAGAAGACTATAAATGGTACAAATAAGAATAATAACATCTAATAACAATAAAATAGCATACATGGAATAATGGTGTCTGCAGTGGAATTGGATAAACTACATATTACTCAATATTAGGTATGCTTTTCGGTTTAGAACTTCATGTAAGTAGCTGTCAAGTGTGTTACGGTATTAAAAGAACTTTACGACACCCACCCAAGGTGAGCATCACACCACGGAATCAGTCCTGGAAAACTGGCACACTTGCCCTGAGATCGGCTAAAAATAGGCTAAAGGCCACGGCTGGAACGCTCAGGGAGTCGGGCGTGAGTCACACAATACGTTCTGGGCAAGCGTGTTGCGGCATATATATATATAGGGTATGTCAAAATCATGAGGGCGCCACCAAGCCTGTCTTAACCCGACTAACCGGGCCTGGACGGTTAGACGGGAGCGAAGCACGCAAAATACTCCGACGATAGGATTACTCAAGAGTTGCAAGGTCAAATAACAATTTCGAGATTGCCTTATGCAAGGATTGTAATTAGGTGCCAATCCGACCGCGACTACGCAGCTGTCTCACCCACCTGTACGCTCAAAGCTCCCTCGTCCCGTCGCACAATAATCAGTACACTGAAGGGGGCGCTTATCTGAAACAGAACATGCACAAGTCGAAACAAAACAATAGTTCCCTTAACTAACAAATCATGTATTGACTCACGGGTTACAATGGGGCAGCGGAGTGCGTCGCCCTATATCTATAAATAGATTATATCTAAGAAAACACCAGCTGGCGCGCGCTCTAAACCTAGCGACAGATGTTGAACAGTAATGAACAAAGTAGCACTTGTAACATAGACAGTCTGTAATTTGGAATGAATGTACAAATATGCGGGCGCGACGCCTTATGCAGCAAACAGTAATGAACAAAGTAGCACTTGTAACATAGACAGTCTGTAATTTGGAATGAATGTACAAATATGACGACAGTGCCTGTAGGCACAAGAGATATGACGGGCTCGCTCGCGGCGTCCCAATACAGCTCGTACGCGGGGCTTAAATGCTCTCCGCGGGACAGGTACACTCGCGTTCACAGCGGTAATCAGTTCAAAGACACATACCTTAATATGTAGGCGGTTGGGGAGCCTGGTACAGTTGAGTTGCGACAGGCTGCAGTCTTAGGTGGCAGGTACATTCGATGTTCGACGGCTATAGGGATGAGTGGACATCCGCCATAATGGCGACGTGAGACGCGTCAGGACGCGTACAACTAGACGACGAAAAATGGGCCACTTTCGTTCTGCGGGACAGATCCTCGAAGGTCGAGATGAAGGGGGCACGATTCCTTACTTACGGGAGCAGGAACTGGGCTCAAGAAGCACCCACGCTACGCCGAAAACAAATCGGAACTCCCACACAACCACCACACGAACGCTCTCTGCAACGGGCTGCGATCAACTGCCCAGAGGGAAGCGCTGCCACAGGTCACATCGGTCGCGTCCCCACGTGACTAAACCTCGGCAGCCAATCGCGAGGCGATAAGATGAAACAAATTAATGCCGGCGACGATGGTAGCACGCCGCAACGGCGTGTTTTCTAGAAGATTCGGAATTCTTGCGAGCGATAACGCTCGGCTGCCAAAGCGCCATCAGAGGGGGGCTCCAACCGACGAGAAATACTGCGTTTGGGGCCAAATATGTGCAAAATCATGATTCTCGAATTAGGCGATGGAGCCAAATAAGTAACTAAAAGGGTTTAGCATACGGGCACGCTGCCCTAAAGCCTAGGTGGCTATTTAAAATACCAAAATGACCTGACAAGTGAATAAATACATCTACAAAAGAGTCAGAGTTGAAAGTATACTGCATATGAATGAGGATTTGGGCTTGAACGAGCTTGTAATTAGGTGGATTTCTGCATCTAGTTTAAATTATGACTTGGACATCATCAGTATTCTTGTATGAGGTCTTAAGTATTTTGTAATAATTGGAAAGAGTTAAGAGGGAGAGCAGTTTGGATAGTTGGTGGATTGGTACCTGTCACAAGAAGGATGATTTCGGTACACTGGAATAGTTTGCAGTACTGGTGACTAAGTTGGAGTTCCGCAGGAGGTGGTCAGCATATGCATCTGAGGATTAACTTTGTTTAGGACTGCAGAGGAGTAATTATTTGGAGTTACAGAGGAGAGCTGATCTTCATTTAATCAGTTTATTTGGTTGGAGTTTTTGGCTCATCTGTAAGTCGGGTCATTGCTGTTACACATTCGGTCGCAGAGTTGGAACATTTATGGAACTAACAATGGAGTCAATTAGAAATAGCTATCGTTATGGATGTTGAAGTCAACTCATCTACTTGGTAGTGCTGACGGTCCAGTGTGGGCAGCTTACATATACTAGAATTGGACCAGGATATCGAGCAGACATATTAAGTGGATTTTGTGACAGGTATATGTAAATAAAACATTAATAAGTTCTAATTAGTGAATAAATTACACAGTTGATAAAAATACTTACTGTGATAGATTTTAAGTTATAACATATGAGACAGATGTCATTTGATTGACTTTTCACTATTATGAAGTTTTCAGTTTGACAGTTGTAGAAATGTCATAATCTATAAATAATTTTTGAACTATCACAAACAAGGAATTGAACATGATAGAACCTAACTTGAAGTAATAGTCATTGTTCTCATAAAGCTTGCAAACACAAATAAATAAAAATATAAAATTTTATAATAGGGCAGATATTTACATTAGTTTATTTACTCCAGTGGGATAAGTAACGTATTACGTCACTCATTTGACACTATTTTAGTTAGGTAATGAAGCTCATTACACCACTCAGTTATGTAATAGTTTCATTACGCAACTGAGTTGTGTAATGACTTCATTACGTAACTGAAATAGTGTCAAATGAATGACATAATGACATCTTCCTACTAAAATATTGTTGAAAATGACAGATCTGACATTTCTCTTAATGCACTTTTCTCAATTTTAGGCAGTCGTAGATAAAATTTTGTACAATACATGTGTGATAATGCATCATTAATATACTTGTGTGCTTACATAACTCGTGCTACGCACTCGTTTGTAACTTACACACACGTATATTAATGATGCTGTTATCCCACTTGTATAGTAAATAACTATTAACTAAACAAAAATTATTTCAATAAAATACAAGATTAAATAGTCATCGAACTACCTATAACAGTATATGTTTTTTCTTATCACTCATAGTAATGCAAGCGGCATTGGTATTAACCCTCGGCGTTTCAGTACCGCTGATATTTTAAATTAAGTTTTAAACACGGCCTGCTGAATTGTGTGACAAATGTCACTTGAAGTTTGTCAAACAATTCAGCAGGTCGTGGTTTTAAATATCAATGTTTAATTTAAATACTTGTCAGTGGTCAGATTTTCGTGATGTATGTCATGAACTATCATAATCATGAGTCTAATTTGAAATAGCTTGAAAGAAAAATAATAGAGGGTGAAAATTACTAAGTTCATCCTCACAATTACGCTTCTGTTTGTAGAAAATTCTATGAGATGCTTATACGTTTGTGGCAAATCAATGGATTCAGCTGTTTTTTGCACTTTAAAATAAACCATACTTTTTATTAATATTTGACGCTCTGTATCTTGACAATAAAGCGTTTTAGTCTAAGAGCTGGCGACATTTTTTGGTGATCATTTAGTTAAGGCCTATTTTTTGAGAGAATGTTGCTGGAGGAATGTATGTGTGTCATCTGTAAGGATTCTCCTAGATAGCGGTATCGGAGGGAAGCAGAACACCCCCAATTTGCACTGTCAGTAAATGTCAAATTTGAAGTGAGCCGGTTAGGTTTTGTGTTAGTTTGTGCCAAAACTGCGCAAAATCTAACCTGCTAACCTCGAATTTGACATAGACTTACAATGCCACCAACCTATTATTCATACGTTTCAATTTCCACAGCCGCCCCTTATGGACTTTTTTAGTGTAAGTTATGTCAAATTCGAGGTTAGCAGGCTAGGTTTTCCGTCAGTTTTGACACAAACTGACACAAAACCTAACCTGCTCACCAGGAATTTGACATATACTGACAGTGGAAATTGCGGGTGTTCCGCCTCCCTCCGATACCGCTATCTAAAAGAATCCTTACAGATGACACTTATACATGCCTCCAGCAACATTCTCTCAAAAAATAGGCCTTAACTAAATGATCACCAAAAAATGTCACCAGCTCTCCTACTATTTGGACACACAGGTTTAATATGAACTTTTTTTGTCAATTTGTGATGTAGAATCCGCCAGTAAATATGACCCAGCACATCAGTATGTAGAATTTACGTTTTAAAATATTTATTTATTTAATCAATCTTAGTGATTTCACTAACAAGTTTAGTATTAATAGTATGTACAGCTTATCAGTGTAAAGCTCATGCCATTCTGGCGGAAAAAATAAGTTTGTAACTCTTTTAACACTTCTAACACGATCATGCAATGTAGTTTATGAGCTATGGCAGCTATCAATAATTTTACACATTCAAATCAACCATTAATTACCTTTCATAAAAAACGGGCAACTTCAGAATAGTATATTAAAGTATGAGTGGATAACAAGGTCTTTAAAACACGCGCGAGTTTTCGAGCACGACGGCGTAGCCGGAGTGCTCGAAATAGAGCAAGTGTTTTAAAGACCAGTTATCCACGAATACTTTACGCTATTTTTTATTATACCTCCAATACTGGAAATAAATTACGCACTAAAAACTTAGAAATAATTTTTGTCGTGATAAATCGAGAAGGCATAATAATATTGCTACTATAGTTACGAAAATTATTTACGTTTTTGTCGCGTCCATGTCCGTTGTTGCATTCAGTCGTTTCCTTGACAACCTTTAAAGCTCGGCGAGCTTTAATCGCCTGTATTCGTACGCTCAGGCGTGCTTTAAATGGCGGTTCTGATGCAGGTATAATAAAAAAACAATTAAAGAATATTTCGGCTAAAAATTCGATTAACTTAACAGAAGTAACTATTGTTGCACCAATCTCAAATGTCTAAAAATATAAAAGGTGTTCTTAAAAACCAAATGTTATTTGCTATTGGAAAAATTTAGTGGATGTTGTGTACAATTAAAGTAGCTTATTTAAAGCAACCAAACAGTGCTTTCTACATTTTTATTAATAACCAAGGTATAGCCCTTATGGGATTTACAAACACCCAGTATACATTTTCACCTTGCTTTCGCCTATATCTTATTATTTCCTCAGCACTTTCCATATTTTCTTCTAAAACGTCTATCTAACATGTAAAATTCAGCAAATGGTTGTTCCTATTTATGGTCATTTATAATTACAGCAAAACGACTACCAGATAGAATTCGTGCGCATGGAATTATTTCGATATAACAAATACTTAGTCCACAAATTTTCAGTAGTGACCTACAAACATAACCGGACGTGTCCTGCCACCAATCTAACATTTTCATTCAAATTCGACTGCGGTCCTAATCTTCGGGTATAAATGTAAGACAATAAAAATACAACAAAATACTAAATTTGTCAAATTTAGGTAGTAATACAGGTGTACAAGTTCATGAGTAACGAGTACCGTGTATTTCCAATACGATTCGAAGTGGGATTCTGTGATGCAATTAAGAAAAATATGATTGGTGTTGGAAAATTCACTCAATGCGGCAATTATACCAGATGTCTCTCAGAAAAGGCAAGTACATTATTGTTTACACAGATTTTGTGTTAATTTTTTTTATTGTACAGAACAAACTGTATCAGGTTTGCAATTGGACTCCAGACCAATCTAAATTTCCTCCATATATTCCAAATGGCAAATACATGATAGAAATGCAAGGAATTGATCTTTCACGAGAAATGTTTGTCGTACGAACATATGCAAACGTTAATCGTGTAATTGCTATTCCAGATTAAGATGTCTGTTAATTTTCGGTTAGGTCGACGCTGCTACAAACTAATTAAGTTTGAAATGAATTAAAAGTGTTATATTTCTGATTGTTTTAAGTTATTTCTAAGTATTTTTTATAGATACATATAGTTTAAGCGTTGTACACACTGTGAAATACTATTAAATGCATAAAACAATGACGGAGCCTGTGGTTTAAATCTAATCACATTTAATAGTAACTGCCAAATATGTTTTTAGCCATTGTTAAATATTTGTGTGGTTGGGGGTTTTTAACGAATTGTGATTATTAAATGTGTTCTAAAATTAAATGTGAAAAACTATAGTGTTGAACTACCAACATTTAAAAACAAGCAGTAAAATAGTTCGTTCAAAGATTATGTGTAATGACAGCAGTTGGCAGAAGTATTTCCTTTAAATTTAATTTTATAAAATATAAAGATCAACTTACTGTAGTATAACACTGATGTTTCTCTATTAACGTTTACTGCAAACCTGAGAAAAATTCCTGCGCTGATGTTGATATAGTTTTCTAGCTTCTATCATTTAATGTGCAATTACTCATCAATACAAACAAAAAAGTCCTAATGATCATGGGTCCGGAAATGCTTTGTTTCTGAGGTACAAAGTGTTAAAAGTTTTTTTTCTAAATCCCGGCTGCCCATGGAATAAATAATTTAAATCTAAGTGTGTAATGCAGCATACCGTATAAATGATACATTTAATTTAAATAATATCCAGATATCTAATGGGTAGCATGTGATGTAACAGTTGTATGTTTTTAACTGGTGGGGTTGTAAGGGCAACCAGAGGGTTGTTTATAGTGAGTAGTAACAAAATAACTTAAATTAATAATCTACGAGAAATAGTCACGTTTAGGGTTAAATTCCCATTAACTGTGAAAAATAATAATTGATGATTTGATACGTAGTAGCAATATAGTATTCTCTACGATCAAATTTGACTTCAAGTTACAAATATTATTCAAATATAAAATTCAAGATTGTTTGATTCTATTTAACGTGGTATATTACTACGAATCCTGTGAAACTAGTAAAAGTGAGTGTTGTGGTATGCTGTTGAACTGTCTATCCACATAATAGAGGTTTCAAAGAGCTACAACGAGCTTTGATTTGGCCGGGGACAACACAAGAAGGTGTTTTCTGACTAGAATTTATGCAGTTAGGAGCTGAGATAGAGTATTCAGGTACAACATAGACAATCAGAAGGTTAGTGACCATTTCTTACGAAATATTAAGCAGTCATAAAGCAAGTTTGGTACGGCAAATCATTAAGATAATTGTAATTAATTTAGAAGAATTATTTTTCTAAATTTAATAGTGATTCGAGTACTCGACGTTTTTTGACCATTATATTTTGAAATTTATACTTCTTGAAATTAGGTTATTTTAGAATTTTCATTTAAATCAAGTTTGGATATTTAACATTTGATTAAACTGTTTTTGACAATTTGTATTTCATTTTGTAATGTGAGATCAAACTTCAATGTGCAACTAACAAACTGAAAGTACGATTTTGTGTCGTACCTGAAACGTGTATTTGACTGATAAAGTGAAATAGTTATTATATTTTAAAAGTAATGCAGTCTTTAACTACAGTATTCGCGTGCGAACACTGACAGTGAACGGACGTTCTAGTGGCGAGCGAGCGATATCAGTGCAACCAGACGCGTTATCACATATTAGTAAAAATATTATCAGTTCAAAATAAACTCCAGTTAACTGCAATCCGTGAATATCTCAGCACAACAAACAAACCCCCGCGGGGGGGTTCTTTATCACAACAAAATGGGTAAGAGAAATAATAACGATCTTTCGCCCCCCGTCACACTAAATAAAAAGTATTACTTCGAGCCCGCTACACTAATCGCAGCTAACAAATATTACTTATCAAACGACAACATTCAGAGTGCTTCAAACATAATTCAGGAAGGTAAACACGCTGCAGCTGTTGAGCAAATGAATATCGACGAACAAAATACTTCGTCTATCTCACCGCAAGAAACTAAAATAAAAATTCCACCGATATTTCTCCACTACGCTTCACATATAAAACACCAAGAAATTATAAAAGATCTTAAGGAAAACGTTAAAGGAGAATTTGAGACAGCACAAAAAGGTGATAAACTCAGAATTAATCTAAGCACTATTGAGGATTATAGAAAAATCACCAAACTTTATAATGACAATAAATTAAATTACCATACATTTAAAGACCCTGAAAAGAACAAATTTTCAGTTATTATCCGAAACCTTCCGGTGTCAATCACTGATAACGAAGTATTAGAAGAATTAATAAACCTGAAATACCCTGTAACGAAAGTTACTCGTCTTTATAACAAGGACAGAAAGCCCATACCGCTATGCGCTGTGGACCTGGAAGACTCCGCAACGGCAAAAGAAATTATAAACTTAAAGAAAATTCATTATAGCATCATTGAAGTGGAAGTAAGAAGAAAATCAAAAGAAATGCCCCAATGTAAGAAATGTCAACTGTACGGACATACACGGAATTATTGCCAAATGGAGCCACGATGCGTCAAGTGCACAAATAATCATGAGTATAATAAATGCCCAAAAAGACCTACCGATCCTCCTCAATGCGTGAATTGCAAAGAACTACATCCCGCGAACTTTAAAGGATGCAATTATTATCAGAAAGTTAGTCGTCAATACAACCCCCCAAATCTAAGTCAAACTAGAGCACGAGCGTGGATTTCACCAGCCACAACAAAAATAGCTGACAGTCAACATATTCAACAATTGAATTCCCATGAACAACAAGACTACAATAGATCTTTTCCCAAATTACCAACTAAACCTGACAGAAATCACGAAACCAAACAGGAAGAACGGGACCTACTAACCACTATTGTATCAAAAGTAATTGAGCTATTAATACCACACCTGGATAAAATTATGCCCTACCTAACAACACTAATACCATTACTTTCCTCATATGGATCCAAATAAAAAACTCACAATTAGTAATATAACAGTCCTAAATTGGAATGCTGATGGCATAAAGAGACAGCGCAGTATATTTATCGAGTTCTTGTTTAGACATAACGTTGACGTGGCTTGCATCACCGAGACACATCTTATAAATACAGAAACCTTCAAGTTACCAGGGTATAATGTATATAGGAAAGATAGAGAAACGCAGACAGCATCGGGAGGAGTGGCAATTGCAATCAAACAAAAATTAGCTCACTACCAGTTACCGGATCTAAACCTTGAAAACCTAGAAACAGCAGCTATCAACCTGTTATTAGAAAATAAAACTGAAATCTTACTTTACGCAGCTTATAAACAACCCAATAAACGAATCCTAGAAGAAGACATTTCTAAAATTTTCCGCATAAATAAACCAACATTGCTAATTGGAGATCTAAATTGCAAACAGAAATTCTGGGGATGTAGAGCTGATAACCCGAATGGAGCCAGACTAAACCAAATACTGACGAATCATAACATACAAATATCAGCTCCTAACGAATATACCTACTACCCCTATAGACCAGATTATAAACCGGATATCCTGGATGTCGTTTTACTTAAAAACTTTCAAAAACCTATCTACCAAACTGTTTTGAATGAACTTGATTCAGATCACCTACCGGTAACACTCTCATTCTATAGCGAACCACTGCAAACACCCGTATTACCAAAATTAATTGAAGGCAAAATGGACTGGAGTATGTTTCAACGAGAGCTTGAAAAAAATATCAAAAACTTCGGACCAATTCATTCCACTAGCGATATTGATGAGGCAGTCAATCAATATACCCAAGCAGTGAAAATAAGTGTACAACCAGCACTAACACCTTGGAAGCAGAAAAAACGGAACGGTATCCATACTCCAATCGAAATATCAAACTTAATTAAACTAAAGAACAGAACCAGACGTGAATGGCAACGAACCAGACGACCACACCTTAAAACGCTATATAATCAGCTCACCCACCAAGTCAGGATAAAATTGGACAACTACAGATATCATTTATATAACAAATACATTGAAGAACTCCAGCCAAGGGACGCAACTATGTGGCAGGCTACCAAAAAATTATTAAGGCAACCTAATATCATTCCCCCACTATCAGCCAATGGCAACACATATCCAACAGACGAAGACAAAGCCAATCTTCTAGCGTTGCACTTCGAAAAAGTATTTACACCCAATGACGCAAACACCGTACAAAATCAGCAACAGGAAGTAATTGAAATAAACAATAGCTTCAATAGTCAGCACCCCATAGAGATGGAACCAACTTCACCAGCAGAAATTCAGAAATTTATTTCAAAACTACCCAACAAAAAATCTCCAGGTCCAGATCAAATTACAAATAGTATATTAAAACAGCTTACCAAAAAGTCATTGGCCATCCTGACAAATATATTTAACGCCTGCCTACGAATAGGATACTTTCCTAGAGAATGGAAACACTCTCACATACTACCATTCCATAAAAGCGGTAAAGAAAACACAGTCCGGAAAGTTACAGGCCCATAAGTTTACTTTCAACACTCTCTAAACTATTAGAAAAAGTTATGCATGAGAGGATTCAAAAGATAGTGAATGAACGTACTATCATACCTCATCATCAAATGGGATTTAAAAAAAAAGCACTCGACAACACACCAGTTAATGAGAATTACCGAATTAATAGAGACAGGCTTTGAGAATAAGAAATATACTGTAGCAGCATTTATCGACCTACAAAATGCCTTTGACAAAGTCTGGCATCTAGGACTAAGGTACAAAATAATAAAACTGGGATTCCCAGACTACCTGATTAACATAATTACGTCCTTCTTAAAAGACAGAACTTTTTCGGTGAGAGTGAATACTATCGTATCAAATAAAAGACCAATATTGGCGGGAGTACCTCAAGGTAGTATATTGGGACCTCTCTTGTTCAACATTTACATGCACGACTTGCAAACAACTGACAATACTACCTTGGCGATGTTCGCGGATGACACTGCTATCTTAACACAAAGTGAAAACCTCCAAGTAGCAGTGAACCATCTACAAAGTGCCCTAGATGAAATGTACAACTGGTATGACAACTGGAAAATTAAAATCAATGTAACAAAGACAGAGGCAAAAATATTTACCTTAAAACAAATAAAGAACTTACCAATCATAAAATTAAACCAAAATAAGATTGAGTGGAACAACAAGGATTCAGCAATTAAATATTTAGGCGTTTACTTAGACACCAGACTAGGATGGGGCATCCATGTGAACAAAAAACTAAGTGAGTGCTATGCCAGGCTGAGTATCCTATACCCGCTAATAAATCGAAAAACTCATTTGCGTGTTGAGTGCATTATGCTCATATATAAAACAATACTAAGACCTATCTTAACATATGCGTGCCCTGTATGGAGAAATGCATCTAACACACACCACAGAAAATTACAAGTTCTGCAAAACAAAGTAGCTCGAATTTCAGTGAATGCGCCGTGGTTTGTGCGGAATGACCAAATTCACAAAGAACTAAATTTATTGCCACTACTCGATCACATAAATAAACAGTGCAACACATTCTTTAATAATATAAGTGAATGCGACAGTGCAGTGACGTATAACCTTGGTCAAAAAGGTAAACATCAAAGACTAAAAAGAAGACTCCCACAGGACTTATTACAATAAATACATCACTTTCATTAACAAGCAAAATTATATGTAATAAATCGAATAAATGTACAATGTAATATATGAGGAATCTAACCCTCACTATGTTAGTATAAGTTAATAATTAAGACTCACAACCAAATCATGTATAGCAAAATCAATGCTGAGCTGATTAAACTATTATAAAAAAAAAAAAAAAAAAAAGTCTTTAACTACAAGACAAAGTTGTTAGTTGAAGATTAACCCATTCAGCTGGGATTTATAAGTCCCATTTCTTGTAAAACTGACTAGTCGAGGCTTTAAAAAACAATAATCAAATGACATAATTTTAAATGTCAAATTGATTTATGAGATACGTTAGTTACTATTTATTACATTAAGAAGTAAGGTAAGTACATAAGTGAGCTACACCTGATATTGCTTCTTTTTGGTAATTAGAAAAAGAGTATGTTTAATTTGATATGTAATAGTGCTCCAAAGAGGGGAATATTACATTTTAACTTACAATTTGAGGTTTGATATTAATTGTAGTATCACCGTGAGAAGGAGTTATATTACAAGTGTGCCAAAACATGACCATTAATAGCACCAGTAAACCTTGAAAGTTTCACTAAAATCAGCAAAGGGGACTTGAGATATTGAAGCATTTTAGTTTTTGTCTTAAGGTTCAGAGACGTGCAAAAATATGGGCTTTAATTTTTTTCTTGACAACGAAGCCAGATCCGAAAAAGTCCCAGAAGACAAAAAAGTTGCATTTTTAGTTGCTTTATTAAAGAAATATATACAAATTGTAAAAACTCTCGTGGGCGTTATTTTTTTGTGAAAAAACCTAATCGATATGCCCTGTGGCTACGCTCCAAGATTTACTACATCAACTATAATAGGTCAAAAAGATACCTCATAAATTTATAAACAAACTGTAAAAAATTTCATTAAAATCCCTCAGAGTTTTTAGATAACATTAAAAAACAAGATTTAAAAAAACGTTAACACCCTGTATCTCGGAAACCAAGCGTTTCTGGACCAATGTTTATTCGAACATTTTTGTTTATATTAATGGGATCTATAAGTAGGTAAAATATCCGAAGGTATTTTTTAAACACCCTGTATATAAAATTGAATTACCGGATAACCACATAATTAAACACTGGAAATAATATTTCCACGTATGTTACATTAATTAAAGTATATACTCCCGGGAGATAATGTCAATATCTAAATAGCGGATAGATAATATGTTTAATCCTAAATGAAACATATTATATGGAGATCGATTTAATTTTCAACAGTTACTTACATATTCAATATGTAATGGCTCATAAAAATACAACACTGACGCTGGATGACCATGTAAAGCACATGAACGATGACAGATTAGTCCGCGGAGCTCTCGTGGGTAAACCAACAAATCGCAGACCACCAGAAAGACCCTCCAAAGAGTTGTAGGGATAGTTGGCAGTCTACATCTCAGAAGAATTGAAAGATTGTATTTAAGAAAAATAAACAGACCATGCTTCTAATTAAAGAAGAAGAAAGTATCTTCTCAAAATGGACGCTTTCTAATACAGGTCAGCAAAATTTCCAACAATTCAAATCATATCCTAATTCCATAAATGATTCATGTATACCTTTGAAAAGCTCATCTCCATTCTCAGGTTGCGATTACAATATGTATTTCAAACAACTCCATATAGAGAAATCTAAAGGTGTTCGATTCGGAGATCTGGCTCATCAGGGTACTGGTATCGATCATCCTGGAAAGTTTTGCCTCAAGCCCATCTTTTACTAGAACAGGTTCTAAAAAATTAAATAGTATTCAAACGTAAAATTCCGTTATAATATATATGGTCCAATAATATGGCTTCTAATTACTCCATAACAAATATTTAAGAAAAATGATATGCTGAAAATAACTTTCAGCCACAGTCTAGGGATTTTAGTTTTTAGTAATCCCATTACGAGTTGATACTTCGCCAATAAATAGAATATTATTCTTGATATCCTAATGTGCTTCTAACCAAATAAAAATTTCTTACCGGGTAAATGATGTTGTGCTCTTGAAAGTTATGTGGATATAATTCATAACAATGGGTAATCAAAAACATACAAACTGATGATTTTTAATATTAGTCAAATATTATTTATACCCAAAACTAACATATTTACTAGAATGTCATTTGATTGCGAACTAATGGCGACGGTCGAAAAAATTTTGATTTTTAATGTCTTAGTAACCAATGAAAAGTAAACATATGCTTATAGAACATTTTTTACTTAGAATTCATCATACTACCGGCGCTTTAGATATTTATATTTATATTCTGTAACCTGTATATTTACACTCGCTTTATGTGATTTCTTGTTTATGTGATCTGTGCACGCGAGTATAACAATGTCAGGGATTATCGATTTCATTTGCATTAAAAAAAACTATTTAATGGAAAAATACCTATCATACCACCTCGCCGTGGTTTCGTTAAAAATATGAATTTCCTGTCATCATACAATTAACGTGTGTTGTAGTGAAATATGTAAATGAAAAACTCTTGTGCAGAAAATCCCATAAGCAGCGATATTTTTATCACTCGGGTCCGTTTTAAAGGAATAATCCTCCTGTTTTGCGATCGGATTACTTAAACTGTCAAAACTGACACTCTTTCTTACTAAACAACAAGTGTTATTAACATCTCCATTGCAGAGACATTGGGCCTCTCTAATTTAAGGAAATTTTCGGCATTAAGACCCCACGGTTGCCAAAGTCAGATTGGGGAATGGCAGTGAAGATCGTTGGGGTTAGTGGGGTTTGAACTCATATTTTTTTGACAGAAACCAGAAACTCGTACTTCTGAGCCATCTCCACTGCCAGTAATCACATTACCACACAGATAATACAATGTTTTTATGCTTCGGGGGTGTGAAATATTTCTCACTTCAATTAATGATTGGATTTGCAAAATGTCTTATTATATTTTAAAATTAGGATGATTATTATCTATATGTGATATTAAATCTGTGGTGAAAAGGCAAAAGGGTATAAGTCAAAAATGATCATTTTACAGGAACATCAAAAAACTATTTTGCTGGAGATTTGAGAACAACATTTAATTCTTTTCGCTAGTAATCAAAAAAATCAAGTCGATTTATTGACTACAGCTTGCTTTGCTATTGATTCTAAAACTATTTCTACTAGAAAATAAATACGGAACTTATACCTTATTGCATCTACTTTTATTCATTTTATGAAATAGCAAAAGAGTATAAGTTGACATACAGCGTTTTGTAATTTCTCGGAATATGTACTTTCTGGTAAATAATTACTATGGCAAAACAGCATATGTAGACATAAACTAAACAAAAATATGTGGTTTCGAGTTCGAATAATGTGAGGTTATGTGTAAACTTACCGGTTGAGTTCTTGTTACAGCACTTCTGCAAAACTTTGTACGCACGAGAGCGTGTGTCCATTTTGGCACTTATTCGTTAAACTACACTATAATAACCAATAACACTGGACCGCTAAAACACGCTATTGCACCTGCATGGAAATGCACTAGTAGTATGTGTGTACATAAGTTATTTGTTTCCAACAAAAACGGAAAGTTATGAAATGAAAAAAGGGGATAAGTTAAAATATGCTGTTCTGGCGTTGCCGATAACTTTACGAAGAGCTTTGAGTCGGGGTATTAGTACACATGTATCTACTTGCCATTGACTAAATTAGTTTTTTATCAGTTTTTAGTGAATTTTCAGGAAATAAGTCTACATATTCCGTTTAAAAAACTTGCTGTAACAATGCGGATATTGTATGTAGACCTATATCCCCTTGTATTTAGATGCCCGATATTGCTCTGGGCATGGAGCATCAACAAAATAAAAAATGAGATAAGTCGACTTATACCCTTATGCCTTTTTGCCACAGAAATATAGATAATATAGCTAGAAAATTCATTCGCATCACATTAATGAATGAAAATAGAAAGCAAAACATTAATGCTAAGAATGTATGTCCATACACCCATATTTCATCCATCTCTGCATAACAAGGCTTGTTTGGCTCGCGAACAGTTGACCCAACTTCACACCGACTCGCCATGTCACTAAATGTGCGTGACGTGACGGCGTACCGAGCACTTTGTTACGGTATTAAAACAACTTTACGACACCCACCCAAGGTGAGCATCGCACCACGGAATCAGTCCTGGAAAACTGGCATACTTGCCCTGAGATTTGCTAAAAACAGGCTAAAGGCCACGGCTGGAACGCTCAGGGAGTCGGGCGTGAGTCACAAGATACGTTCTGGGCAAGCGTGTTGAGGCATATATATAGGGTACGTCAAAATTATGAGGACGCCACCAAGCCTGTCATAACCCGGATAACCGGGCCTGGGCGGTTAGACGGGGGCAAAGTATTCAAGACACTCCGTCAATTTTACCGCGACCAAACTGGCGTTGCCGCCTTACAGCACGTATGCCAAGAGTTCAGCAATTATTCACATGATTAAGCGCACAGCTCGCGCACGAGAAGTTAGTATGATTCAATGGTTACAAATACCTTAATTTTATTGGTGACGGCCCAAGAGATCGGCATGCGGTCCAGCTGGCGGGAAACAGGTTGCCTGTGGCAATTCATTCTCCGCTAAAACGGCCGACGTGTGAATGGTCTGGATGCGCCCAAAATGGCGACAAAGGCTGGCGCTCAACAAACGCCGTTACGACAGCCAAACTAGCCCAAGTGATGTCCTACCTCAACGGAATCCTCGCACAACGAGCTAAAGGAAACACTCCCTTACGTGACGACGTAGAACCGGGCATGAAATTCCATCACACCTACGCCTTGGCGTAATAAAATCGCCGCTAACGACACACACACACCTCCCTTGTTCAATCGCCTGAGTTGAACTGCCGACTCTCGCTTAAGGCGAAACAGTTTATCCAACACTTGCTGAAGCAGCACGAGACGGGAAAAGGCTGACGCCCCCGCCAAGGGCGGGAGCGCCGCACGAACACACACACTATCCGACCTCTTAGATCGACGGCTCTCGGCTGAATCCCCAGCAAGAAGCGTTCGGACGCCGAAAGTGGCGTGAGCCAAAACGGCGTTACCATGTGACTCTCGACAGCCAATGGCGATGCGCCCAATAAAACAAATAAGTTCCGGTGACAAAGACAGCGCGAGGCCTCGCAGTCACACCAACAGCGTGATTTCTAGAAGGTTCGGAAATCCTGCGAGCGTTAACACCCGACTGTCAAAGTACCAACAAAGGGGTGCCCCGGATGACGAGAAATACTGCGCTTGAGGCCAAATATGTGCAAAATCATTATTATGGAATTAGGCGATGAAGCCAAATAAGTAACTAAAAGGGTTTAACATACGGGCACGCTGCCCTAAAGCCTAGGTGGCTAATTAAAATACAAAATGACCTGACAACTTTTAGCCAAAATGGCAAGCGCCAGTCATGTCTCAGAGCTGTACTATACTATACATACGCTTTTGCTGCAGTATTAATATTTGATTATGAAGTTCTGAAATACGAACACATATGGCGCCAAAGGTATCGGAAAAGGGATTATATACTTGTAATATAATTTGTTCTAGCACCATTTATTCTAGCTCATTGTATGTGAACAAGGAAAAAGACAAAATAAAATGTAACAACAGTAATACATTATTGAGTATAAGCTGTTGTATATCTAGCATTTCTTATAATAAGTTTTATGTAAACAATCATCTATTTCCATTGAAATGCGACGGTTCATGTTTAATAAAAAAAGTTCTAAGGTGCACTGCCTTCGAAAAAAAAATTAAATGTTATACAAGGTGTGTTGAGCTCAATGTTGCACATGTAAAGAGATCATTTTACGTAATTTATACAAACAGTAACAAGTCTTGAACTACGTATAATCATTTAGGTAAAAATAAAAAAAGAAACACTTACATATTAATAAAAGTAACGCCGGAATCAACATTGCACCTTGTATCATTTTATAGGCTTTAAAATTAATTTTGAAATTCTTTAAAAACATCTAACTCAACCCCAAAATGTCTTATGCAAGCGTTGAAATGCATTATACAAATACGTATTTTATTATTATACTGCATACGTTTAATCAATAAAGTTGTAGCCATATAACATCAACAGTGTGTTGGAGCAGCTGGAGAGTATCTAATATTACCACTATACTTCATACATGCTATTTTTAATAATAGAAATTTGTATAGGAAGTGTATAATGTAGAACTTTATTGGGCGAGCTTTGCTTTTGAACGAGTGAGATTAAGTGCGGTGTTAGTAAAAGAGTCACGCAAATAAGGTCTGTAATATTTTTTTAAGTTTGCCTCCCTTCTGGGACGCAAAAAACTGGTAAATAGATATTATGAGAAAACTTGGTGTGCCTCAAAGTGTGCTTAATTTTTATAAGACATTTGTTATTGACAGATATCTCCAGTTGCCTTTATCATTATGGAGTGGTCCGATAAAGCACCTCTTTAAGGACTCTAAATAATAGTTAGTTATGGTATAAGTGTTATATTACAAATAATCCACGAGACAAAGGTTGAGCCCTCGAGATCGCCAGGCCGAGAGGGGTTACCCCTCGAGTGAATTATTTGTAATAACATACCCGTGCCATACAAAATTTTATCCAACAACTTAATGAATATCTAAAAAACCATAAATTTTGTATTGTCAGCCGTGAGAAGTCATAGTGACAAATTAGAAGGTACCGAGAGATCAAATACATTTGCCCCTGACTAAAACGTCGTTGCCAACTTCAGCCCTTGACTAAGAGGTTCTTTAGTCACAGGTTATGAAGGAGTGATTAAAATGTCACTTAGCGACCTGTATGTTAGTATGTTATATGCTATTTTAAATTGTTAGTGGTGAAATAAGAAAGATTTAAATTTTGTTACTCAACTGTGCTATGTATAAGAAACAAAATAAACTAGATTCTGACTTTACTTCATTTATCGAACACTAATAATTGTGTGTTGCAAGATATCCGTTAAATAGCTTAGTAAGTATCCACGACTATTATACAATTCCTTATCGGTGCCATTATTAGCTTGCATTTGATTTTTTCCCTTGTTTGGTTCCATTGAATATTTTTCCATGCCTTTTTACGGCTTATTTCTATAACAGTTTGAATTGTACATACATTAATAAAAAAATACTGAATACAAATAAATGAGGCATTTTCAAAATGTTAACGTTTAAAGTTACTTTTATATGTTTTCGATGCCATCGCAGATTAAACCAGTAAAGCAAAACTATAAATATTAAAGGGGTGCCTTAAGACCGGTACTTTGCTAATATAAAAAACAGTACCAGCTTTTAGCTTCAGTGCTTAGTAGTAAATCAGAAAGAAACTAATGCAAAGTAATTAGTGGTCAACATTACATAAATCACTTGTTTCTTCTGATTTAGGTGAGACCTAAGCAAAAGTATCGTCCTCTCAGTAAACCATCATTCTGAAAGGTTATTTTCACCTCACTAAAAAATTTTCAAGTTGAATAAATTTCGTCAGAAGCGTGTATCGAATGCTTGCTATTTTCTAATCCCATTGACGATAAAATAAATTTTCACCTAAAGCGCCTTTTCCGGCTCGCTGCTGAGGTATCCGGATATTTCGCATTCAGATTCGTACTCGTGTTTACTAGTTTGAAAACTTGCGTGCTTTGAATGATCGACTCAAAGTCAAACATGAGGGCTGCAATGTTACGACGCTGTTTGTGAACACGCCCGAATATTGTCCCGCTAAACACAAAAATTCTGGACAGGAATTTTCGCTCAGCCGCGGGCCGCGGAGAAAATCCGCTGCTTTGCTTTGACGACCTTTGACTTTCAAATTAACCTACACAGATGCAGTAAATAAGTTTTGTGAACTCTCTAACTCTAAAATTGGGTTTGAAATGAGACATTTGATGCATAAAAAAGCGAGCATCTAAAGAACTGATTATAAAAGGAACACAATAGGAAATGAGCTTGAAAGTTCAGGAAGTAAAAAATTCACTTTGAACTAATAACAATTTTGGACTATTTTTTAAAATCAAACCTACCCAAAAAAGTTAAAAAGAAAATGGCCTCGTGATATAGTAATATAATACCTATAGATTAACAATGAATTATAATAGCCTATCGTATATTATGTTATATCCTACCTCAAGACTAATAATTAATTTATAAAAGTTAATCATACCTAAAGATTGATTATTTATATAATGATAGAGTATCTAATTGTTAAAACATTATATTTTATAATAGGTGAATTTAAATATTAAAAGAGCAGTATGGCCATTTGAAATTGAATTAATAAATTACAGATGTAATTCAAATACGGCAAAGCAATTAATATTTTTAGAAAAAGGTTCTTACATATGAATTAAAATATGATATTTGGAGTAGTAAAGATGGTTGTTTGGTAGTATCAGAGAACAATTCACAACTGATTTTAGATAACAAGTAGAACAAACTATAAGATAGTTTGAATAAATATTTGAAAGGTCACATAAAATGTAAATGATCTAGGAGTGTTAGTTTTAAAAAAATGTGTGGATAGATTACTATGGTAAATTTTAATTAAGAAATAACGAATTTTTGATAAAGAGATGCTACATGAAAAATCTTGTAGTAAGCATAAATTGAGAATAAGCCCCTATTAAAAAATGAATTTCTAATTAAAATGGTATAAAAGGGCATAAGTGACTAATATAATAATAAGTTAATGCAAAGTAAAAAATTTTAAACAAACTATAATATCAGAAGAGTTACAAATGGCCTACTGGAGAGAGCATAAAAATAATGGTATTACAAGAAGAAAGTGAACAGTTACGATCAGCAAAGTAATCTTTATGGATTGGTGAAATCTGCGGATGGTTTGGATGAGCTGCACTGGAGTCACTATCGGGGTTAACACATCTACACCTGAGTTGGATTTGGATGTCTACTGCGTTGTGGTTGCTGTTAGAGATTGATCTGCGGTATCCTATTTGATTTGGACGCGTACTGCATTGGAATTACTGTTGGAGGTTGATCTAAAGTATCTTATTTGATTTGGATGAACTGCATTGGAATCACAGTAGGTAAACACATCTATACCTGAGCTGGATTTGGATGCGTACTGCATTGGAGTTACTGTTGGAGGAAAGCTGTTTTCTTGGGTTGCTGTTTGAATTTGCATCCGTATCCCATTCATCGTAACATTTTGAGTTGGTGACTTTTCTTCGTCGCAGATTTACGTAAGGCGGAACCTGCAGAGCAGTACATTGCAAACATGGAATCTTTGTTTGAGCTACAGATGAAGCAATTAGTAACAGCGGCTGTTATACATGGTTAATAGGAGCGTTACGTACCTGGCCATACCTGGACACCGGAATAAGCAAGCAGCATGTGCTTGATTGGACTTAAGTGAAAAGTAACCACAGGAAAAAATAAACAATAATTAGTTTCAATACTGAGCGAATATAATATTTACAAGAAGTACTTACCATTATCAACATTTAAAACTATATTAGTTGTAAAAGATATGAGTTCAGCTAACCTTCATATGAATAATTTTACTTTGACAGTTTCAGAAGCCCTTAACAATTTTAAGAAGTTCAAATAGTTAAAAAACGAAAGTTTATATTAGATATTACAACATGCTATTTCTGTTTTCAATGATTATTTAACATAGAAATTACACTCTAAAGTTAACGTCGCAAACATTTAAATTAGTCCAGAGAAATTAGACAAAATAAAAGCAAAACTTCGGAAAAATTCCCGAAAAGCTGGATTTTGGTATGAACCTTGATATTGTGGTTCTAAACAAAATGTCAAAAGTCCTCATCGATCCGAGTGCCGCTAAAAATTTTAAGGGGGGACAAAGGTCACCAAAAACGGTATTTCGTGAATATCTCGTTAGCGGTCACTTTTACAGAAAAAATATTGATAATAAAATTTGTAGCTTATGAAATTTCTAACAATAAAGATATTATGACTTTTATTCGTAAAAGTAACCGTTTTGGAGATAATTCGATTTACAGAGTTGAAACGTGCACTCTTTTCCACACCACCTTCGAGGTAGAGTACAAGGTGTTTTTTTCATGTGGTGTCCCCAGTAGGTATATTCCACGTTTAGTTTTGTTTGAAAAATGTTTATTTAAAAAAAATTATAGTGAACTTGTTCATAAATCAATTTTGGATTCAAAACAGGAGTTATTAATATTCATCTTCAGACTCTATTTCAATCGGAATGCTTTCCTCTTCATCATCTTTTTCTTGATCTTCTGCTGTCTTCTCTATTTCCATAGATTCACTCAGGAAACGTGATGGATCTACATCTTCAGTGGAGTCGCAAGTATCGACGTCATTTATATCGGGTATTACATTTAAGCAAGACTGAAGAGATAAAGTATTTTTTTTTCGGATTTTGTTCACAACGTTGTTTATAGTGTAGTCATAGTGACGCCCTCCAAAGCACCCTACATTTATCAGTCTACCCAATCCTCTACCTTAAAATAATTCCAGATTTCTTAAAATTTCTTAAATAATTTGTTATAAACGTTTGAAGAAAAAATACCATATGTTATTCGGAACAAAAGTATCTTTATATGGCTCGGCTGTAATTATCTGCCTCGCAAGCTCGGCAGATAAACAGTCCAGCCGCGCCAAATAAAGTATAATTTCTGCTCCTAATAAGATAATATACTATTATGCTCCTACACGAATAGCAAGCTGATGTCCCTTGAGGTTTTATGACAACGGAGGGGAACTTTTCGGAGCACATTCCTTCTCTATCTATACTACAGTGTACTATATATGTGTTTCTTTCTATTTTTATGGGCTCTGAAAGAAGGAAATTCTGGAATATTTCAAGTCGCAACTCCAATGAGATATACATGTCATTGAGGAGTGCATCTATTCGTTACAACTCTGTAAATCGAATTATCTCCAAAACGGTTACTTTTACGAATAAAAGTCATGATATCTTTATTGTTACAAATTTCATAAGCTACAAATTTGATAATTAGTAGTTTTTCTGTAAAAGTGACCGTTAACGAGATATTCACGAAATACCGTTTTTGGTGACTTTTGCCCCCCTTAAAATTTTTAGCGGCACTCGGATCGATGAGGACTTTTGACATTTTGTTTAGAACCACAATATCAAGGCTCATACCAAAATCCAGCTTTCCGGGAATTTTTCCGAAGAGCAATGTCTAATTTCTCTGGACTATATTTACACAAATCGATTTAGATGGACAGGATTGCTATAACTTGGAAGCAGGATTTCATTTGAAAGACCAGCAACTGGAAATGAATAATAATTGCTTTTAGATTAGTACAAGAAAGTGTCACATTTAATAAGGATAGCTAACGTAATGTAATTAACTTGAAGTGTTAACATGTAAATTAGCACAATTTAAGGAATATTTGATCATGAACCACATAAATAATGTGTCATTTTAAATAAGAAATAAGACAGAAGCAAGATTAAAAGCGTGAACTAAAAAGAACAATTAAAATACATTGAAAGTTAACAAGTGTCAAAATTGTTGACTTTTACAAAAATGTATGGAATCTAATACTAAATGAAGGTAAAACAAATGAAAAGTCAGTTACTAGGTAATAAGAGTTAAAGAAATTAATAATATAAATACTTCCAATAAGTACAATCGTTATGTTGGGGCTCTTTTTCCATATGCTTAAACTAATAAAACCCAGTAATCAAATTAAATGGCATTTAATTGAATTAAGGCTTATGAAGGTAAAGTCAGGAGATGTAAATTAATACATGTACCATGGGTAATAAAGGTTCGTGGTTGAGTCCAAGCGGGGGCCATTGCTGGAGTTCGTCTGCTAATGTACGGTGTCGCTGGCAGAAGATGTGGACTGAGTACGAAGTTTGTGGGTTTATGGATAAGTATAAGTAAATTTACGATGAACGAAAGAGCGATGCAGCTGGAGGTGGTGCTGTTGCAGCCACCCAAGGCCAGAATATAATCCTGAGTTTGGAGTGCGTTGCGGTTCCCAGACTGCCTAGCCCAGTGGTGGAATTGGAAGTAGCCCTTGAGAAAGAGGACATGTGGGACGGCGTTGATGTGGTGAACGAATGCAGAGGCATTATTTTATTACATGCAAATTAATAAATACAAAAAGATAAGACTTACGTGATTAAACAGATTGTAATTGGTTGGTTTAGTCAGTATTAAGTGCAAGTGAAATTATTTCAAAACATAAATATAGCTTCACTTAAACTAATACGAGAATATCATTTAACCACGTTTGCAGTAGAACTAAAGGCAATTTAATAAAATTATTATTTTACCCGTAATCCGTAAAAGACAGAAATTTACATGCAAGTACATAAAAAATACACAATGTTAATCAGTAAATGTGTAAATGTACGCTATTAATATTAGCACGGAACAGTCCACGAGCTTGATGCGTAATCTACCTGCAATGTTTATGTCCCGCACAGAAATTTGTATAATGCGGTCCTGCCTATATTAGCTCGATACCAGCTGAAGCGATGTGTCAACGAGATTATGCAGTGCTTTCTCCGGGCTCTGCGAATTCAGAAAGTACAGGGCACGTGGCCTTTTGCCGCATAATTATTACACAATGCGTTGTAACACAAGTTAATTACTTATTATGGCTTTGGATTTTCTCAATCTTCCTGGGCAGTACCTCCACCTGTAAAGTGTAATTACAGTTCCAAAATTGTCGCTATATCGTAGCGAGATGTCCAGGATTCAGCGTCGGGTGTTGGCAAAATCAACAGGCTTCCTTGAAGCTCGAACGGCCTTCGGCGCTGAAGGATTATCAGTACCTCAGTGTTGATTTCCAGGTAGTTGTAGGCTTTACAGGCGTTATTTCGGCTCAAGAATAACGAGGCGTAGACTGCTCTTAACGCAGGCCTGCACATAAACTTTATATCGCAGTTTATTGCTTCGCGTGGCGTCTTTCACCTTTGAACGTTAAGCGCCGTTTGCTTATTCTTGCACGTCTGTCCCCCGCCCCTCCGCTCGCACAAAACTTGCTTTTGTTCTATTAATAACAGCACTACACAACTAAATCAGCTGGTTTGCTCGCATAAACTCACGCGCGACACTCGCAGGTTTTATATACACAATACGTTTTAGCTTAATTATTACATTGTAAGAAATTCCGTTTAGTTCTATTCCTAGCAGAATAATAGTTAAATATTAGGGTGATTATAAACTGTGAAAGTCTCACGAACTGGACCGTTACAAGGTAAACAAAAGCACACGGCAGTGTTCATGTTCTACCGAGCTAGGCAACTGAAATAAAAATTTAACGATTAAACTAAAGAGCAGAATACTTGGCTATTTAATTAAGTTTGTACCTAATATTAAGCAAGCAATTTTTGAGTGGCTATAAAACTATAAATGAATATAAAAAATAATACGTCCATTCGTTACAATATAAACATTCATTTTGAAAAGTGGTTGATTATATTTTTCCGTTTACATTTAAACTAGACAAACAGAAGGATGTGCATGTGAGCAAAGTTCCTTGATTTTAACGTAAATTCTCATAAACTACAGATGCTGGATCATTAGATAAATATATATTCCCGTAAAAGAAACTGAATTAGAAAAACTTAAACCATATAACTATTCCAGAGACTTACAAAAAATCTGTAAACGGCTTAACTCAGATCTTTCCTCACAACTGGACGTTGTGGCATTAAACAATTTTAAAAATCAAAGGAAAATAGGGTTAAAAATGTCTCCATATTTGCAATAATACTGAAACAATAAAAAGAATCACTTGGTAATGCAAATTACATCAATTTTAAAATAAAATAACATTACCGGCGGTGGGATTCGAACTTCACCGAAAGAGCCTACGAATGTGATTTCAACGATTCGCGGAAGTCCGCAAGTTAACCGCCCGTTCGGTGAGCTCGGCCACCGAGGACTCCTCGCATCAGTGAGGTTCTTAAATACAACGCATTTATTTTTTACCCTTTTTGCTTTGCTGCACCATTTACCCTGTATCTGCGAACTTTCAAAGGAGATGTCGCATGACCCACATTGCTATTTAAAAAAATTATCGATGACGTCATCACTCTCACACAGATGACGCCACGAATAAAAAGGAAATCTGACCGAACGCTCATTTAAAAATAAAAATCGTCCGATTACAGGATTTTTCTGTAAAATCACCAATTAAAAAATAATGAATTTATTCCTTTCATTTGAACCATACTGTATACATATTCTTCCATCAATTAACGCATTCCCAAGTAACACTAATGCTCTTATTGCGATCTTCAAGGTCGCTTTAAAACTATACAATAAAATTTCGAATAAAACCAAATGATCGTCAAGACAACCCCAAGACCACCATAAAGCAACGTCTAACCAAAAAGGGCCCATTCTAAAAGTGCCTTCAAGACTAAATTTTAAAACTATATTAAAACCATTTAGTTTTAATTTTATGTTCTTAAAGAGTTGTTCAAGGCAATTTTAAATTTATGTATTAAAACCTATTAACTGACGTTTTGCATTTAAAATATACTTGCGGCAGACTAAATTACCTTGAGAATCATTATAATTAGTACTAAAAGAGTTTTATTTTGTTTACAAAAGTCGGGCAGCTTTTGTAAGCATTTATAATGGCAGAGTGGTAATATTTTAAACGTAACGCATACGTATATAAAGCAGATCAAAAAAAAATTTAAATGCAAACTATTCTGGTAAAGAATTTACCAACGGATGGCACTTTTTTAACAACATATAATAAAACACTACTACATAACTCAAGCGCCATTAATTTAATGTGTTTTTCTATTATTTAAAGAATATTTAAAAAATATCATCAAATGTTATTTTGCATCTAAACATCTAAATGTTTTTTTTTTATTAAAATGCATGTTTGGACACACCGTTCTTCAGTTATTTAAGAGGATCTAAGGAGCATATATTTCAATAATAATATTTTTTTCTTTGTCTATTGAAAATGTCCATCATGGCGGAGTCTGTATTTTATATGAAACATGATGTGATCTAGATTAAAACTGATTGCAAATTTATAAAACATTTTAAATCTTACAAGAGTAAAAACAGCGTTTTATTTACCACTTTAAGTACAATTACCCTCGCAGACGTCTGTTTACATTTAATTTTAAAACTAAGTTGCTTTAATATGTTCAAACTCGTGGCCTTATTGATTTAAAGTGGTCTTACGCTCGAATGAAATCCTAACCTCACAAAAATTTTCGGTTTTGTGATTGTTGCATTTGTGCATTTTCATCTTTATGTGCCTAATTTAATTAAAAAACAGGTAAGTTTTGCATATTATTGTTACATTTTGTTACATTAATCGCATTTATAACAAATGCGTTTCCAATATATTAACAGGTGTAAGTACTCCGAAGTGTTTTTGTTTCTATAAGCATACGAGTAACCGCTGGGATTTTGTCCGGAAAGTCAACATAATAATACATAATAATCAAAAATGTGTAATACAGAGATCTATACTAAATATTTAAGCAATTATTGTTGATGGTACATCAGCATGTTTTAATAAAGTCGTCAAAAATCCAAAAGGCATTTCTTTTAACCAAATTGACTAAATTAAAACCTTTAAGCTTTAAAATATTCTTTACGTACTCTTTAAAAGGTAAAAATTGTGTTTTTGGATTTAATGTGGAATTTTATTGTGTAAATAGTTTTCTTAATGGGTTTTAATGAAAACATCAAGGGTACTCCATAAAACTACATTAAAACTATTTGTTCTAAAATGGATTGTTTTAAACCAATTTGCTATTTAATCTTTTAAAATAGCAAATTAGTTTTAAAATAGCCAATGTGAAGAGTATTATAAAACCAGTATAAGATCAATAGGACATTAAGAGCAAATAGTTTTTTTAATTTTAATTTAAAGAGTGCATTAAATTCTTTGCATAAGAATAAGTGGTATTTAAGAACTTTTAGTTTACCTTAAGGTAACTTTAAAACCAATATTGTTTTATTGAACATATTAAAGCATTTTTAAAATCTAAATAAATTCAAAGTGTCTTAAAATTGTTACTTAGGTTGTGACCAAAATAGGTTTACTGTTTTAAGGTGAATTGTTTAATAAGTAATAAATAGAATATGATAATAGAGTGATGTGCTATTAAAATTTGAAGTTAAATGAAATGCCTCAATATGGAGCAGATAATATATAACATGATCTCACTAGCATGAGGAATTAATGCTAATACAACGTAGTTGTTGCAGTCCTTTATACTTCCTTTCTTATAGGAAGGAATTGCAACTGAACTTGGTAAGTTCTCCAAATAGTTTGACAAACGCATTATAATACTTCAACTGAAATGGTATCCAGTTCTATACTCTTATTATTACGTAGATTACTTACTGTCTCAACTACCTCACTTAATGGAATTTCTTACTTTTTCTTATATGCATTATCTTCCCTGGTAGCCTTAACTGTTTCAACTCTCCCAGTAATGCTTCCAAGCCGAGATAAAAAACCACATTTCAAACATTTTCCAATTCATTTTCTTGGGAATTGGAAAACATATATTACGTATAGATCGAATGTTATTTAATCTATTCCAGTACTTGTAACATGTCTTAAAGCTCTAAATAAAAAAAATAAATCTAAAACTCAACATATTTTCAGACACAGAAACTTCGTAAGTAGCTGTTAAATAATTTAGAAAGAATTTCTGCTAGTGCACGTTACATTTTCTTTCGAAGCTCAATATTGGAATGTCTGTATTACATACTAGGCTTTCAAGATATTAAAATCGATCGAGCCTCTGAAATCTAAATTTATGGAGTATCTCTCTGAAAATAATCATTTTCGACTTATAAAACGCATGAGTAAAATACGGAAACCTGAATCTTATTGATATTAAACGACACTACGAGTATTTGATATTGTTCAAGATATTTAAAGGCAGAATAGTTATTCGAGATTCGCCTGATTTTATAATATCTAATGTTGATATTGTGTAAGGTGCCATGGGCGTAGCCAGGGAGGGGCAGGGGTGGGCAGTTGCCCACCCCTAAACATTTATAAAGAGCAAAAGGCAGTTGATTTATAATCATTGTTCAAATTCACATTCTACAACATTTAAAAAAAAATAAGCTACGATCTGCAGCAGATATGCGGAAACTGATGATGTTTCAACATATAATTTTTGTAATTTGTAAAAAATTTAAAAAACTATAATAATAGTAGTAGTTGATTGGGTAATTAAATTTATGCCCCCCTCTAACTGGAATCCTGGCTACGCCCTTGTAAGGTGCCCTTATTTAGCTTAATTAAGCAATGCAGTCAATTTCTATATTTACAAAAAAAGGAAATTCTGGGTACAGAAGAAGTAAAAATATTCTATTTAAAAATCTATGCTGCGAATGCTTTTGTACTCACCCTGAATTGGCGTGAATTTTTAATGCACTCCTCCACACACTTGTGGCTCGTTTAATTAAAATTGTTATGAAGTCCATCCCAAGGGTATAAAGTTATATTTCCATTTCTCTTAACGCCTACTTTAAAATAAAATAATTTACCCTGCCAACTTCGAATAACAAATAAGTCAATTTTCTAAAAGAATAGGATATATTCATTTATTAAATATTACTGTAACTTACATTTAGTTGGTGAAAATTCAACTATTGGTGGTTAAATTGTCATTATTAAGAGGTAGCAACTGTAAGAATTATATGTTTTAAAGGTCTATATTAACATTACACGGAAATATCAATAATATATTTTTACTTATGTCCCAATAATGTTAGCATTACAGTCTATCTATTAAATTCTGTACATGCATGTGTAATTACCTATTCATTTAAACGTCAGAGCTTGATTAGTTGCCTAATGTACTGTTGCGGAAAAGATATTTTGCATGGTTTGTTTGCCTTGTGTATGTATGGTTTTATCAAATAGACTAAAGTCACTGAATTGTCAATTGTACAACTGACATTCTGCCATTAAAACTTAAAATGCCGAATCACGTTCTAAGCGAGGCCGAAAAAGGCTTTGTTATCGCAAAGCTAGAAGAGGGATGGCCACTGCAACGTGTGGCCGATGAAGTTGGTTGCCGAAGAAGAACCATTTCTTAACATAACCTGAAAAGGCTAGTAATTCGACAATAACCCCAAAATGTGCAAAATGACAAGTACTAATCGATACACAGTAAGCCACTGTGGATAAATCCAAGTATCGTGCGAAATATTTTTTCCACAATAGTACGCGTGACATGTTTTACTGCTAAAACATACATATTGACAACTTCGAATCGTTACTAACCGAATTTACCAGAACTAAATGTATACATTACTGTATTAGTTATATTATATCTCAATGTGCCAAATAAGGCATAACAACTATTAAAGCAATCGCAACAGAACGAATGCTTTACTCAAAGAATATTAATACTTTATAATGCAAGAGTTTATTCTTTTAGACCAATAGATCATCAATTGATGTCGCGTTATACTTTGCATATCTACACTTTATCCAATAGTAAACAAAAATATTCACTTCTGTGCCTTATACATGAAGATTATGCATTCTAAGAAACAAAACTGTTACTAAAGATAACGATCCGAAAGCCATATTCATTATAAAGTTGTACGAGAAATTTAAACACAGGGATTTTACTAAATAATTCAATTTAACGAAATCTGTTGTAGACTTACTAGCTTTAACCGAGCCACCTGTAGAGTGGTAATTAGGAGATTGAAACTTGTTAACGCTAAAGCAGGATATACTTGGTTAAGTTTTTCAAACTCAGTAAATTATATTTGGCATATTACCGTATAAACAGTCACTAACTTTGTTACTTCCCTCGTTTAAAAGACGAAGGAAGTATTGTAATCGCGAAAAATATACCTTCCGAGATTTCTTCATATCTTCACGTTTCAGGATCTAGATGACAAAATACAGGTTTTTTTCAATTCCGCCTATCTATCTGTTACCGATATAACTACCTGGCATAAAACCGAGAAAATTTCTGACAGATATATACAAGGAGAGCACCTTAAAGAAATAAAACTTATTTTTGCTTTAACTGAGAACTGGATAAAAGTAATCATTTGCACTTTGGTCAGGCTTTACCCTTGACAATAATAAGATCCAACACATACAAATTAAAAGTTTTAAAAGAGTCAGAAATGGTCAACAATAAATGCGGGCATTTCGCTTGCGGGCTACTGCCAAGCGTTGAAATCGCATTTTCAGACGCTGAAGTTCCCACCTCCGCAATGTTTTTTGTTTATTTGAAAATTGATGTAATTACCAAGTGTTTTCTAACTCCGCCTTGAGAGAAATACGGGTGATTGAGTAGCCCTTCAACCTCCCTTGCCGATCCCAAGCCTAAATAAAGGGCGAGGGACATATTCACACCAGGCTAGCACCCTATCAGAAGGTGTAGCCTTAAAATATGCTCACAGAATCAATCAAGCCTCGGAACCAGGACGAAATATACGGATTAACAACACAGCGAGAACACGGAAAAGGCGAATTTGTAGATCAAAAGTTATGAGACTGGGTTGCTGGAATGAAACATCATGGGCAAATACAGATCAGGAAATTACCATGGAGGTGAATAGACACAAGATTGATATATGTGAACTTTCTGAAATAAAGAAAGAAGGAAAAGTACATACATTATGATATATAGCGAAAAAGATAAAGACACTTGCGAAGGAAGTTCTGAGCAAAGCCCTTTATAGATTTTCTTTGCAATTATGGTCGAGTAGGGTAGAAGCACCAGTAAATGAACGGTTAAGGCATTCTTAATTTTTGAATCATCACAATTATTATATCACAACAAATATTTACGTTAACTAAATTTCTATGTGATGCTCGAATAATTAATTATCAAATTTTATTAATAAATTCAAGTAATTATAATGGAATGCAACAAAATAAAAGTTGAAGTGTATTTAATGCAGAAATTCCTAGTAAATGAACGCTCAATACCAGTAAATAAACCCTCCTGGTCTAGTAAATGAACTAAGAAAGTATCTATCTAAGAAATTAGCAAAATATTATAAAAATCAATAAATAATATGTAATTTATTACAAAAACCAAACAAAATACAGGTGTGTATTATAAGTATAGAAAAATGCATAATTGGTGTAGATACTGAGATTAGTTAGGTATATTTGCCAATTTCTTGACATTCATAGCATCCAAGTTTTTTCAAAATCGGTAGTATAATTGCTTCATAAATCTGATTTTTGTTGTACCAAATTTGATCTTCGGGATTCGGCCATTTAAACAAATCGGAGCCAAGTGGGGTCATAGTTTTAACCTCGTATTCAATGTTGACGACAATTCCAGGAAAGTACTTCTTTTCGTATCTGACTATTACGTAAGACCCTATGTTAATTTGTCCACTTTTATTTTCTAGTGATGTAGATGCACCAGATCTCATAATGGCAGTTAACTTATTCTTCTTTCTTGAAGCCGTTTTTATAATACTTGATCCTAAAATAATAATAGTGAATCTCTAGAGGTGGTCACAATATACCTGCTTACCTATCTCGTGTGATACAGTTTTCTTACTTCCGGCAAACCTTTGCGTTATGTCACTTATTTGTTTCGATGCCTCAATCTCCATTGAGTCAGCTTTCTTTTTTTTTTGGTAACCGACGGTGCATGAGCAACCGGACCGGTCGATTTTGATAGAAGTATGAGGGTTGAAAATATGCCCAAAATACCTATCAAAATAAAAATCGACATGATCGAGTGTTTTTTTTTTTAATTTTTACGAAAAGAGGAAAGTAAGGTGGCTACTTTTCGTTGGACCATCATGTATAACATATTACTTTATATTTAAATGTGCAAGTTCATTCACTGGGACATCTTGAGCCAATGAATGAACGGCAACCTAAAGGCCGTTCATTTACTGGACAGGGCAATTTATCTAAATTTTTCAATTAGAAATATTAATCCACATTTAAAGATGTTGGTTTTAAGGTCTATAATGCTGTGACACGTGTTATCTTATCCTGACCCGGTGAATGAACATATTGTTCATTCATTGGGGAAAACAAGGGATCCAGTGAATGAACGACATATTTCCCATTTTTTCCGCCAATACACAAAGTTTGGAGGTTATATAAACTCTTAAATACCTTAAACTGTTAATACCCATCTTAGATAGTCAATAATTTTGAAACTTAGACGTGCAGAAACCTTATTAAGTGCTATTCTTACTTACATAGTTTTTTATTAGTTCTTTAACTACACCTACACTTAACAATTCTGCTGCGACAAAAACGACTGTATCGTTTCTTCACTGGAACAGAACTAAATGACGTTTTCGACAAACAAAGATAAAGAGTTTAGAATCATATAGCAAACCTCTGTGAGTTGGAAAGATGCGATATAATCTTAATAATCGCGAATTTGTTCGAAATCGTTCATTTACTGGGTGCCGTTCATTTACTGGTGCTTCTACCCTATATAGAGATATAGCTTTAAGTAGTAGAAACGCCGTAATGTTCGTGGTGTCTGTCACATCCTATGGATGTAAACACGATAAGTTGAGAACCAACGCCACAGCCTATCAGAATGGTTTCTGCGCCAGTTTGTGTGAAATATTAATGCAAGAAACTGAAAAGCTTTTAGGCTACATTTGTTGTCGATTTGTAGTTGTGTTACCAGTGCAGCTTGGCCAGTATTAGATGGCCTGTGAGATTGTTATGCAGAGTAGGCAAATGTGTTTCAGCGGTAAGTGGTTCATTTGCTGCCGATCTCTTGTGGAGCGTATTTCGGCACGGTCTCGTTTTATATAGAACATATTCCTTCCATTATTAATCTTTGTGCGTTCTCATATTGCATTGTCACCGATCGGCGGCGATAGGTCTTGCATCCTTACGTTATCTCCTCCACTTCATAATACAACTGTAAGCGTGTGTGTTACGTAGCGTTCCAGGCCGAGTGGTTACGGCGCCTGTTTGGAAATCACATTCTCTTGGCGTAGGTTCGAATAGTACCTGGTGCAATATTATTTTACGACTTAATATAATTCACACTATGAAGTGTTTCGTTTGACTGCTATTCATATTAATATAGGAACTGATCCTAATGATCTACAAAATTTAACTTAAAGATTTGTCTGGGATGAGTGGTGCAGAAGGAAGACTGAAAAAAATCCGAAATGTAGATGCAGTACCCAGCTTAGAAGTAAGGTTTAAAGTGGTAGAAGCAGAAAGCCTGTCTTATGACAAGCAGGTTAAGCTAGTTATATATATATTTTAGGGCTTTTCTAGTCAGTATTTACTGTGGTCTGTTATATGACTCCAATTCTTTGCCGCAAAATTTATCCCTTCATTTTGCATTTAACCAATTCTCACTTCTGCTGCCAGCTGGTAGGCGACATAAATCCACGTTAGCTCAACTATGTTCAACGAATTTGTTCTTGTTGCTCGTACTCGTTAGGAGAGTAACAGGTTGGGCAATAATCAATTTCCACTGCCAATTGGCATAGTACTGTAGAAAAAAGTTGTTATAACGATATATATGAAGTAATAAATCGTCGTTGTCACCCCTGTTATTACATCTCTACTGAGTCGAAACCGGAAATCGGAAACTAATAAATGCTACTACTACTACTACTATAATCACTATTTATTTATTATTATTACATCACTGCCAGCTTATCAATTCATTTTCTATACGAAGACCTGGCCTGTTCAAAATTTGCTACTCTGCGCTGTATTCATTCATTTATTTTTCGCAGATCATTTCGTTTTATCCCTTAACTTTGTTGTTGAACTATTCTTGTCCCCCACTCCCAATTTCTGCGTATTTTACTCTGCATCTATCTATAACCTGTAATCTTTTCCCTGTCGGAGGAATCCAACGTCATTTTAATTTTGGTGACTTACTATTTTTGTTTTTATTGATTTAGAATATCTAGATGATTAGTTAAGAACAAATCTTAGGTGTGTATAGCGAGGGATCATTTTCAATCCGGGACATAGGATAGAAGCATGTCTTTGCTTCATTATGATATTTGTAAATTGACTGTATTTCTGAACTGCCAAAATTAATTTGCATTTGCGGTTCAGTCATTGCGTATTAATTTGCAAACACAGGTAACTAAATACAGGTTTTGCTATTTTTAAACCAAATCCACCGATTAGCAGTAAACCTCGAAAAGGGCGTTAAATTTTAGTAGAGTGCAACTATTCCACATTAAGTTGATAGAATGAATTTTATTTTATATCTAGTAACATTTATTTTATATTTAGACGAAATGTTGTTATGGTCTTCTTAAATACTACGCACACCTTTATATTGCTGTTATCATTGATGGTCAACATCTTTAAGAAAAAATTGTATATTTAAAAATCGAAGTTTGCTCTTACAGTAGTATTGCTGTATTGGTGGATCGCCTGGATACACCCACTGTTCATTCGGCAACTACGGTAAGCTACGCGTTAAATTTTAGTCAGAAAATTGTGAAACCTGTAAATACAAATATCTCTCCTGCTTTCTAGTGCTAGTAGCATTTTGAAATACTTGTAAAAGGATTACCGTAATACTAATGGCAAATGGCTATTTGGAAATTTTATTCAGAACTAGCTGGCCCGGCAAACTTTGTTCTGCCCAAAAATAATTTGTCTCTAAAACCCCGTTTCACCACTATAGAGTTTTAATTTTATGTCATGTCCATCGTCTTGGACTTAAAATTAATGCCATTTTCGCAATCTACGTCCCAAAAAACCTCATTGGGGTTCGCACGTAAAGTATATACCCGCGCAGCTGACTGACTGCGACGACCTATGTTAGCTCGTCGTGCCTTTGGCATTGTAACGGTCACTATAAAACTACACGGAATTATTTTCACAATCACTTGTACACAAACCAAATTTGAATGTCTGACTGACTCACTGACTGACTGCGACGACTTATTTAAGGCATTTGGAATTACTCCCTGCTCATAAATTGTTATTAGTGTCTTATCTCTTCCGCCTTCGGTTACCTGATACGGATTATGACATGATGGGGAAAACCCTTCAAACCATTAAGCAATGACTGCAAATAGAAAAAAACCCCTCGGGAGTAAGACGAACAAAACAAAAAAAATCATCCAGATTGGTCAAGTCGTTCTCGAGTTTTTGCGTTACTAACACACGGCGATTGATTTATATATTATATATATAGATATAATTAAGGCACCCACATGTCTCGAGCTTGTTGCGTAATAAAGTGTGCTTTATTATACAAATTAAATTTCATTGCAAATGATCGCCCAGTAGGTAAACCTTTTACTTTATATTTAATTTAAATATACGAATATATTTTTTTCCAATGAATGAAAGAAAACTTCTATTCATTCTGCACTACCCTTCAGCATTATGTATATAAGTTTTTCTTAAATACTATGAAAATGCACTCTTGGTCCATTTATCTCGTCATACATGCGGCATTATGAGATCATCTTCGGCTCTCAGTATGCATTATCTACTCCGTTACGCTTCATATATGAGAATCCTCTCCTTATTAACGCGTACAAGGATCCAATTTTGCTGAATTACCAAAACAGTTGTTAACGAAGTTAGCATCGGAGATGTAATTGTCGGATTACTAAGTTTCTGACGTGCTACATTATTGCGTTATGTTCTCCTTCCGTATGGAATATTAATTGAAGGGGTTGGCTGTTTAATGGCCACGTTAATGTATCGCTACAGGAGTGCACGTTCTGCAAATAATGTCAAAATTAGCGAGTAGGTTAATCAGCAGAGTAAATATTAAGAGAAGTGACGCGGCGTCGCGTGTTTTTTACGTCTCTAGGGCACGAGGATAATACCGTCGATAATCCTTGGAATTACAGAGCGCGCTAAAGGCTAAACCCCTTCGTCGTGTGGATTTGTCATTTTTATTTACTTTTTGCGTTTCGTAATAAGTTTTACTTGCTGAAATTAAATGCGACATTGTATTGAGTTTTTCCTAATTAAAGATATACCAGCCCTGTAGAAGAAACAGCTCTTCTTTTTGCAGCTGTGCGTTGCCCTAATTAAAATTCGATTTCGTTGTGGTGTGCGTAAAGTAATTAAGCATCGAGCGAACGCTCTACCTTTCTTTTCGGGTGAATGTAACCCCGATCCCTACTTCTTCGGTTATTTTGTAGCAGCTGCTGTTCTCATTTATGTACCCAACGATAGTATAATTCCAGTAAGAGTATATAATATAATCTATAGTTAATATGGTGGATATACGAGGACCACGCCAAAAGCAATAATTTTTGTTTATAAATTAAAACTTACTGTCATCTAAACACCTCTCCTTAACTACTTGAGCCATATTCCAAGTTTTGTTGCAATTGGCCGACCGTTATCCGTTTATCTTCCTTACCGATTTCAAATCTTTCCTTTTTGGGTTCGAGGGCGACCGCTACGAAGCTGATTGGATCCTCGTGTTCTCTTCTTTAAAATGATTTATACATCCCTTCACACTACTAGCACCCAAACACACATCACCATACACACGCTGAAGTATTTGGTGAATATCAGCAGCAGGAATCTTCTCTTTAACAAGGCAATTCAATGGCAGCACGCTGACGAAACGAAACATTGTCTTCGACCATTTTGTATCACTTGCTACTGGCTCTATACCTAACTCAAAGGTATAACAGTGATACCACCATCCAAACGATACTGTTTCACAGTTGCCAATCATACGACGTTGCTCATGACTTTTGGTATGACTTTGGTATAATGCAATAAAATTACTATTATTCTTAGCGCTGTGACGGTCTCGTACTTACAAACATTTTTATTTAGGTTACTTTATTTCCAGGAAACACAATAAAGTAGATCTACTTGTATGTATTGTAGTGGTAAACAATTATAGCTCTTAAACGAAAGCTTTCGTTTAATTTGAATAGGTTGAAACTCGACACCTTTTACAGCTGTTAAGAATGCGCGGCTGGATGTAATAAAATGTCCCGGAGCATAACATAACTAAAGGCGACAACTATATTAAATTTATGACAAGGGCTTACACGGATTTTGAAAACAAATAGCCCAAACCGCCAACTAATTTAGTTTAGAATTTATTAGGTTGAGATTTAAACCAAAGAAACACGTGTTGAGAGCAGTTTGAATACGCCGTGGGTAACCCCAATTTAAAACTTGATTGAAAAAGAATTAAACAGTCGTGGGCTTTGGAAGGACAACTACCAATTAACGCATCCCCGCTCTGGCAACGAAATTTAGAGTTTCTGTCATTGGCTGGACACTCCGCGACACGGATGGAGGGTTTTCGTAAGTTGTATAAAACGCATCTGAATAGAACAGCAGGGGAGAAAAAAGCGAAGTCTGGTGCATGTGGTAGTTCTACGCGTAATATGGTGAACTATTGCAACAACGTATAACTTATTTAACTATTACTTTACTAGATACAGCGTAACTCGACATTCAGGGGTTTCCCTGTTAGTACGGCGACGTGAGTATCAATTATTTGCCTTTCGCAATGCTTTTATATTCAGCAGTGAATGGGCCACAAATAATTAGTGAATTCATTCAATAATATAGTCGTTTCTTGAGCTGATTTTGAGGAAGACGCATAATGCAAAAATATTGTAGGCGAACATGTCACAAAAATTATTATTGGCCAGCGATTAATTGCAAGCTGGTCCAAATAATCCATAGCCCTTTTGTATCGGAGCTATAATCTACAAGAACTTGTGTTAGTAGTTGTGGGGACACTGAAGTCTAGCAAGTAAGCCTTTAAAGACCCTTTTTGCCAGCCCCTTGCCATCCTCTAAACCACCCCCTAAGTAAACTTTTCCGATTCTTTAATAAAGATAAGGATATCGGCCCAGGCTAGGCAGTTTAACTCTTCCCTTTGAAGCGTAGCTACTCCAAAAGTTCTAAACATAAGTCGTTTCACATTCCCCCAAGTAGTGTAATGATGATTCCCCATTTCTTCCGCATCTCGGGCAAACGGGATCTTCCTCTATTCCGTAGGTGTTTCCTTAATTTACAGTGGCCTGTCAAGATCCCTACCAAAATATTTGTAGATTTTCGGTTACTTTCCATTAGCCAGACTCTACAGTTTCGCAGTTCTGTGCGCGCCCTCTGTGTTTTCCAATTTCTGTAGTATATTCGAGCTTCTTATATCTGTCGACGTCTCTCGGTTGGTCTCCGCCATACATCTCTATTTTCGATGTCTTCGTCTCGTAATTCTCTGGCTTCCATGACTTCTCTTAGTCCTTTCTTCCAAGTTATTCGATATCTACCTCTCCTTCTTCTTTGCATTGGCGTCCGTTCATCTACCTTCTTTGGCCATCTTTCATCTGGCATTCTTCTTACATGTGCCTACTAAATGAGCAGTTTATGTTCATTCATCGTATTTCTTATTTCTTCGTTTGTAATGTGTTGTAACTTCAATATCCTACAGCTTCTTCTGAGAAAGTCCATTTGTAGGGTCATTAGTCTGTTTCTATGTTTTTTTGTAAGTTCTCAGGTTTCGATTACTACAGTGTATATTGAGGATTCTGCTCTTTTGGTTAGCCTGTCGCTCCATAAAATTAAGTTTAACATTCCTATGGTTCTTTTCCCTTGATTGATTGTATTGTGTATGCTTTATTGCTTGAGCTTTCTTTTGTTGTCGTTACGCCTAAATACTTGAATTCTTCGCAGGCACCAATTGCCTCATTTTCTAATTGTAAATCTTTACTTTTCCCTTCTACTACTAAATATTTAGTTCTAGGTTTATTTCTAATCCCCACTTATTGTATTCTTTTTTGAGCTCCCTACTCATATAGCCAGCGTCATCCTCGTCCTCTGCAACGACTAACTGGTCATCAGCAAATAGCAATGTATATAGAACCGAATCTCCTATCTTTACGCCTAGCTGTTTGCATTTTCGTCTTCAGTTCTTCAAAGCTTCTGCTGTATATATGTAACAACGTGGGTGATAAGCAGCAACCCTGTTTTAATCTTTTATTTATGGAGATCTCCTTTGAGGCCTGTTTCCCAATTTTTACTATACTTTTGTTGTTTTTGTATAGGTTTTAATTGCATTGATTAGTGGTATACTAATGTTTTTGGATTCTAGCACTTCAAACATTTTTTTAATAGGTACACTATCGTATGTAGGTCCACAAATACTAAATGCGTTTCGATACCACATGCTTGTCTTTTTTCTAATAGTTGTTGTATACAGAAAATATTATCAATACAAGACCGCCCTGCTCTAAATCCACTCTGCTCTTCTATGATTTCTACTTTCTTTTCTAACCTATTTTTTATTGTTCTCCCGTAAAGTCTACTAATCGAACTTGTAATGCTAATTCCCCTGTAATTACCGCAATGCCTGTAGTACGGGATTTAAATCTCGCGCGCTTCCCGCCTGTTTGCGTTTTGTTTATCGGCACGGGCAGCGACATGAATTTGGCCTTTGTTCCCGGCGTCCTTTTCCGTTTTGATGCTGTGATGACAACCAGTTTTACAGCCCTTTGAATTGTCCGGTAGTTTTGCGGGCATGCAGTTTATGTTTGGAGAAATTTGCCCTCGCTGATATTGGCAGCTTTTGCAACCGTGCCGATTTGCGAAGAAATTACTTCTCACGCCAATTTTGGCGGATTAAAGCGCTTTGCTGACCCATTTCTACACGTGGCCGAAATTGATCGGCGGTAAGTCAATTGAAGCTTTTCGTGCCGTAATTTAAGGCACCTGTGATTCTATTTTAGGATTTTCCTTTTCTTTATAACCGCATGTTCGGAGCTCTCTTTAATCGCTATTTTCACATCGAGGGCGTCGACCTTTTGGGCTTTGAAAAGCACCTGCAGCTCCAGACCTTCGTATGGGGTTTTACCTCACGCCATTCTGTGCCACCTACGCGACCTTCCTAGTGGACAAAAAGAAGCTCGCTAAAGAAATCGAGTAACATGTTTCTCGCAAACTGAGGTGCACCTTGAATTTTGACTTAGATGTATTACCCTGCGATAATTGTAATTATTACACCTGTGCTTGTCTTAAGGTTTTCTTTCAGAATAATTATACTACGAATTCTCTATGATACCTGGATATATTAGCGTTAATTAAAAGATTCGTTGGCGCTCATTTTGGCTTCTTAATTTAACCATAAGTACTTAAAGAACTGCACGCCATCTCCCTGAATTAGTCCGGACGGCAATTGTATCCACGTAGTCATTAATGTTATATTTTTGAGAGATTTAGACGACGAATCAATTGATACTAAGAACTGATTTATTCGAATCAAATCCCGTTATATGGTATCTCGCCTGTTGAGAGCCCCTATACCTTTTCCACTTTCCCTTACTGGTCTCGTAAGCGCAGTCGGTTAGGCAGTCGTGACCTGCTGCCTCGTAATATTCAGAAGGAGTTCCGGTCCAAACAGATATCCTCGTCTCCCAGTTTGGCTAGTTCATAAGCCTTCTTATTGCCCTGAACCCCCGTAAGTGCTGGAACCCAGACGAGCTCAACATCCTGTGGTTCTAGTAAAATGGCTAATAATATTTCAATCAACGTCAAAACTTTATCTTTTACTATAAAGCGCAGCCACAGTGTCTGTAGCTCATAACAAGATACTTTAATGTACCTACATGAAAAACTGGAATAAAGCGTTCCATCGGTTCTTAAAATTGCAAGAGGAAAACAATTGCAAACATGTGGAAATGTGTATATTTTAAACATGCTATCCCAGTTTCCTTCCAACTACAGAATAAGTAGGAAGAAAAAATATACTAATAACGTTAAAATGTATCTAAAAAGGTCTCTAACATCCATATTTGGGTTTTATTGGCCAGAACACTACATGTGTCACAACACAAATAAAACACCTGCTCGAGCACTTAACACCCGACTTTTATTTTTTTAAATTTGTATTAGAAGAGACGACTTAGAGCAGTAGAAATGCTGCAGTAAAAACTTTTTTGAAAACCGAACATAACTAATGGGTGCACATTCGGCTTGTAGATGAATTACCAAGATACTGTTACTTCTTGTCGAATTGTTGTGCTCGATAAGCTACTGATCTATGCACTTGTATTGTGTTGTAAACATTTTTAATGACATGAAGCCATAAGGCGTGTCATAGTTTGTAAATAAACTAATTTTCAAGATCTATAACTGGGTACAATGTCAACCGTACACAGTAATCACCTAACCGGTAGGGCACAAAATAAAAATGCACAACTTTATTTCAAAACAAGTACACCCATATTGTGACTTCATGTCAATGAAAATGGTCGTAACACAAAAAGTAACAAAGCGGTAAGCTTAATAAGAATTAACGCTTACTCTGTAATGCGGCGGTAAGCCGAATGCGCATGCACTTGCTACCCCGTTATTGTCTCTCCTTTATTTATGTACGGTTCTGAAAGATTTCTTTAAACAGCGTCTAAGCTATCTCTGCCGATATAAATATTTAGGTAAGTCTGATTTTGAGTACCCGAGCCTTATTTTATTAAAGGTACAATTTGATTTCGAGTCAAATATACGTACTAGAGCAGTATAGCAGGGTTAAACTTCCGTTGACTAGACTATTTGTCCGCTACGAAGAACATTTAATTTTTCCCTTGCGACAAATTGTTCTCAACTAGAACTATTCCAACACTTTAATCGGCGTTTGTTCCAGTTTGTTCTCGGATCTGCGCAATCTTTCGGGGACAACGTTGATGAATCTCCTAGCCGCCCTCTTCATGACCCAACTTCTGTACGTTATCGGCGTGGGAGGAGTTCCGGTAAGTTTTTCGACTTTCAATTGTTTGAACTGATCGCAAGTCTCATATTGACTTATCTGACGGTCCCGTTACGTAATTACGGTGTAAATCGAATCGTTTGTCAGACTCGTAAGAACTGATTGTTGCAGGAAGTTGAAATACGAAACTTCATTAAGATCGTGCCGGATTTGTGTGTTCATAAAAGCCGGTTGGAAAGACGCCGTTTTACTTCATTACCCTCGTGCTTGCTCGGTAGAAGCAATTTGATGATCGAAAAGTATCGGCGGCTTTTACACGCACATTTGCGTATTTCACCTTTCTCTTTCCACTACTGAAGCAGAAAATTCCAATTTACTTTAGCACACCGCGATACTTCACATTGCGAAACTAACTTACCATGAATCGATACGCTTTTTATTGCTGTGGTGTAAGAAGTTTCGCCATCGCAAGCTTAATATTAATGAGTTTTCGCAATTTGTGCGCGTACCACGTGCTAATAATAAAATTAAAATCGAGACATATGATCCCCAAAGGCCTTACCATCATTACTGGAGTTGTAACGTCTTTTGATCTCACTTTAAATTGATTTTTTATTGCTTGCGGAGCTTAAGAGTTCGGAAACTTCTTAACGTTCCTTTATCATTGAGCTATCTCACCTTGCACTCATGCAAGCGTCATTTTTTCAACAAGGCAGCAAAAGTTGCTATACCTTGCAGCAACTAATTCATCGCTATTTTACACAATGCGTATAATGTGCCTTTATAACTCTTTGTCGTCAGTAAATGTGGGGATACTAAGTTCAGTTCAGAATACTCATATTAAGTTACACTTCACTTCTTAGGTAGGTATTTAGGTAAAACTAGAAGATGAATTTATCTATTACTACAAGATTGGCATTGTAGACGTTGCGCTATTTTGATTCAAACTACAAGAAAAGTTACATTGTTTTTCTCTTTTTATACGAATAATACCTGAATGGAATTCTATTCAAAATTTTTATAGACAGATAAAAAAGTGGAAATAAGATTTGTTACACTGTTGAACGCTCTAACCATTAATATCACCAAACTAGACCAATAATTATCATAACACTATTCAAAGAAAGCCATACTTATAACTAATTGTCAATACCCAAAAATGATTCCGTGAACATTGTGTTCAACGGGGCCCGTTAACCAATCTCCAGCAATAGGGGGTGGAATAACATTAAACTGAATATAAGAATATAATCAACCAACAATTCGCCACTCTAAATTGGAAAATTCTATGACAATATGAGTATTGTTAGCTTACAATGACGATAAAATCTCAACAGCAGTTGCCTCTGTGAATTGCAAACCAACTGATAAATTATAATTTTCATGATAAAAATTTGACATACGTGAGGGACAATTAAAATGAAATGCATTATTTTAACCTTTACAGGTTTTGAATGCTACGGTGGCAGTTCCTCGTACTGATGTAACTAACTGTACAGGGTATATCTAATCTTTCGTACAAAAAGTGCAATACGATATTCTACGCCTAAAAGCAAAACAAAAGCCTAAGAACCATTTTCAATTTTAGGGAATATTTTTCAAAATATAAACAATTTAAGATTCGTAAAATTGGCAACGTTACACATAATAGAGAGGTATGCTGTTTATATGCGCTGGCATGCTAGATAAAATAATATTGTTCTTTACTATATGCGGCGGTGTTGCCACACGTGTTTCTGTTTGAAAAAAATAAATACAATAAGATGAACTAATTGGATAAATGACATGAAACGATTCGCACCTTAATTTGATTAACACTCCTCAGACAACTGTTTTTTTTGTAAATTTTTGTTATGCAGTTGTTAAAAATTATGACAAATTCTCAGCTTCGAATGGCTTTTACAAGAAAAATACAACAAATAGGAAAAAAAATCTTAGGTTTTTGTCTTAGTTCCTGTGCGATAGATTAAATATATCCGGTATAAACGTATATATATATATACACAAGGCGAAGAATTTGACCGATCGGTTTTGAACAATTTTATCAAATTGACGGCCATTATGGCTTAAAACTAATAAAAATTGTAGTAATTAATTAATTTTAAATGTATTTGTGGATTTTTAACATGTAACCTGGTGACAGGAAAATCTAGCATTACTTTTTGTTGTGTGATATGCTGCATTCGCTGTACTGCTTTTGTAAATTTAAAATTTGAAATCTAGTCACATGTTTTGTGAACTACATGTGCCTTTTCGGTTGTGTGCCGCAAGTTGTTAGGTCTTGAGAATGGAATAAATATATTTCGAAACTTGTCGACCTTAGCATCAAGTGGTTTTATTTCAACAAACCATTAATAGCTCTTGTAATCGTTGCCCAAGTACTGAGATTGGTGTTGACTATAACCCCTTTCCCAGTCAAATTCTTCGCCTTGTGTAGTAACCACCGAGCTGTGAAAAGGACTTTGTTATATATATATATATATATATTTGTGAATGCATGAAGTTTTACAGTAGAGATTAAATTTGTTACGTGTTCACGATGCGCTCACTTTGAATTGGTAATTATAAATATTTCAAATGAAAAGTACGTAGGAAATATATATTTACCATTAATATCTCGCTAGATATCTCAATGACGTGCTTTTTCACATCTCCTTAATATAATTTCTGATCACCTACCAGTGATCATCTCATTCTTCAATGCACCGCAATTAATACCGATGATACCTAAATTAATGGAAGGCAAAGTTGATTGGGTAATATTTCAGACTGAATTAGACAAAAACTTGAAAAACCCATACCCCATACAAACAACAAACGACATAGATTGTTACAGTTTTAATTGCTCAAATCGACAGCGATCACAAGCACTGTCAAAAATCGGGGAAAAGTACAGGGTTTGCCGGATTTACTAAAAAGAACACAGATCTTGATGTGTCGGAGCAGATGACGGCGCTCCAGTTACCCTCGGTCTAGCTTAGTTAAAAAGGCGTGGTTCAAAAGCTCAGTGAAAACCGACAGCACTTACCCTATGCTTTGCTCAAAAGAATTGCCTAAGGACGCCACTCGTTTTGATAAACTTAACAGCCCTCGTGGCCCAAAACGAGAAATGCCACAGAGCTTTACCCACGGTGTACTGGGTTAGCTGCAAACTACCTGCTCCTCGACGCCCCCCAAGCTTCCTCCAAGCGGCTGGGGTAAGCACAGGGTGACCGTGACGCAAATATCTTACCTGAGATGGTCACCCTCCTAAATTGGCACAAAAATAACTGACACTGGCCCAAATCTTAGGGTTCACTTATCAAAGGGACATGCTTTCAGCTTTACAATTTAAATACATCAGGCCTTTGCCCTGTTAACTTGGTTGAAGACCCAAACAAAAAAGAAAGGTTCAGAATTCACTACAAGGGCAAACTGACTTTAACAATTTTATTATTTGAAAACATTAAATTTACACAAATATTCACATTGGAGATAATCACCCGGAGGTGAATTTAAATAGTATACAAAAGGTAAACCCTACATGAGATATCGGGGACCCCAGAAAAAAATTACTTTAGCATCTACGTTACATTTAAATAGTAAGCATTAGTACACAAAAGAAAAACAAGACAATAGTCAATCCCCTGTACAAAATGATCAAATAAAATGGTCGTACGCAATGTTCCTTGGTTAATATAGCTTCGGACGCGTCGCTTCTTTCGACACTTCCCGATCACTTAATTGGGCGCAACAAAATACAAATAATTTACCTTATAGCTACCAAAGCATGTCGTCGGAGAGGTGTTGGAAGTTCGCCCCCAGGAGTCGCTTGCAGAGGCGGGAGAGAGACAGGGCAGATCCCCACAGTATAGAATGATGCGGGAACTCGTTCAGAACCCCAAAGGTAGACAAGGATGGGCCGGAACCCCTCAACAGTTGTGGGAGAAATGACAGCAGACAATACGACAATATCGCGCGGCGAGCTCCCCTATAAGTACAGTAAGCCCGGTGTTGATACACAAATTTGCATAAAGCAATGGTTTTCCACACTTAACGGGGAAAAGTTATTTAAGGCTTAAAGATTTCGTCTCTAATCGAATGTGAAAGTAATGGAAGTATCTTCCCCTGGGAAGCAAGCTATAGGAGACGAATCTGCCATTCGTATCAACGCCGGGTAAATTACTTTACTTCAACCGCCCGCCGCGCGCACTTTTAACACCCACAGAAAAAATGATCGCTTCAAAGGTTCGAGCTTGACTCACTTAAATGTTCGAAAGCCGCGTGCGATCACAAAGTTTGTTAACGAGGATTGTCCAAATGGTCCCCCAGTGCAACAATACTTGCCGCACCAGGGGCCGCGAAAACCACACACCAAAACGGCTCAGAAATTTACTACTTGTCTCTCTGAAGGTTTGTGACTAATTCCTCCATTTCAAATCGGGCTTCGCGTGAGGAACACACCGGAAGAAAACTTCGAACTCCGAAGCCATCATTTTTATAGGTGCGGTTAACTCGGGTCTTATCAAACCTTATTTCCTTTGCCCAAAACTGGACGCAGAGCGTGGGCAAGAATGCAACCTTGCACTATCGAACAAAGAACAATAAGCACGAGCCAACCAATTTTCATCGAATTTTGAACAAGTCTTTACACCAAATTACACAGACATTACCCAAGAACATCAACAAGAAGTAAACGAAACTATTCATGACAGACACAAAGAGAGTTCGCACCAACGTCACCATCAGAAATTAAACAAATGATCACAATACTTCCACTAAAAAACTCACCGTGACCGGACATGATCACAAACTCAATACTGAAACAACTCACAATAAAGTCACTAGCGTTCCTGGCAACAATATTTAATGCTTGCCTTCGACTCGGGTATTTTCCAAACAAATGGAAACAAGCCATCATTCTACCATTTCACAAAAGTGGAAAGGATAAACATAAACCAGACACTATCGCCAAGTCAGCCTTCTGTCAACGCTGTCGAAGCTTTTGGAGAAAATTATTCATACAGGACTAAATGTAATTCTGGAAGAGAAGAATATCGTACCAGAATATCAATTTGGCTTAAAAAAAACACTCGACATTGCACCAACTTTTAAGAATAACGGAGACAATAGAACAAGGCTTTGAGAACAAGAAATACAGAGTTATTTGTTTCATCGATCTTCAAAACGCATTTGATAGGGTATGGCATAATGGACTTCGATATAAAATGATAAAACTAGAACTCCCACATTATGTTATTGACATTATCACCTCATTCATTGCAGATAGAGTATTCGCTGTTCGGGTACAGGCAAGCCTATCGACTAATAGAACTATTAACGCTGGAGTATATTAGGACCAACTCTGTTTAACATACGCACATGATCTACAAACCACAAATAATGCCTCCATAGCTATGTTTGCTGACGACAGTATTTACACAAAATGAAAATCTCCAGACAGCGGTTAACCAACTACAAAACCCTCTACACTCAATTTGCACATGGTATGACAAATGGAAAATTAAAATCAATACAACGAAAAGCCAGGTGAAAGTCTTCACCTTGAAAGGAATTCCAGACCTTCGAAATGTAACAATCAATCAACGTATAATTGAATGGAACGCAAGAGATATGGCAGTCAAATATCTAGGGGTTTACTTGGACTCTCGACTTGGGTGGGGAATCCAAGTTAATAAGAAGATATGTGAATGTTATGCGAGACTCTCGCTACTATACCCGTTAATTAATAGAAAATCTCACTTGCGCATAGAGTGCACCATGCTTATATACAAGACCATTCTACGCCCAATCATTACGTATGCGTTTCCAGTTTGGAGCACCACAGCTAAGACTCACTTACGAAAACTCAGAAATGAACAAATTCACAGTGAACTAAACTTACCTAATGTGTCAGCCTTTATAAATACTTTGTGTACAAAATTCTTTGCCAAAATATCGGAGTGTCCAAGTGCAGTGTATTATGACCTAGGCCAAAATAACAGACATCAGAGACTCAAAAGAAAACTCCCACAGGACTTATTTCCCTAGTTTAAATCATTACAGCTAAGCATGATTAGCGTTAGCTAACTCTTATACATCTCACATTCAGTGGTACCGGTACAGAGGAGTGACATGATGACCTCACTATGTATTAATTAAAAATTGTTATGTTTAACAGAATCATGTATAGCAGATATATGCTGAGCTGATTAAATTCTAATAAAAAAATATAATGTATTCGTAACAAAATGCTCAAAAAAGTGCAAAAAAAGCACTACCTTATCTGCCAATCAAATCCATATTCCAGCAATAGACCCATCAGCAGAAAGAAAACAAATCATGAATACTCTCCAAGTCTAACACAAAGGACTCCACTGTCCACAATAAGCCCTACCCAACAAAACAAAACACCAACTAAAAACCAATCCATACATACTATCCAATCCACAATCCACAAAAATCCCTATAATAAAATTGCCATTAGCTCATAGGACGCACCTTATCCGCTGCTACGAATATTCCGAAGGTATTGATCTAAAGAATAGAATGAAATTGCTTCACAAAGATGTCAAATAGGGATAATCATATGGTTAAAGACCAAATATTGGTGAGGTTATTTAACTCTACCATCTAGGTGATGCCCAACACGATTCACACACTACTTAGTAATCTGCAACCATAATGACTACACAGCTTTTTCTATCGAAGTCAAATATCCACCAATCGGGGTTTGAAACTAAATTCCACAAAACCTCGACAGATTGTTTTCAACTGTCTCAAATTGTATTATTCTATCCAAGACAGATCGAGACCAGCACCAGCACAATGTGACGCAATGGCACTAGAATTCCTGATCGGAACTAAAAGTTACTACGAATGATCTGTCAAATATCTAACCTTCAAATGTCAGCAGACAAGTAAGCAATGAAGGTCTTTAAACGACCTTTTTTTCAGAAAGTCATGACTACCAAAAGATAGCACGCATTACTAGCGGCGCAAATGCAGTTATCACCGAACATAAGTAAAACTGATATTCCACTATGATTATATCGGAGCTCCTAAATTATATCCTTTTCACCTTTTATTCTATTAATTAAGTGCGTTTGTGGCAACTCAGCTAAGACAGGATATAAACTAACGCTAACTAGCCAAATAGCCGTAACAGGTCCTTATACATAGTGATAGACGGACATTTTAACAAATATTTGTACTGGCATAAAAATTTCTAGTTCGTTCTTTATTTAACAGTGGTAGATTCTCAAGTAATTTACCAAATTATAACGAAAACAAACTATCTATCTTACTCATTGTGAACAAAAAGGCGTGACAGTTGTGCCGCGGAACTATAATTCGAACACCATAATATAGCAAACGTCTTTTTCTAAACAAGAGAATGGTTTCGAAAATAGTCATAACTTTCTTGTAATCTTGGTAATCTATTTCAAACTCAAGTAAACTTTTGCTTAAAATCAAAAAAGGTCAAATATAAAGGGCAGATAGTTAAAGAATTAAATAAACTGCAGAAGCAAGATAGGAATTGGTATATATGTAAAACAGTTGTAAGTCTCCACCAAAGATTATATATATGATCTTTGTCTCCACTATTACCAGAGAGCCTGATGTATGTAAGATAGCAGTTTAAAATAGAAGAAACGCAAGGTAGCAGCTAAAGAAATTTTATCAATGAAAGAGTGCAACAACATTAACATTATTTCGGAAAAATAAAAACTCTAGTTAAAAAATGTTCACTGGTGATGAGACGTGAGTGCACCATTAACAGTAAATCCTCCACATTAAATACATACAGCCACTAATATAAAATATGCTACTTAAACCATAATTTAACAAAAAATAAGGAAAAGTAAACCACTTTCCTCTATTATTACATCTAGTGAGTTCATACAATTCTGTATATTATTCAAACTTTTGGTTTTGTTGGTCTATTCTACACTCTTGATTGGCTGCTCGCTACTTCTTGTCTAAATATTAAAAAAAAAAATGCTTTAGGAATGTATTTCCCGATAGGAAGACAGCTGAAAGCTATCATAGATATACATATCTTAAAACATTTCTTAACTACTTTTTTGAAAGGGAGCAGTCGTTGGTGAAGCAGTATAGCAAATGTGTAAGTAATTTAGAGAGATATTAAATAGATAATTGACAACTAAATAAGACCGATTATACATACTTTTGAGTATGATATCATTAAGCAATATTTGTTGTGATATCTTATGGTTTCTTACTGGAAATGAGAAAGCAAAATCTGATTAACAGAAATATAAATAAATTTTACATAATTTCAGAAAGACAATTACTTATAATGTACCTTTATAACAATCGCATGTTTTTACTTCCCTCGTCTAAAAGATAATTGCTAAAAAACCCTTCTGAGATTTCTTCAGATCTTCACGTTTTAGGGTTCCTAGATGACGAAAACAGGTTTTCTCAATTCCGTCTGTTTGTCTGTCTGTCTGCCTATCTGTCTGTCTGTCTGTCTGTTAGCCTGTTGCCGTTATAACTCAAAAACTAGTTGTTGGAGTAAGGCGATTGTTTTGCATGCCGATTAGAAACCTTCCTAGCACGAAACCAAAAAATTGTGGTAAAATACATACAAGGTGAGCACCTTAAAAAAATTAAACTCTGCCTGTTAAATGAATGTAATATTTTGCACATAGCCCAGCGTTTTACCCTTGACGAAACAAACGATATATTTTATTATTTTGGACCCAACATATACAGGGTGAGCACCTAAAAAAATGTTTATCTTTGCTTGAACTGAGAAATACATAAGATTTATTTTTTCACATACGGCAGGCTTTACCCTTGACGAAAATGGGACCCAACCGATGCAGGATAAATGTTGTACCAGACGAAAAGGGACAACGAATATGTTCGTTTCGTTAAATGTAGCTGCATCGCAAGGCCAATCATTTAAATGGCATTCGTAGGCTCGTTAGCAAGCGCTGAGGTTCGAATCCCATCGCCGGTAACTTTTTTTTTTAATTACAAATGTATGTAATCTTCATTACCAAGTGTTTTATTTTATTGTTTCAGTATTACTACGAACGTGAAGATATTTTTAAACCATTTTTCTTGTATTTTTAAAATTGTTCTGTGGCACAACGTCCACTTGTGAGGGAAGTTATAAGTAAAGCTCTTTACAGATTTGTTTATACTTGTAACCAAGCACTAACTTAGAGCTTTAGTTTTAAATAATAACTCTTGTATCTTGCTGCAAAAGCAAAAATTCGATGTGAAGCGCTTTGCCCAGTATTCGACTTTTATAGAAATAAATCTCTACTTTTACGCCTCTTTTCACTTTTGACGTCAGGAAATAAATACAGGAGAAAATTGCAATTCGTTTTGAACTACCAGAAGATCAATATTAATAGCAGCAATATTCAACAGGTGGGCACTGAAAGTTGCCAATATGTTTTCGTAATGTTAAAGCACACTGCACATTGCTGGAACTAAGTTAAGATGAGTAAAAATGTACAAGGTACAGCTTGCAATTAAAACTATACTATGTATTTCTGTTTCGTGTATTTTCTTTCATGTGTAGTTGCATTACGACTTATGAAAATATAGTCTGATATTACAGAAAACATCTGTGCTGAAAACGATAAACGTGTACCAGTGGCGTAACTAAGATTTTGCTCTGGGGGGTGTTCTGGGAGAGTGATCAACCTTACAATAAGAATTTTTAAAAAATGAGTGTAACATAAAGTATAGTTGATTTTATTGCTACAGGACTTGCGGTAGGCTTGATTTAACTTCTTGGCAGTATAGACCACCTAGTTACATTTAAGAATTTATTTTTTGCTTATTATTTACTTATTAACCAAAAGAAGTCAGAAATAATTATTTGCTAAATAAATAACAATTTAGCTTTGTAATGCAGCATACCGTATGAATGATGCATTTAATTTAAATAATATCCAGATATCTAATGTATATCATGTGATATAACAGTTGTATGTTTTAACTAGTGGGGTTGGAAGGGCAACCAGACAGAGAGTTGTTTATATTTAGTAGTACTAAAATAACTTGGATTGATAATCTACGAGAAATAGTCACGTTAAGGGTTAAATTCCCTTTAATTGTGAAGAATAATAATAATTGATGATTTGATACGTAGTCGCAATGTAGTATTCTCTACGATCAAATTTGACTTTAAGGGCCTGTTCTACAAACTAAGGATAAATTTATCCGTGGAATAAGTACCCTAGATACGATTGTTGTAACAAAGAAAACTATGGCAATTATACCTCGGATAGCTTATTCTAAGTATATACTTGCATTGTAGAATCGGCCCTAAGTCACAAATATTATACAAATATAAAATTCAAGACTGTTTGATTCCATTTAACGTGGTATATTACTACGAAGCCAGTAAAACCAGTGAAAGCCAGTGTTATGGTATGCTGTTGAACTACCTATCTATCCACATAATAGAGGTTTCAAAAAGCTACAATGAGTTTTGATTTGGCCGGGAACAACCCCGGCAGGTGTTTTCTGACTAGAATTTATCCAGTTAGAAGCTGACGTAGAGCATTGAGGTACAATTGAAACAATCAGAAGGTTAGTGCCCATTTCTTACGAAATATTAAGAAGTTATACAGCAAGTTTGGTGCGGCAAATCATTAAGATAATTGTAATTGTATTTAGAAATTAATTTAGGATTATTTTTCTAAAATTAATAGTGATTCGAGTACTCGATGTTTTTCGAGAATTCCATTTTGAAATTTACTTCTTGGAATTAGGTTATTTTTAGAATTTTTATATAAATCAAGTTTGGACATATTTAATATTCGATTAAATTGTTTTTCACAATTTGTATTTTATTTTGTAATGTCAGATCAAACTTCAATCTGCTACTAACAAACTGAAGTACCTGAAACGTGTATTTGATTCATAAAGCCAAATAGTTATTATATTTTAAAAGTAATTCAGTCTTTAATTGCAAGATAAAGTTGTTAGTTAAAGATTAACCCATTCAGCTGGGATTTATGAGTCCCATTGCTTGTAAAACTGACTAGTCGAGGTTTCAAAAACAATAATAGCATGACATAATTTTAAATGTCACATTGATTTATAAGATACGTCAATTACTAGTCATTACATTAAGAAGTAGGGTAAGTATATAAGTGAGCTATACCTGATAGTGCTTCTTTTTGATAATTATATAAAGGGTATATTTAATTTGATATGTAATAGTGCTCCAAAAAGAGAGCTATTACATTTTGACTTACACTTTGGAGTTTGATATTAATTGTAATAACATCGCGAGAAAGAGTTATATTACAGCTTGCTTGCAAAACAAAATTCGAAGATAATGCATGTTCTTGCAATAACTCTATAACTTATGAAAATGCTAAATGATATTTTGACTGTAGAAAATTAATTAAATCATGGCCTACTGCAAGTCCTTTAGAAATGAAAGCAACTATACTGTTTATTTATAAACAATAAAATCATTACAATTGCAATACAACTTATAGTAGTAATTCAAGTTCTCTTGGCTTTTTTTGCTAACTAGTTTATAATTTCATCTACGTCCACCTGCAGTTCTCTGTGAATGGAGAGCATTGCCAATCCATTCAGCCTATATTGCGCTGTTGTATTTCGGAGGTAAGTCGTAATTATTTTTAAGGTGGAGAATGATCTTTCAGCTGTTGCAGTTGACACAGGAATCCTTGCAAGAATTTGCAGCAATTTGAATATGCTTGGAAACATGTCCTTATTGCACGTAGCTAGCGCATCCATTGCTGTCTTATATGGAAGATTTTGTACATTTTGGCAATTTGAAGGTTCGTTGAGATCGGATTTTAAAAATGGTTGAGTCCGAATTCCGAATGTAATAATATATACTCAATTATTATACCTAAAATGTAATTTTAGATTTTTTTGCTCAAGACGAATTTTAGTTATTCCTGAAGCCTCTGGGGGTGTTCCAACACCCATATCACCCCCCATAGTTACGCCACTGACGTGTACCAAAGGCATTGAAGCACTTTTAATATTTAAAACAAGTTGCATAACTGGAAATGCTTTAATCGCAAAATAAATTAAATTAGCCATTTCAACCACCAGCGTACAGTTTTCTGAAAAATATGGCAGGATTTTAGCTGCTAAACCTAAAAGCAGAAATAAGTTGAGTTTTTAGCAATATACAGGCTAAAAGACTGTGAGTGACAAAACATGTGCTTCTATAAAAGGTGTAGTTACTAAGGTGGTGCACATTAGTAAAATATTTATTATTATAGTCACTCAAAAAAGTGAAGTGAACCAAACTTTATTTAACAGAACGACCAATGTAGCTTACAAGTTTTATGTTAAATATATAATCATATTACTATAAAGTTGTATGAGTCTAACGTTAACTGTTTTGAAGGTATTAATAATAAGTTATTATAAGTAACAGAAAACAATTGAATAAAAAAATATAAAAACTTTATGTTTTGTGTGTATGTGGGTACTAATGCTACGGCATACACACAGGGTGCTCGAAATTTGTAAATTTAAAAATATGGTTTTAATTAGACATGAAAAATGTACGTATTATATGAGCGTTCTTTTGTTATCTTAGTGCATGTCTATAGATTCAACCGGTTTTTCAGATATTCGAGTTTGAACATAGAAAACAATGTTAGCCTCTTAATCTGCTTTGTTTAAAGGAATATTAAACAAACTCCGTTAAAATGTTAAGGTAACTACTAAAGTTCTCCGAAAAGAAAAAATACAAGATAATACAAATCTAGCCATTAACACAACTCATGGAAAGAACGAGAAAACGAGAAAAGTAACAGTTTTCATTTATCGGTTTTTCTACTTCCGGACAATGGAAACTTTGAAATAGTATCATGTATGACTACAATATTACTTTCTGTGCAAAAAAATTCTGTAAATTTTAGCTTTAAAATAATAATGGGAGCAAACTGTTACATGTAATAACAGACAGATATAACAAAATAAATTATAACACAGAATCCTACCTTGATGGTCGTAGGGCAAATACAAAATAAAGAACAAATCGATATGATTACAATATTAAGTAATGGGCGCCAGTCTCTGTAACGTGACTTCGGATACGTCGATAAAGCCACTCGATGTAGTTAGACTACAATAATATCAGCGTTTAATATTAAACAAAAATCACAGAAAAAGCAAAGCCATATATTCTATAATAACGGTTATATTTAATATGTTAAGTAATCTATAACTTCGCACAATAATAAATCGATTGGTTAGATAGGCATGTAAAATACTGTAGTTAAAGTTACGTTGCTATCTGACAAATTAAAAATACGGCTCGAATTTGTAATAGGAAAGTCACGACTAGTAAATTGCGTTGCAACTCAAATTAACAGTATTGCAATTATACAAAATTTATACACTATGTGTATATTTTCAAACAGCTGTTTTGATCGTAATCGTCATTAAACGTCTGCCATAAGACATATTTTGGTACACTATTACACACCTGTCGCAAACAGTTGCAAAACAAGTCAAATTTTCAATATTTAAGCTATTCAACATTAACAAAATAAAATATTATAAATATTTTAGTAATGACCTTGATGCAAGTAAACCCTAACGATCAATATGGACATCTTATGCTAATAAATAATAAATAAGAATTCTTGGCGACTCCACTCGCCGGAAGAGCACACAAAGCAGACGAAAAGGCATGATACGTAGAAGAACATCGAAAAAGGTTGATAAACTTAGAGAAAGCTGTAGAGAAATAATTTGTAAATACTTTAACGCTAGGCCATGAAATCTACTCACCCCTTAGTCAGTATTCGGGCTTATAAGTGATAAGTTTCAACTTCAATTATTCATTAATCACAAACACATCGTCTACACTTGTTACGGAAACCAAAAAGACCACTTGCCTCTAGAAAATTTGCTAAGATTTTTTTTTGTCACCAACAAGTACCTAAAGAAACGAAAGGCTTCAAAAATTAGCCAACACCGTCAAAATTTACCAAAAATTTGGGATGGCAACAAAAATAACCGTAGATATCAATTTATTAGACTTTTCATATAGAACGATAATGTTGTACTTGCAATATAGAAAAATTGCTTAACGATAAAACCCAAAACATGCATGAATGATATTTATGACGTTACAAAACAATTTTGCATTCAAGGCCTATCATTGAAACCCCTCTGCTGCTTCGCTTAAGGCATCACCCGGTATACGATATCCGCAAAAGCAACACACATTGAAATGTTGAACTTCATAAAGAAGTGCGAACTAATACAATTGAGCTTGACATATTGTTTGTAGCTTACCTTGGTAGGTTTATAATAAACTACTTTCCGTTTAACAGGAGCTACTGAAAACATTGTTATATTTTTATAAAATGGATCATATTTATTCGATATTGTTTACCAACGTGGTACAGCCTCATGTGAAATTGTATCTTTTGAGAGTATGGATAAATCGGCTCGGTATAAATTTACTTTCTTCTGTTCGTAAATATACACCTTTGTGTTTCTCATATTGGCCAATGCGCATGAGAAGTCATGTTAAGTATTCCTTTAGAACATGTGCCTTGAGCCTTCTCAAATCTGTTGCGTTTAATTTATTATTTACATGAACCCGACTCCCTACTTTCGTTGCTATTTTATGTATTCGCTGTAAATTTGCTGTTGCAGGATGTCGCCTTCTTACAAACAATAGTTCCTACGCAATATATGAAAATAGCTACCTTCCCAGCAGATTACTTGTTTACCCTAAATGAAAGTTCAACGTTCAACACTGGAGATCACAGTGCGCGTTGCTATGAAAATTAATCAATAACCAAAACTGTTTGCCCCCAAGAATTTTCGTAAATTTGTTTTTACAACAAAATGACGTATGCTATTTTCAATGGAAGGTATATCGCTATGGAAATAGTTTGTACACACTAATTTTCGTATTTTTTATCTTCGTGGAAAAATTGGAATTACTACTCACTAATGCAGCTAGTGAACAAATTTTCACCTCACGAATAAAACTGCACCTTTATCTCTTGTCGTAAAATACACTGTTTGCCATGATTGAGCTTTTTTCCGTTTACCGCATAAGTTTCCGTAATAGTAAGAGGCATATACGAAACCTGAACGGTAAGTGTCCATTTGGTTTGCAGGTCTCCAATTACGCCATTATCTTTGTTGTGACAAAAGCAGGATTAAGGAGATTCTAATGTAGTTGAAGGGGGCACATTTTAAAATCATTTTGATCTATACAGGGTGCCCCAAAAAGAATGAGACACTGATTAGTCATAGATTCCTTACGTCATAAATAATCGATTAAACCTAATTATCCTTAGTACAAAGTCCGTTCAGTAGGAAGTTATATAGCTTTGAAATTCAATTTTGTATTTCTTATTGTTTTATTAATTTCCACAAATGTAGAGATATCGATTTCAATGTTGGTACACTAATACGAAAAATTTCATAAACTAGGCTTGACTATAAGAAGCACTTTACCTATCTTTCCAAACTTTTTTTAGCTCTAACTTCGTTATCTGTAACATTTTCTAAAATTTTAAGTTATTATCTGAAAGAGAATTAAAATGCACAAAAATAATGTACTACTCTTAGTTCATAAGTGTAAGAGCAACCGTTTCCCTTAAAATGCCTGTCAAAGGTGTTTAGTTGTCATTAAGACGTGTAATTATCAAGCAGCCATGATCACAACAACAATGGGTAATGATTATAATCTAGTAAACAACCACAAGCAATCAATTAATGACGTTGGTGACATCAGTTTTTTGTCTTTTGTGCTTACGAAAATGCTGTGACATAACGAACCTTTCAGCATTGGAGAATTTGTTATGCAGCGGCATTTTCTTAAACATAAAAGAACAAATTCTTATGTCGGTTGCTTTTAGGCTTAAGAACTTAGAGTACATTATTTTTGTGCTTTTTAATTGTCTTTCAGATAACCTAAAATTTCAAAAAATGTTACAGATAACGAAGTTGGAGTTAATAAAAGTTTTCAAAGATAGGTAAAGTGCCTCTTACAGTCAAGTCTAATTTATGAAAAATAAAATATTAACGCACGACATAATAGTAAGCATGTGTACCAAAATTCAAATCGATATCTCTAAATTTGTGGAAATTAACAAAAAAATTATAAATAAAAAATTGGACTTCAAGGCCCTATAACTTCTTACTGAAAGGACTTTGTACTAAGGTATTAGGTTTAATCGATTTATTATAACGTACGGAATCTATGACTAATCGGTATCCCATTCTTTTTGGGACACCCTAAAGAGTTTGTCTTAAAAAAGTATTAATTTTTGTAATAGAACACCCTATATTTTTACTTCCCTCGTCTAAAAGACGAAGGAAGTATTGTAATCGCGAAAATCACCTTTTGACATTTCTTCAGATCTTCACGTTTCAGGGTCCCTGGATGACAAAATACAGGTTTTCTCAATTCCGTCTGTCTGTCTGCCTGTCTGTCTGTCTGTCTGTCTGTCCGTTTGTCCGTCTGTGTGTCTGTCTGTCTGTCTGTCTGTCTGTCTGTCTGTCTGTCTGTCTGTTGGCGGTATAACTCAAAACTGTTTGTTAGAGGATGACGATATTTTGCATGCAGATTATATGTTTACCTGGCATGAAACCGAGAAAATTTCAGACAAATATATACAGGGTAAGCACCTTAACAAAATAAAATTTTGTTTCTTTTTGTGTTTACTTTGAAATAGATAGAAGTAATAATTTTCACATAGGTCAGGCTTTACACTTGCCGAAAATGGGACTCAACAGATAGAGCATAATGTCACAAAAAAATCGAAACGTTTCAACAGTAAATAGAGGCGCGCGCCGCACTCATTACAATAAGGCTGAATGGCGCAGTTGGAATTTCGCTGCAGTTACATCCGCTGCGGAGATACGGTTACGATCGCTAAGCAGATGCGGCGGAGTTCAAACCCCAGCGAACACAGTTTTCTTAAAATTGCAAATTGATCTAATTCGTGCGAGGGAAGTTTCGTGTAAACCTCTTTACGGATTTTTTACAGCTATTTAAGCCTCTACAAATTCTACGTTCAACTCTAACTTTTATTTTCAATTGCTTTCAGCGTTTATATCTTATACGTTTTTAGTATTTTTTGTCAATATCAAACTTTCATTTAAAACGTCACATTTTCTCCACTTTTGAATATTTCTTTCCTGAAAGAGGATGCCATCAACTACGATGCAAAAATACTGAAGTTTCATAAAACGGGTGATTTTACTACAGGATGTTCAAAATATTGGTTCAAATTTAAATATCGCAATCTTTATAATTTCTTTATTTTTTTTTAATCTTATTACAGCAATAGTCTTAAATTCCCTTAATTTTGACTCCACTATTCCAAAAAGTGTTTATGAAATTAAGCTTTTAATAAAAATCACGATGAATGTGTATTATAGTATGTATACCGTGTGTCCCAGGATTGATGTTACTAAAGGTGAGATGGACTAAACATTTTTGAATTTTATTTTAAGATTGTGGAATTAGGTCCTGCTTGGTCTAAAGAGAATTTTAAGTATATTTTCAGTTTTTGAAAAACAAGTCTGCCTCGATAGTGAAGCGAAAACTATTTTCTTTTCAGATAAACTACTCTTTTTGTTTATAATATGGCAAAATTTAACAAAAAAAAGTTGTTCAGAATAAAAAATTATGGCCCTATACAAAATTTCAAGAAATTCTACCTACTTCACCGTCATTTTTAATAAATACAATTTATACGGTTTAATATATGTATGTATATCTCTATTGACAGAAAAACACTAAAAATGTTCCTAAGTTAGAAATGCTGGAACAAATTTTAACAAAGTTAGAATTGAACGTAGAAACTATAGGGGCTTAAATAGCAATAACGAGGTACAGGGTGTTCTATTAAAGATTTATATATTTTTTGAGTCAAACTTTTTGCAACACTGTATATATCAAAACAATTTTTAAATGTGCCCATTTAAACCCCATTACGAGTTCCCCAATCAAACCTTTTATCGAAAAATAACTGAAAGCGTAATCGAAACCGGCGCACTAAATCATAAATAAATGCATTCTACACAGATCGTCAAGTAGACATGATTGTTACATATGTCAAAACAACTGGATGAGCTTAAAAGCAATCAACGCTTGTAACACAATCGTTATCGTTAACGCACAAACAACTTTTAACACTCTTAGTAAATTTGACAGAACATCACAAGATTGGCCGAGAAATTTACACAAGGGTGAGATTTTAAAGTATAAGTGTAAACGAATATTTCAATATATTTATTCGCTTTTGTACTAATTTCAAAGAGCATCTAATGTAATTACCATATTTAGAAAGCTGATGTAATATTTCAAATTATTTTATACAGATTGTCTCATTTTTTTAACATTGTAATTTGTGCAAGAAAAACACGCTATAAGAAATAAATAAAAGATTTAAGGGAAACGTAGGAAGTTTTCGTATACATGGTTATTTAAAGTTTAATTATTCAGCAATTAATCCTAAATACCAGTGTTACTTACTTACGCTTCTGTACACGCGTCTCTTATATAATGTTCTATTAAGCTTAGTAATTAATGATATGTAATAGTTGTTAATAAATAGGCTCATCCAATTTTCTCTTCATCTAATCAATCACCCGAGTCAAACTCTGGCTACTGAGATACACAAGCGCATTTGCACTAAAAAGATGATTAATTGCGGAGAAAGATAATTGATATATACTTTTGCAACCATTATTCCTGCAATGCTAAATAGAACACGACAACACTTTTACAGCAGGATAAGGATATTGTTTATCAGAGGAAGGGGAGAACTGTTTTAAGAACTGTAGTTCTTTATTATTTTGTATCGTTTTTATTACTAACATTAATCTCATACCAATTTAACTTATCATGTCAAACATGTTAAGTTACACTTGATAATGATTAGGTATACTTAATCTGCCCACCTTACGCCTAAAAATGTTTATTCATATTTTTTGGTGCGACCTTGTTACACGCATTACTATGCTTAAAAAACTGAAACTATCTGTTTATTAAACTCGTGATTACCACGGTTTGAAGTGAAATGGTTGACACTACACATTAAACGGGTAAAAGGTCTGCAACATATTAGTCGGAAATGGTATAAATTGTTTAGACCACACCTGTATTACTTGTTGTATGCCATTAAAATATCGATAAATCAGCAACTATCAACAGCAGATATTATCCTTGATCTTATTCTTACTATTCGCTCTTTCTAACTACTAATCGATTTTAAAAAAATTTGCTCTTATTGTTTACACAGTCGATCTCTGTCTCTATATAGTTTAGCGCTCATTGCCTTTCTTGCTTGCTATTAAGACTAGAAAGTTATAGATAATAACTTTTAGATCTTCGAAGAAATTTTTTTTTTCATTTTGACGTATAAAGTGTAACTTTTCAAAACCGAATTACGTGTCGAAACGCCGCAATTTTTGTAACTAATCATCAAATTGACGTGCGAAAAAGCAAAAGCGTAATTGATAGATTTTGAATACGTTGACATTTATTTGGCATTTATAATTATATCGGTTTAGAAGTTTTTATCAAAGTTATAAAATATCTTGTATAAAATACGTTAGAAAGTTCGATTCTGTGTAACTGGTCTGACTTTGCAAGATCTCGCTTCCCTCGTCTCGCAAAATTCGATGCATTACACAAAATGTGGAATTTCCTAACTGGTTTTATAAATAGCTATTTCATAATATATTTAAATTCCCACAAAATTAAATATAAAAGCGTTTTCCCATTTGTGGCCAACTTTGCCCTGGTACACATGATATATGCAAGAACATTCCCTCGTAAACTCAACTCTTATTCCTTCTAGTAACTTTTCCAATTATCGAAACGATACTTCAGTTTTAAACCAAACCAATGTTTTCCATTTAAAATTCGTTTTCGGGATACGAATGTGTTCATCATCTACAAAATCCAAACAACGGGTACGTTCTCATGGGAACATGTTTCTACTTAACCTGGTTACTATGCCACCGCTGCACCCTTCCTGGCCATAGCTGTGCCATTATTGACGGCTTACTCGTTGTCGTTCAAGGGAAACAAGTTTCTTTATTTAACCTAGAAATTCCGAGTTTGTGGAAATGCTCGGCATCTCAGTTTATATTCGTTCCTAGCTAGTTATCTAGTTTTCAAAATTTGTGCTTTGAAACTGCCAACAAAGTACTGATTCCCGAAATATTAAAATCTTTGCAACTTGTAGTGTTATTACTTCCTGATGGCGACGAGAGAAAATTGTAATTACATTAGCCAGCTTCCAGAGCGGGTTCGCATCCCTCAGGAAGCTGCCTGCCAGGAACTCTGAAGTTTATCAGTATACTTTTACAGTATATTACATTATTAATGGGTTCATGCCAATTTAGTATGCTAATATAGCTCCGATGTTAAAGATAATAGACAAATTAGAATATTTTAAAGTAGTTTGCAGTACTACCTTAAAGTGCAGCATAAAATGTAATCTACAGACTCAATTATCGTTATTGCTAGTTAAATGTTCAACTTAAACCTAATGTTAATGTTAAACTATGACTGAAAAACTGGTTCTTAACAGATCATGTTGAAAAGTTACTGTTTTAAAATTGGTCCAACTTTTTTTAATTTTTCCAGTTTGTTACAACTGACACTCACTTTAAAGTCTGCATCGTTTTAGTTGCTCGTTTCTATATTTGTACCCAATTTACAAAATTACATTCTTCTGCACAAGCGACTTGATGTTTTGTCGTGCTATAAAATTGCATACTTTAATTACATTTCCAGTAAATAATCAAGCGCAATAAATTTCTTCCATCGTTCAAATAAAAAAAAATAAATGGCTTAATTCTGAAAGTCCAGAATTAGACTTTTATACAGTCTTCGAACGCTTTAACAGCAATACAGGAACTGTAGAATAGAATCATCTTGTCTCTAGCTTTCAAGATGTCATGCCAATTTCTGCTCATGTTAAACCCCTAAAACTTCTTAAAGGCATGTAGTAAACGTTTCCCATACTGAACGTCTAATTGCACATTTCGGTGTAAGCGTGTTAGTTGGCTTGTAGCTTCGAGGTTTCTTTTTCAATAGTTCTTTCCATTTCTTTCTGCCTGTGCTTATATATTTTTCCAAAGTTTTGCCCCTTACTTCTATTGCCTTTCTTACTTCATCTCGCCACTCTGTTCCTGTTCTTCTCTCCTATTCTATTGCAATTCTTTCTTCGAATTCCGTCTTTGATAATTTAGCATCTCCATCTTAGTCGGTTTTGTTGTATCACCAGTTCCAGTAGTGTTACATCTCAGTCTCGCCTGTATTCTATTTCTAATTATGTCCAGTTACCGGTAATTTTTCTTAGAGAATATCCCTTATGCAAATTTAGTTGGAAATTTTCCATAGTAACGGCGAAAATTGATAATCGGAAATTTACCGGAAAATTTCCACTTATGTCACTGTCATCACAAAAAACCGTAAAATATTAGTACTTAGATATTAGTTTCGTTTTTTAATAAAAATGTTTTCTTTACTGTGTTTTTTCATTCATGATATTCTCTATCAAAATATAACGCGTGCTTAAAAAATTTCCCTATGGAAATATTTGGAAATATGTTATGCAGCTATTTTTTTTCAACAAAAGCATTCTTGCATGCCTCCAAGAAAAAACCCTCCTCCTTCGGAGTCAACAAAATTTCACTATGGAGATATTTCAAGCACTTGTTATATTTCTACTGAAAACGCTTCTTTATGATTGTGAACTTGCTTTGCTATCTGTTCATTGTTGTCTATGATTTGCCGGAGTATGTGGGTACTGGGACTGCTACTTTTTGTATGCTTCCACTTTTATTTCTTTTGGAATCTAATTTTTGATTAGGAATGTTCTCTTCATCGTGTTGAATAATCTTTCTATAGCTTCGATTCCGTTGTTGATGCCCTCTACCACTTTTCCGTTTTTCTTTCCTATGATAACTCCCAATTTTTTAAATTTTTTGACATGTTCAATTTGTATGTCTTCTAATACTGTGCTTTGTTGATTTCGTACCTATAACCATTACTTTATATTTATCGTTCTTAATTTTTGTATGTTTTCGACATACACGTTAACATTCTATTACAGTTTCTCCCGCTAGACCCTGGGATTGCCATATTTTCTGCCATCAACGGCAAACCAGACAGGGTTCATGACTCATTATTATGATATTTTAAAATTGCTAACTAAGCAGACGTACTGTACCCGAGTAGAATGTGTATTCAAAAATAGTCATACACCAGAGATATTTTTATCGCTTATTAAGAGTTATATACCTATTACGGTTAAATACTGGATTTGCGTTTGATTCTTCTAGGTATTTTGCAATAACGGGGTGTTGTGCTTTTTCCGTTGTGCGTTTTCAACAACCTCTGCTCAACCAGGTAGATTTTAAACTATTCTTTAATCCTGTACCCCTTTCTCGCCGCTAATTTCTCCGTCACTCAGCCATATTTCGAACCCGACCCTCTTCCAGTGCTAACAGAAACGTCCCCCAGCCACGGACGTCATCATCGAGTCCCAATACATGGCTAGATGCTAATCAGGTAGACCTTAAATTTCAACTGAATGTAACAACAATGCGTCAGATTAACGGGAAGTGAAGCTTTCATTTCGAACGTTTGAGTTTAGTCAATTTCTGTGCTTAATGTTAGATTATTTAAATTAAACGCCCCTTGGGGGTTATTGATCATTAAACATTTAAATCGGCGCGTGCTGTTACATAATAGTTTTAAAGTTAGACTGTATAAACAGTGACATCACTTAGGATACTGTTGCTTTGCCTTTTTTCTTACGTGTAAAATGCACCACGAAATGTTTAGCATTTAACAGATCTGTTCTTTCCGTGATTGTTTGCCTGCGTTCTTTCTTTGGCTGTAAGGCAACTTGCAGGAACGTTTAATAGTTATTGCAGAGGACGTAGACACTAAAGGTAAATGTTTTTCTGTAACGAGCCGTTATGCACACCTCCTGAATAAACTGATTAGATTCCGTTTCGTAGTTTAAAAATTCACAGGTTGTTTAAGTACAGGAAAACAACGTAGCGCCTTCGGACATTCATCTGAACTAACACAAACCCACAGCTATTTCGCTAGTGAATCCACCCGTCTCGACTGCAGTTACTTGGAGCAGAATAATTACAGGGTTGATTGAATTTTGTGAGTGTCCAAAACGTATGAACTTTGTCATCATCTTGTAACAACCGGGCGCTGCAACGCGGAGCAGCTGCCTGTTCGGTATAAATATTACTAGTGGCATAATTACCGCTTCGGCTTATAATATAATTCTTGTATTAACCTTGTCTTAGTCTGAAATATTTTGAAAGTGTTGCTACAAGTGCTTGATCTCTTCTGAGTTCTTCCCTTGTTCCCTTGCTCCATACATCTTCTCCTTTTATTCTATCGAATATGTTTTTTACATCGGCTCTTTCGTAGCTATTACTTTTTCAATTATTTTTCTGAGACTAAAAATTACATATTGGGCTTCTCGGTTTGCTCTAACTCCACAATTCTCTTCTTTTAAGGCTTGTTGCATTTTATTCCTTAATTTTTGCTCTAATACACTTGCGTAACTATTCTTTTGCATGCTTAGCAATGTGATTCGTCTGTATTTGCTGCAGTTTCTTTTAGCACATTTCTTTCTATGGGGGGGGGGGAGGCTTTACTATTTGTGTTTGTCAATCTTGTGGACGTATCCCTCCTTCATGCATAGATTTATTACAGTGAATTGCTCCTTCTTTGCAATTTTCTGCTCACTACCATTTCCATAGTGTGTTTCAAAAAAAAAAACTCATTTAGGGTAGACCTTGGAAACAAAGAGAGAAAATCTAGTCATGTCTTAACTTAAGTCTGAAGGTGAATGTCAGATTGCATTTTGTTTATGAAAACATATGTCACTGTGACAGGTAAAAGTTTATACTGCATTAAGTTTAGTTGTATCAAGCAAAAAGGAAAATAAGATGGCATGTACACAACAACGAGTATAATAATTATAACGGTCAATAAATATTTTTTTCAAGTGTTTTGTATATTTTTAGGAAAATATTTCAAGGTCAAAATGTAATTTAGTTCTCTCTGACTTGGTAGTTCATTTGCATCAATGGGTATGTCTCAAGTTGTGGCAAACTTCAAATTGATCATGGCATGCTGCGAATGAATTTTTTTAAACACACGATACAATTATCATGTCGTCCCTTGCCGGCTTGCCGGATTCAAGTCTAGCTATCGTATTATCTGTATTATCTCCCCTTCTCCTGTATTGTCCTCGTTATTAATTCTTGCTTATGCAGTTTTCGGTTGCTTCATTTGCATTTACTAAACTTTTTGGTATATTGTCTCTTTCTTTCTTTATTATTTATATTCCGTTCTTTATTAGGGCACCATTTTCAGTCTCATCTGCTTCATAAGGTAATTTTAGGTTTTCGAGAAGGTACCAACTCGTTTCCATTTTTTTTGTGATGGCTGCCAATATTTTTCCTTTTCTAGCATATCTTTACATTTTCTCAAGAAGTAACTGTTTTATATTCCAAATTAACCCCTTTTTGTCTAGAATTGAGATTCTTCATTTACATTTATTTTTACTTCATTTATTTTTCATCTTGCGCTGGTCTCCTAATATTGTTCATTCACCATTAAGTTTTCTTAACGCATTTGTTTCTTACTCAAGTCGTAGTTAGCTTTGAGACTGGTTCCAAACTATTAAGTTTAGATGATACCACCTTTTCGTCACTGCTGGTTACTTTGTCTCCTTGTTTAGCAAGTTTCCATATTTTTCTTTAATTTCCGACAACGCTGGTGGTTATTTATTCTTACATGAATTGCAATTTTTCTTTTTGGCATCTGCAATTTATGTACCCGCCTAAGGCAAAGAATTATGGTAAACCTGGAAAAATCACCTTACGGGATTTCTTCAGATCTCCACGTTATATGACGAAGAACATATTTACTCAATTCCGTATGTCTGTCTGTTGGCGTTTTTTTTTTAATTTTTATTTCTAATAGCAGCAGATAGTGGTTACTCCATATTTTTTGCATCTTGTCTGAAACTGAGATAATTTATTACATCCCATAATGGTTTGTGTATTAAGTAATGGTTGACTATTAATTTGGTATCTCGCAAATAGTTTTCCATATTTATAGTTATTGCTTGAATTTCGTGTTTGCAACTACTAGTTTCCTTACCTGTTATGGAGCAATACCTTCATTCGATTAGAGTTTTAGCGTTCCTCTCTTTCCTTTCCCAAATAAATTTCGATGCTTGTATATTTATTTTCTGTCCATTATATTAGCCATGTCTATTTCCTGTTGCAGTTCCTCTTTAAAAAAATAATTAAAATAATTTATCCCGGCTGCCAAGCACTTCATTACTTACTTACTTACTTAACCGGCGTTACAATCCTTTGTGGATTTTAGCCTCTTGGATTATCATCCTCCATTGAACCCTGTTCCGTGCTAACCTTTTCCAATGTCAATCTGAAGCACCCTTAGGTCCCGTTGCACTCCATCTATCCACCTCTCTCTTGGCCTGCCCCTGGGCAGTGAACTCTAACGTAACTGGAAAGGACCCGTCGCGTGCGCAAAGCACGCAAAACTGTGTCAGGGGCGACAGAGTGAGAGGGAATGTACGTGTAGGATCCCCATCTCTGTTTTACAGATGCAAGTGAATGGGGATTGTGCGGTTCATTTCCCATTTATTACAATTTGTTAATATTTTGAGGAGCTTGTATCTTTGAAAAGGCTTTTAGTTTGTCGAATACATTTACATCAAGCGGTTAGTGTATTTTGTTTAAAGCAAATTGCAGCAAAATAGTGCCAAAACCATTTTCCAAGTGTTGTGTTTAGAAACTGAGTAATCATGGTGCTTAATTGTGTAGCTTATGGTTGCAATAATGTACAGAATGCAAGAAAACCAATTTCATTTCATACGTAAGTTTACAGTTTTTTAATAGTCTAAAGTCTATAAAATCTTTGTTGTATTTTAAGATTTAAAATGCTCATAATATGTAGTTAACCTATAAAAGTTAAAAAGTATATAATAATTTTTATTATTAATTAAGTATATGTTTATTTTAGTTTTCCATTCAAACGTAATCGATTTTGTGTGTGATTGTCTTGTGAGCTTGGGTGAAAGCAATAAGAAGAGAGAATTGGTTGCCTTCTAAGACGAGTAGACTGTGCGGGCAACATTTTTTATCTGCGGATTATCAAATTAGTCCAGGATGTAATACTAAATTACTCAAACTTCATGCTGTGCCAAGTATTTTTTCATTTCCAAAAAATCTATTGAAAAAGGCAACACCTCGCAGGAAATTAATTCGACATGATGTGAGTTATTAAAATAACCTTCTGTATTATGCAAAAAATTATTGTTTTTTTGTTATTTTTTTTTAGATGGCAGATGATAGGGTTAAAGAAGAACCTATGAGTATTGATTTTGGTGTTACTACACCAGAATCGATAAATTTGCCATCGTCATCTGCTAGAGGATCAAAACTGCTCAGGGACCAAGAAACGCAGACTGCGGCAATAGATGATAGACTTTTCCGCTTGAAAAGACAAGTAAAAACTTTAAAACAAAAAGTCAAGAGGAGGGAGAAATTTAAAGGTGTCTACTATGAAACATCTCATTAAGGAAATTTCAAAAAGTGGCTATAGCAATGAAAATTTAAATACTGTCCTGAAAAATTATTTTGAAGGTTAATAATAATGCTTGTGCTAAACTATTGTACTAGAAAATTAATAATGAATTTTTTAGGTCTGCCTTTAGAGCTTGTGCTTCTGCAGAAAACAGACTCTGAAATTAAAGATCGTGGCCAAAGACGTTACTCTACATTAATGAAGCAGTTTGCCCACTAGACTAATTGTATTTTACATAATTTATTCATGTAAATATTTGTACTATGAAATATTATTAAATACATTTTGTATTTTGCATATAATATATTATATAAAACCATTTATTCTTTTTAATTTATTGCTAATTACAACTGCTGAAATGCTTAATAATCACTATTTCTTTATATTGCTCTTGTAAGTGTTCATAATAATGTTTACAAACAATTATCGATATTAAGCGTTTCACCATTTGCATTAGCCGTGATATTTTGAATTGAAATAAAATCATTGTTGAAATAAAAGTGTTGTGAAGGCCAGTTACTTATTCATTTTTGTACCTTTTCTCATTTGTAATTTTTTTCCAATGATTTATTTTGTTCCCTATATGTGTATCTATAATTTTGTTTAAACATATAATATAGATTTTAAATATTGTTTTATCAGGCAAATAAGGGTTTTAACAAATTTTAATGACTGTTAAATTTGTATGGTCACCTATACAGAATTTTATAAAATTTTTGACATACTAGAAACAGTTAAATAATTATTTTACCTCTTAAAAGATTAAAGATTAATCAAATAATCTGTATAAATTTTAATACATTATTTTAGAAAAGATAGGATAGGAAATAAAAAATAAAACCTTCAAATTTGCTCATTTCTGCCATTTATTCAATATGTTAAACAGAGAGGGAGATACTACACACTTGCGGGTTGCCTAAAAATCAACTTGCCTCACTTTCAAAGCATTTAGCGTCCCTTCCAGTTGTCATTGAGTTCACTGCCCCTGGGTCTTCCGTATTGCTGGTTCCATTCCATTAAGCTTTTGACGCTTCTGTTATCGGCCATCCTTACCACGTGCCCCACCCATCTCAACCTCTGGGACTTGATAAAGCGCACTATGTCATCGTTCATTATGTTGTACAGCTCCGCGTTCGTTCTTCTACGCACCATCCCGTTAGCTTCTTGCACTGGGCCCCATATTTTCCGCATTATCGCTCTTTCTGCTGTTCGCAGTTTGTTTTGTTCATTTAGCGTTAAAGACCATGCTTCGCACCCGTATGTCATAATTGGTCTAATCAAAGATTTATAAATTTTCATTTTGGTTGACCTATTCAGTAAATTGGACTTAAGTAGGTTTTTGTACATGAAGTAGCTTCTATTCCCAGCTTGGATCCTCCTAGATACCTCCTCTTCCATTCTGTTGTTTGCGTTTAATTGAGAACCTAGATACACAAATTCCCGCACCTCTTCAAACGTATATGATCCTATTACTAGGTCTTGCAGCTGGTACTCTTCCCTTGTTAATCTCAAGTATTTTGTTTTTTTCTCATTCACCTGTAGACCTACTTCTTTGGCGGCTTCGTCCAATTGCCTGAATGTGGCTTTCAGTTCCCCTAGGCTTCTGCTTGTTATCACTAAATCATCTGCGTATGCATTAATCTGTACCATCCTTGATTTAATGTTACCAGATACGTTTAGCTTACGTATTACGGTTTCTAGGACCATGTTGAAAATCATTGTGGAAAGCGCGTCGCCTTGTCTGACCCCCGCATTTGTATTAAATACATCTGTGCATTCTTGCTGTATCAGCACTGTCGTTTTTGTATCTCGTAGGGTCATACACACTAGCTTTATTAGTTTATCAGGAATCTCCAGCGTTTTTAATATTTCTGCGATCCTACTTCTTCTAACCTTGTCGAATGCTTGCCTGAAGTCAATAAAAAGATTGTGCAGGTTGATGTTGTGTTCCCTGGACTTCTCAAATATTTGTCTCATGGTAAAAATACTATCAGTCGTTGATCTGCCTGGCCTGAAACCATTTTGGTAATCTCCCAAATGTTTTTCGGCGTATTTTAACAGACGGTTGTAGAGCACACATGAGAGGATCTTATAGGCAACATTTAACAGGGTTATCCCTCGGTAATTATCGCATAGGTATTTATCACCCTTCTTAAAAAACGGCACTATTACGCCACACTTCCATCTCTCAGGCATTTTTTCTTCCGACCATATTAGCTGCATTAATTGGTGCAATTGTGTATGCAGTTCCTTGCCACCGTTTTTTATAAGTTCCCCCACGATTCCATCTATAGTTCATTCAAATTCAAGATAGAGCAAAATCTGCAACCCAAGTTACAAATATCAACGGCCAGTTGATTACTAATTTGATTTTATTAAAATTTAGATCAGAGAGATATGGCTTTGTTGTCATCTTGATGAGTGTCAAAATCAAATTCGAGGTTAGCAGGTTAGGTTTTGCGTCAGTTTTGACACGAACTGACGCAAAACCTAACCTGGTAACCTCCAATTTGATTTGACACTCATCAAGACAGCAACAAAGCCATATCTCCCTGATCTAAATTTTAATAAAATCGTATTAGTAATCAACTTACGCTGATATTTGTAATTTGGGTTGCAGATTTGCTCTATCTTGAATTTGAATGAACTATAGACCTGCCGCTTTATTATTTTTTATTTTTTTTTATGACACTGAACACTTCAACAAATGATGGTGTATCTTCTTCTCGTTGATCAGTCGTATTATCTTGCATCAGTCCTTCATTTTCTTCTTCTAGATCTTCGTCAGGATTCGCATCGTTGAGTAAACTTTGAAAATGCTCCTTCCATCTATTTATTACGTCGCCTTTCTCGGTTAGCAGTTCACCTCCTTTACTTTTACACCCTGACGTCTCTGATGGCCTACGTCTCGTAGTATTAGCTCTTACTTCTTTGTAAAACTGCCTTATGTTTTTATGCTGGCTGTGTTCCTCAATTTTCTGTATTTTTCGGTTATACATTTCTCTTTTTTTTCGCCTACATATCTTCGTAGCTTCCTTTCTCAATGTCGTGTATTCGTTTCTGTTATCTTCGGTGTCGTTCCTTAGTAATTTTTGTCTTGCTTTGTTTTTCTTTTCCACCCTGTCCCTGCATTCTTGATCGAACCATCCTGATTCCTTGCTTTCTTTTCCTTTAAAACCCAAAACATCCTTTGCAGCATCTTGTATCGATTTGGCCGTTTTTTCCCAAATTTCTTCAATATTTTTAGAGGTCCTTTGTTCTGGAATGTTTTCTTTGATTTTGTTTTTGTATACCTCCCTGATTTCTTTAGTATTCAGTTTTTCTAGATTCCATTTCCTTCGCCCTGTTTGCCCTTCCTTTGTCTGTATTTCGAGCATTTGTTTTAGTTTCATTGCTACTAAGAAATGGTCGGAGTCACAATTAGGTCCTCGGTATGTGCGCACGTCTTGTACTGCTGCCGCTCGCCTTTTGGATATCAAGATGTGATCTATTTGATTTAAATGTCTGTTCCCTGGAGAGATCCAAGTGCCCTTGTGTATTTTTTTGTGCTGGAACATTGTACTACTAATTAGCACTTCATTATTTTTTTTAATTGCGCACCTTAGTACCTCGTTGAATACTCTTAACCATTGATAGCACCAAATTAAACCAATACCCATCGCAACACCCTTTAAAGCAAGCCAGATAGCGAATTGTGAATGCTGAAAAATAGTCCTATGACCATTGTGTTCAACGAGGCCCGCTAACTAAATTCCGGCAGTAAAGAGTAGATTAACACTAAGCTGAATACAACTAAACAATTCGCACATATAAATTGAAAAATTCTCTCATATTATGAGTTTTCGTAATTTGCAATGAAGATGAAATCTCAACCGATATTGCCCCTATGAAATGCAAACGAACTGATAAGCTACACCTTGTTCAGGTAAAAATAAGACATAAATTCAGCACAATTAAATTGGGATAAATAGTACTATTTTCTGTACAAAAGAGGCAGTTCCTCGTACTAGTATATCCCAGTTTATGCGTTTCAGCTCTTCTTCTAGTTCAAGCAATGCTTCATCTTTGTTTAAAGACCTTATGTTATAGGTTCCTATGTCCATTTTCATTGTTTGTTGTCGTTTGTGCCAGTTTGTTTTAAGCCAGATATTCTTGGCACCCTCTGCTCTTTGGTCGTTTCTACCACTACCTTGGAAGGTGACTTCTGAGCCGCTGGGGACTGAGGGCCATTTAACATTTGTACTGATTATCTTAAGGGGGTGATTGAGTATATAAATATATATACATATATGTAATCTTGAATTGATGTCATTTAAATGTACATAGCAAATTCGCGACCTGATTACGATACGCTTACAGTGAATTGGTAATTATAGATATAAGTATAATACATACATAAATATTCCAAATTAAAACTACGTAAAATACATCTAAGATTAAGACCTCAATAAGTATCCCAAGGCCGTGATTTTTCAAATTACTTTACTATAATTTAAATAATGTCTAAATAATTAAGTAACATGTAAATAAAATGTAAGCTTATCTGACAGTTCCAATGTCGATCAAAGCCAAGAAAATCCACAAAAGGTTGTATAATAGAAATGAAATTAGCTCACAGAAGTGTCTTTTACTTAAACATATTACTCGAAATTAAAAACGGTTTTATCGCGTCCCCTCCAATCTTACGAATAATACGGATGTTAACTTAAAGAATATAATTAAATTGCGTCACAAAGTTGCCGATAGCGACAACCCTATGACTTACCAAACAAACATCGCTGAAGTCATTCAACTCCAAAATCTAGGTAATGTCTCGAAACTAACCATTCACAAATAGAAATCTGGAACAATAACGACCAATTAGCTTTTCGATAAAAGCACAAATATGCCCCATTTGGGATGGAAACGAAATTCCACAAAAACCTCGATATATTGTTTGCTACCTTTCTGCATCAAATTGTTATATTATATTTTTCATATTCCTAAGCGACCTAAAAAAATAGATTAAAACCAACACAGTCTCAGGCAATGACACTAAAATCCCCGATCAAAACTGAAAGTCACTACGAGTCAGCTATCAAATACCTAACCTTCTAACATTAAAATCAGCAGATAAGTAAGCACATTAATTAAACTTGTTATATGGCTTATTTCTTTTGAAATTCATCACTACCAAGAGACAGCACGCATAACTCTACGTCAAATTTTAAGTCTAGGGGTATTTTCTTTTTCCATACGTAATTTTACGCATACACTCAGGTCAGAAACGTGGATAATTCACAGAGTTCGCACACCCCACATTGTAACCTCTTAATTTTGGTTGAACGATGGCGCCCCCTACCGTCAGACTAAATTGTGTATCCAAAACCATGACGGACCGATTCTGTGGCATCAGTTTATTTTTAGAACAGCAATTAAGATTAAGTCGAGCTATTTCATGGTTTGGTGTACTTCGCGGCGGCATTTAGGCCGTGGTAACCATATGTTGTGTATTAACTGTTGTGACCTCATTACTGCAGTTGACAATATAATTTAGTTACGTACAATTTGCTTATATAAATGTTGTAGATACGAAGACGGTGCACATCAGTAAAATACTTTTGATTATACAAGGTGGCCCAGAAAATTGTGGCGAATCAGCTTACCTTTTTTTAAATGGTACAGCCCATATATTAATAGCTTAACAGATTTACGTCTAAATGCTGATTATCTATACATATATAAAGGAAAGTCACAACCCTGACTAATCAACGCAGAGCCGAAACCACTGGCACTAAAAACTTGAAATTTGGGTGGAAGGTTCAATTTGTTATGTAAGGTAGTGCTAAGAAGGGATTTTTTAGAATTCCACCCCTAAGGAGGTGAAAAGAGGTAAAATGTGTTTTCACGAATTCTTCAATATCTCTTACACCCGATAAGATATCAATTTGGTGTTTGCTTGTAAAGATTATCAATGCAAATACCTAGAAACGTATTTTAGGATTTTGCCCTAATCAACCCTTAAAGGTGCAAATTTGGATTGGGGGTGAATTAAAGAACCCTTCGTATCTTCTATGTTTATTGAGTTAGAACATTCTTTTTTGGCGTATAGATGTATTTTTAAAATATTTAGAAAGCGGTTTAAGGGAATTTGAAAATTTTAACCCTAAGGAGGTGAAAAAGAGGTAAACTGTGTTTTCACGAATTCCTGAATATCTCTTACACCCGATAAGATAGCGACTTGGTGTTTGCTTGCATAAGTGTCCAATAAAAGTATCTAAAAAAGCATTTCAGGATTTTTCCCTAATCGACCCCTAAAGGTGCAAATCTGGATTTGGGGTGAATTAAAGAACCCTTTGTAACTCCTAGGTTTATTGAGCTAGAACATTCCTTTTTTTGGCATATAGATATATATGCTTAAAATATTTAGAAAGTAGTTTAAGAGTTTTTACAATTTTACCCGTAAAGGGGTGAAAAGGGGTAAACTGTATTTTCACGAATTCCTCAATATCTCTTGGACCCGATAAGATATCGACTTTGTGTTTGCTTGCATAGGTGTCCAATACAAGTGTCTAAAAACGAATTTCAGGATTTTGCCATAATCAGCCCCTAAAAGTGCAAATCTTAATTTGGGGTGAATTAAAGAACCCTTCATATCTCTTATGTTTATTGAGCTAGAGCATTCTTTTTTTTGCATATAAATGTCTTCTTAAAACATTTAGAAAGTGGTTTAAGGGATTTTAAAATGTTACCCCTAAGGGGTGAAAAGCGGTGAACTGTGTTTTCCCGATTTCCTCAACATTTCTTAACCCCATAAGATATCGACTTGGTTTTTTGCATGCATAGGTATCTAATACAAATGTCTAAAAACACTTTTCAGGATTTTCCCAAATCAACCCCTAAAGGTGCAAATCTGGATTCGAGGTGAATTAAAGAACCCGTTGTATCTCCTATGTTTATTGAGTTAGAACATTGTTTTTTTGGCATACCGATGTATTCTTAAAATATTTAGAAAGGGGTTTAAGGGATTTTGATGTTACCCCTAAAGCGGTAAAAAGGAAAAACTGAAAAGGGGTAAGGTGTTAAGTTTATCTTGCTGTAATTTATGAATACAATATTTAGTTTATACATATATATTTTAATTGTATCTCATTGTTATACTAAAACTATAGTTTTATCAATATATACAAGGAGAACGACAATTACATACACATTTCCAAGGGGTACGTGAAGCATAAAAAAGAGTTGTGGAGGAATTTTTTCGGAAGAATTTTGTTTCTTTTTTCCAACAATATTGTTTTGCGGCGTTTGTTAGTTTAGCATATTGAGTGACGAGATGGGAGCGCCCTAGAATTCATTTGAAATTTAGAAGAAAAAACATTTGTTGCCCGTACGAAGAACGGGCATCTTGCTAGTTTAAATATAAAGTTATATCAGTCTATGTCAACTGTTTTCAAAATATTAACGATTTTATGTCAGAAAATGGTGAATATCAGGTGACTGCTGTATCAGAAAAGAATTGAATGAACGAAGACTGTATCAAAAAACTAAATTTCTTAAGTTGCCTTTTTAACAATTTCGACTTTTTAAATGGAACTCCCTGTATAATTTTATATTTTTGCAAAGCACTTTTAATGAGCTTTGACTAAATCATATTGAGGGTCTTAAATTGTTTTTTATGTTCAAAGTCGTATAAACAGTTGAATACATGGCAGTGAAATAAAATATACAGGGTGTACCAAAAAGAATGGGACACCGATTAGTCATAGATTTCTTGCATCACAATAAATCGATTAAACCTAATATAGTTTAGTACAAAGTCCCTTCAGTAAGAAGTTATAGGGCCTTGAAGTTAAATTTTTTATTTCTTATTTTTTTGTTAATTTCCACAAATATAGAGATATCAATTTCAATTTTGGTATACATACTTACTAGTATGTACTGCGCTAATACGAAAGATTTCATAAACTATACTTGACTGTAAGGGGCACTTTACCTATCTTTCAAAATTTTTTTAGCTCTAACTTTATTATCTGTAACAATTTTTAAAATTTTAGGTTACTATCTGAAAGAGAATTAAAATACACAAAAATAATGTACTCTTAGTTTATAAGCGTAAGAGCAACCGTTTAGCTTAAATGCCTATCAAAGGGTTTTGGTTGTCATTAACACGTGTAATTATCAAGTACCCAGGGTCACAAAATACACCCTGTATAATAAAATCTTCGTCCATAAACATTGGTATTTAGAAAATGTATTTTAGTTTGTTTTTAACATTTAAAATACCTAATTTTAACTTTTGAAGCGAGCATCTAAATATAATGCCATGTTTTGCATTTTGGGGTGGAAATTACAGGTCACAGCTTAGGCTACTATCACCGGAGCACGTTTTGACTGTTAGAGTTAAAGTGTACGTCTAGAAGTGTACATTATATCAGGATAAAGCTTTAGCTCCTCTGACTTGGCCTGTACACATTGTTAACTATACAGGAAAGTAGGTAATATTCCATCTACTTTATAACCATTGTCTACTGCAGTTGGTGCACTAATAGATACGGGACGCTGATAATAATATTTATACTAATAATAATTGTATACCAGGCGGTGAAAGTAAAAGATGGACACCTAAATTTGTATGTATGATCAAAAATTACTTTCATCTAGTATGTCCATGAAATAGTTCCTAATTTATGAATGCAACTATAAGTCACTTAAAAATCAAATATCAAGTTTGACATTTAAGTATAAACATAGTTGCATTCATAAATTAGTAACTATTCCACAGCCATAGTAAATGAAAATAATATTTGATTATACTTTATAAATATCAATGAAAATTTAGTATGTGGAATATACTGGTAATTTGAATTATTTGAAGTGGGAAATTACCTCCAATTCTTTATTTTAATTGAAGCACCGTCTATATTATTATATTTTTGGATTTTATATTAAATTCGTTATACTAACTTTTGTCATTTAGACATTAAAAGGTATACTTCAAACAAAACTTATATACAAATTTTTCTTAAGACATGCTTTTCAGATATTAAACGTTTATTTTGTTTAGAAAGGCTCCAACATGCTGTTTTAAAAGTAAAATAATGGTGGGACACCTTACCATTTAAAACAGCGTTTTGAAGCATTCAAACACTGTCAATTACACAAGGTTTACTTATAACTGTAATTTGCGAAATTGTAATTTTTACTTCTTTCGCTTCAAGAGAAGAGAGTACCCATTGTAATTGTGAAAATATCATCCTCCGAGATTTCTCTCAATTCTGTCGGTCTGCCTGTCTATTGCCATTTGAGCTCAAAAACGATTTCTTGGAGGAATATGAGATTTTTTATGCATATTACATGTCTACCAGTCTCGAAACCGAATATGATTCCGGGCAAATATATACAGCGTGAGCACGTTAAAAAAATCAATTGTGCCTATTTTTGTTTTGATTGAAGTCATATTTTGGATACAGGGCGTCTCAAAATTGCTGGGACATAGACCTACCACGTATTGTAGAGGTCAAAATAAGACGATGGGACCTAATTTATATATATATATATATACCAAAATGCACCATTTGTCTGCGAGAAGAGTTCAAAGTTTACTTAAAAAATCACATTTTTGTACGCTGTTCAGAAATGCGTGAAACAAATTTAATGAAATTCGACAAAAGTGCATTTTAGAGGATTACCCTACTTTCAGTAATCAAAGAAACCCAAAGGAAATTGTAGAATCGTTAAAACCATCCTCACCCCTGGTATTTTTTTTCAAAATTTTTTTAGTGGTGGTAATACGGTTCTAAGACCTTTTTAACGGGAAGGGTTACTCATTATATTCATTTTTTGACTCTTGTAAAAACTCAGCATTTCGCATAGTTTCAAACACTGATAACCGATATTATCACTTATAATATCACAAGAGCTTAAATTATTTCCGGAAATTTTTTTGAGGCCACGAATATTTTGAAAATTATCCCGAGTCGAAGACGAGGGATAATTTTCTTAAAATATTCGTGACCGAAAAAAAATTTGCAGGAATAATTTACGCTCGTGTGGTATTCGGTAAGAAAATTTCACACCAAAATTTGGAATAAATATAATATAAATCAAACCTGACATTTTAAATTAATTTCACTAGTTGCGAAGGCGGCCTAGGTATTGCTGTTGTTGACATATGCTCATTTGTCATTTTTGTTTAAACGGTTCTGTCACAGTAGATGTCAATTACTAGGTTGAAGTGTATGTTTGAGCTTGAGTTTAATAAGTGTATACTGAAATGTCGCGATTTGGCAAAGAAAATCAACAAGTTATTAGACAAGAAATTCAAAACCTCCTACCAGATAACACTAGAAAATCAAAAGCAAGTGTATGGAAACAGTTTGTTGAATTTTGCAACGAAAAGTCGCATAATATTCATGAGTGTATAAGTGTCGTACAGCTGGCTAATATACTGGAGGACTACGCGTTTAATATGAAAAAGAAAAATTTTGAAGATTACAAGGAAAGTGTTGTTAAAGTTATGTGGAATTCTACTACTAAGCAATTACAAGAAATTTATTACGAAAAATACAAAATAAAATTTAATCCGTTTTCTGATGTGGAAAATGCGACCGCCAGAGCTGCTCGGGATGCTAAGCGCAAAAAACTACAGAGCAACCCATCAAAAAGAAAAGTGAGTGCCTCAGCATTAACCAGTGACGAATATAAAAAAATTATTGAAATCTGGGATGAAGATACTCCAGATGGCTTGCAGCGTAAATTGTTTCATATAGTTTCACATGAGCTAGCATGGAGAGGAGGAGAAGGATGGTCTGCCTATATCCAATATTTCAAAGAAGAAACTGATAATTTGGGAAACCCAACAGATCGGATAGAGTATAATCCAATATTCTCGAAAACTACACAAGGTGGTTCCAAGAAATTGTCAGATAGTAAATGGTTGATTCGAAATTTCGACAATCCACAGATGTGTCCCGTTCGTTTGTTTAAGAAGTTGATTGAAAAAAGGGGAAACCTTATCAAGACCGACAGATTGTTCTTAACTCCAAATCCATACTGGAGTCAACCCAATTCGAAAGGATGGTACAAGAACAGTCCAGTTGGTAAGAACATTATATCTTCATGGTTTAAATCAGCAGCCTCTAAAATAGGAATTGACACTAAAAAAGTTAAAATCACCAACCATTCTGCAAGAGCAACAGCTGTATCGAATTTGGCCAAAGAAGGAGTTGGTGAACAGCAGCTCATTAAAATTACTGGACACAGTAATAGCCAATCAATCAAATCTTACATACAATTGGACGTTGAACATCATCAGGAGATGATTGAAGCCATGAGGAGAACTTTACCAACTACTAGCAAGTTGAATCATAATCAGAGCACAACGCAAGAAAAAACAGAAAATAAAACAGAAAGTACCCAGATCCAAACCACGAATTCAAGCCAGCCCACAACTATTTATAATAATTGTGTTTTTAATGTTAATAATACCTATAATAATTAAATTTGTTTCAGTATTATTTTGCTTATTATTCGATACCATTAGATATTTTCCAAGAACGATAGTTCAACATGAAGTAATTTTGATGAAATTCAAAATGTAGGTGTATCCACCATATTTCCTTAGATAAAAAAATTACCTACTTTAGTTACACCAAATGGTAAAACTCAGATGGGTAGTAGTTCAATCTATCGCCCTTTGGCAATTTTAAGTCACTAGAGGTGGTAGAAGTATATTTTTTACAAGTAACACGTCGTAATTTAGAAAAAATTCATATGTAGGTATATCCACCATATTTCGTTATATAAAAAAAATACTAACTTTAGTTACACCAAATGGTAAAACTCAGATGGGTAGTAGTTCCATATATCGCCCTTTGGCAATTTTAAGTCACTAAAGGTGGTAGAAATATATTTTTACAAGTAACACGACGCAATTTTGATGAAATTCATATGTAGGTATATCTACCATATTTCGTTATATAAAAAAAATACTAACTTTAGTTACACCAAATGCTAAAACTCAGATGGGTAGTAGTTCAGTCTATCGCCCTTTGGCAATTTTAAGTCACTAAAGGTGGTAGAAATATATTTTTTACAAGTAACACGACGCAATTTCGAAGAAATTCATATGTAGGTATATCCACCATATTTCATTATATAAAAAAAATTACCTACTTTAGTTACACCAAATGGTAAAACTCAGATACGTGGTAGTTCAATCTATCGCCCTTTGGCAATTTTAAGTCACTAAAGGTGGTAGAAATATATTTTTTACAATGAACACGACGCAATTTCGAAAAAATTTATATGTAGGTATATCCACCGTATTTCATTATATATAAAAAAATACTAACTTTAGTTACACCAAATGTTAAAACTCAGATGGGTAGTAGTTCAATATATCGCTCTTTGGCAATTTTAGTTTACTAAAGGTGATAGAAATGTATTTTTTTAAGTAATTTACAACACTTCTAATCGAAAAAATCTGGTGTGATACACTCACACAACTTCCTTTTACAGTGATCTTATAATTAGTCAAAAATTTCATTTTTAATTTTTAAAAATTTGTCAAACATTTTCAAAAATTACAAATTCTACAAAAACGGTACAAAATAGAGCGTTAGTTGAAGAGACAAATTTTCTTTAGAATTTTAAGGTGAATTCGAAAATGTAATAATATACCGGGTGTTTTATTTAAAATAGGAGTTAATAAAAAAAACAAAAGAAACCCACTTTAGAAGTATTCAACTGGAAAATCACCTATGTCACATCAATACACATTAAAAATGTAATAAAAATGTAAAGTTTAAAAAAAATCGTTAGAGCCGTTTTTGAAAAAATCGAAAAAAACTGAAAAATCACAAGAGTAAACACCTACTTCCGGTTATGCGATTTTCTTCAAAAGCTTGCTGTCTCGTCTACATAGTACACAAAACGTATATATGAAGTTTCAACGCCATACCTCTTTTCGTTTTTGAGATATTCTGTTCACAGACAGACAGACACACACACACACAGACAGACAGACAGACAGACAGACAGACCAATGAAAAAAAATATGTTTTTTGGGTTCAGGGGACTCTAAAACATGAAGATCTGTTGAAAACTCAATTTCGAATTTTTGGGGTGAATCCAATACTTCCTTTATCGTAAAAGGAAGTAAAAATACATGATTAACGTGGTTTGTTGCAATAGGTGGCCGTGATAATTAGGCGGCCATGCTTTTGACGCAGTTAGCAAACGGAGACAATTGTCAAACGTTTCTTGTGAGCATTTGCGTTAAAAAATTTGATAAAAATGAAACGCTTTGAAAAGTATAATTTATGTAAATATTGCAAAGAGTTGAGCCACATGCAAATATGCCATCCTAATTTAATATATTTAACGAATTTAATCAAAGATTGTGAACAGGGAGTGTTGAGTCGAATGGCTTGTTTAAGAAAATCCAAGAAAGTCTGCTGCGGATGTCAAGTAAATATGGGTTTATGCCTAGAAGAAATTTGAACAAAATTGTTTCAAAATATTACATATATTTCTTAAAACACAGACATCTAATTAATTCGTCACCTTCCTATTCACCATTAAGAAGGGAGGATGTATTAGAAGAATTCAATGAACATTTAAATCTTGTTATGTATGTAAATCCTACGTTTTAAATATAATTTGTTAATGCACAATTAAACAAATTGTGCAATTTGTGTCTTATGTTAAATTAAACTTTATAGGTAATAATAAATAAAAATGTTAATTCCTAGAAATCTCGTATTATTGACAAGTATATTATTTAGTGGTTGTAAAGAAAATAGATAAGATGGCAATGTGTAGATCATATGTGTTTACCTTCTCAACTGTCAAAAAATTTCCACTTAACTATCGTCTCGCCACGAAAAAATTTTCGGAAATTTTTCTGGTTGTCATAGTAACAAGTCAAAATAAAGGCATTTTATTGGTTGTAAAGTAGAGGTGTGGAATTTTCAGTACAAGTTTAATAAAATTGTAATACAAAATTTAGTTGGCTGTGGTGGACACAAAGACAAAACTTTTTATACAACAAGTGCTCAATGTGACCTCCACCTTCATTAATCCAGAGGTAAATTCGACGTAAAAAATTTAAATGCACCCTTCTTAAAACATCGTCGTTTTCTCGTAGTGCGTTTACAGCTTTTTGAATTCTGCTCCACAGTTGTTCGGAATTATTAATTTGAACCTCGTACACTTGTGTTTTTAACGCTTCCCAGATGAAGAAGTCGCAAGGATTTAAATCTAGACCGCGGAGGTCATTGAATGAGTGCTTCTTGTCCCCTACCAATCTTCTACCAGCAAATTGTTCATTATGATATTCTCTTACGACACGTGCGAAATGAGGTGGTGCACCGTTGTGCATAAAGAACATGTCTCGACGCAAATTAAGGGACAAGTCTTCTACTAATTTTGACAAAATTTCTTGAAGGAAACGAAGGTTACTAGCGCTATCCAGACGATCAGGCAATCGGAACGGCCCAATCATAAAATTGCCAATAATTTCGACCCAGACATTAATTTAAAATTCTCGTTGATAAAGTATACCTTTAATAGCATGTGGATTTTCATCTGCATAAATATGCTCATTGTGTAGATTTGTCATGTCACGACGTGTAAAACAACTCATCAGTGAACAAGATCTTAGTGTGGAATCTGTTGTCGACTACTCTGCGCTCCCGAACAATTTGTGAAAAATTTAAACGTGATCCGTGTTCACGTGACAATAATTCTTGCACTGGCTGAATGTGGAATGGACGAATTAATTGTTCGCTAAAGATCCGACTGACAGTGCTTTTTGGAAGCCCGGTCTTTCGTTGCAATGTTCTGGTACTAGTCAAGAACAGCTTCTTCCGCAATGTGTGTTCAGGCTTGTCGAGGTCTTCCAGCGTTAATTCTGACTGGCTTCAACCTTGCTGTTTCTCGAATACTTCTTTTGATTCGGGCAAAAGTTCTGTGATTTGGAATTCTCCGGTTTGGATACCTCTCTTGATACTCCCGAACACTTTCGCGGCAGTTACCTTGACAGTATCCAAGAACTAATAGCATATGTCGGTCTGTTCATTAAAAAGGAAATCCATATTTGATAGCTGACAAAGTAGCAGCAACAACAACTGCAATAGCAATTAAAGCAATAACGGTGATCCCGACAAAAAAAAACAATACAAAAGCAACTAAAAGTGAACAAAATATTGAAACGTTTACTGTCAACAGTAAACTGGGACGATTATGAATTTGTTTCCTGCCAAAATCATGAATTTTGTATTGCTTTTGTGTCCACGGCCAACCAAATTTTATACTACAATTAAACGTATACTGAGAATATCGGTTATCAGTGTTTGAGAAAACACTTTTTTACTTCGAAACTATGCGAAATACAAGAGTCAAAAAAAGTGGACGTGACTACCTCCCTGGACTTTCCCATACTGGAATCTGTTCATATCGTCTTTATTCAACAGTCTTTACAACATATCAAAATTTCAACTCGATGACTCACGTCTTCACCGTGATAAGCGTTTACACTTTCACGTAAATTGCGGGTAAATATAAAAGAATGTGTAGTTCAAAACGTGACCACCGAGCTTCTGTAGATGGCGCCAAGTGGACAAGCCGCCACTGTGCTAGTTTATGTATTATTTTCCTCAAAACGGCTGTAGCACCGAGGTGAAATTTTCTAAGTACCTGGAAATTATATTTTCTAGGGCATACAAAATCGATTTTTTTATTTTCGCGGAAAAAGATTCTTTGACGCAAAAATATAACAACCGTTAGAATAAGAAAATTATTTTTCAAAAATAGAGGGGGGAGGGGGCCGGTGCGCTTACATATATCCACGAGTGTAATATTTTTTTTGCATATTCATATGCTCCATTATGCACTGAGCAATTCAGTGAAAACCCCAGCTACCTATCTTGTTTTGTTTATTAATTAAAGGGGTTTAAATTTTCAAACTTCAAAGCTTCGTAGAGGGCGCCACAGATAATTCATGAGATTCTTTAAAAAACAGATCGATAACCCTTTTCGGGGTCTATCAGTGTATGAAGTTTAAACAAATTCCTGTGGGCAGTTTTTGAGAAATGATTTTTAGAAAATTTCCAAAATTTTGAACATTTTTAATTTAGGCCCCTTAATACTTCTCAAAACACTTTCTATATCACCTCATGTTAGGCTTCTTATACTATTCAGAAAAAAAAATCAATTGAATCGATTCATCCGTTTTTGAGTAATAGGGCGTTAAACTCAAAATTTTCAAAAAATCATAGCGCCCTTCATTTTAAACCTAACGAGTTCGGCAAAAAACTAACAGATTTGTCTTATGTCTATTTTAATCACGAAAACAGTGATACCAAAAAAACATGCGTAACTTCCGCTTCCGGTTTCGGATTTTTTTGAAAAGCTTATTTTGTAGATGAATTTTCGATACACCCCCGCATTCCAAAGCGCATCAAAATCGGAGCAATACTTTTAGCTGTAGGAGCGTCACCCACCCACACACCCACACACAGACAGACATTTTTTAAAAACCACTTTTTTGGGTTCCTAGAGGCCCAAAACGGATATTTCTGTGAAAATCTCGATTTCCAAAATTTTCATGATTCCAAGACTTCCTTATACCTATGGGTATGGGAAAGTAAAAATGAGTATGATCTTTAAACCTTCCCGTTAAAAAAGTCTTACAACCGTATTACCACTCCTAAGAAAATTTTGAAAAAAAAATACCAGGGGGTGAGTGTGGTTCTAACCCTTCTACAATTTCTTTTGGGTTTCTTTGATTACTGAAAGTAATCCTCTAAATGCATTTTTGCGAAATGTCATTAAATTTGTTTCACGCATTTCTGAACAGCGTACAAAAATGTGATTTTTTAAGCAAACTTTGAACTCTTCTAGCGGACAATCGGTGCATTTTGGTATGTATATAAATTGGGTTCAATCGTCTTATTTTGGCCTCTACAATACGTGGTAGCTCTATGTCCCAGCAATTTTGGGACACCCTGTATAGCTTAGAGGATTACCTGTGATGAAAATATACGTATTTTGGATACCACAAATACCGGGTAAACACCGTAAAGAATAAATTTTGTTTTTCCACTTTAACGATAGAGCTACTATTACCTAAACAACTATTTTGCCTTTACTTCAAAAATAAGAACAGAATTGTTTTCGTTTGGTGTTTCGAACATAATTAATTTCAAAACTTCAACTTGCGAGGAAAATTCGGTGTAAGGGTTTTACAGATGTTTTATTCTCTTTTCAAATACCCTACCTCATCGGCCTGGCAAATGTATGAAATCAAATGAAACCAATTAAAAGTAGTAAACTATTGAGAAATGCCACGTGTCTCAAGTCACATTTATGTTTTTTATTCATGTCTATTTTTTCATTTGGTTTAACACATTTATAGGATTAATGAAAGTTATAAGCAAAAGTAAACAAATCAATTTTGCAAGTTACAGTTTTGAATACGGTATTGATTCATTTTAAAAAGTTAGGTGTCTGATGTTACACCATCGTGCCATTTGAAAAAGGTTATTTACAAACAAAGAATGTTGACGCTTCTGGTCTTTCTAAAAGATCAACAAAAATGTAATCTTTGATATCTTTACAACTTTTTTCATATAAAATTTCATGCATTTAGATTAATTTCAACCAAGTATATGGCCCTACATTTATAATTTATAAATGCTTTTTTTATTGTCAAAATGACAAAAATCAAAGAATAAGAAAAATTACCAGTCTATGTTACATACAATATCAGATTTTATTTTGATACATGTTTCATGGTCACGTATTGGTATTTGTAACCTAGACGCCACAATATGGGTTGCTTTAGGTACATATTAATTTACATTCACACACTTGCCTTGTGCTCCAATATTGAGACGTCAGTTTACACACATTTGTGGTAGAACTATTATTGTGCAATGGAGGTCACAATATCTATGCTTTAGGTATGAATTTACACTCGCACAATGTCTTTGTGGTCCAATACTCTGACCTCAGTTCACACATTGCTCGTGTAGAGCTATTAGTTTGACATAGAGATGTCACAATCGATGATACATAATATCTCTGCTCTCACGGAGTGTAAACGAAATCTAGTTGAATTGGCCTTTACGTCATGGATATGTGCTTCTATTGCGCATGGAGAGATCGTTGTGGTCACAATCAATGCATAGGATGGTGATGCCGCAAGAATGGCAATACCTGTATAGGTGTGTGTGTGTGTGTGTGTGAACACGATAACTTAAAAACGAAATAAGCTAGACCCTTGAAATTATGTACATAATCATTATTCAAAATTTGTAGATTCCTGTCAAATTTTGAGCGAAATCGGTTAACCGGAAGTGGCACTTTACCTAAACAGGTAGCGGTACCTATTCAAGTAAAGTACCAGTTTGCTTCGAGATATTTGAACAAAATTTTGTACATACATTTCTTATGTAGAAAAACTACCAGATATTATATTTCAGCATGATAGGTTAACCGGAAGTGGCATTTTACCTAAACAGGTAGCGGTATCCATTCAAGTAAAGTACCAGTTTGCTTCAAGGTATTTGCACGAAATTTTGCACATACATTTATTATTGAGAAAAACTCCCAGATATAAAATTTCAGTATGATAGGTTAACATAAAGCGGCACTTTACCTAAACAGGTAGTGGTTACCTGAAAATGTAATTTTATCGCTGTATGTATATACATTGCAATAAACTTTTCAAATTTGCTAGAAAACAAGGCGAATGCGAGAAAGTCTAGGGGAGCACACTCCCGATTTTTTTTTATTGTTCGTATTTAAAACCAGCAATAACAGTTAACTGAGTTTAAATGCACTTTATTTATTACCTGCATATGGGCAGTAGATTTTTCTATTATACCGTCTGATTCATTAAAGGTGTACATTTTTATTTTCAGAAATGCACACATAGCGAGATAGGTATGTGCGTTCTTACGAAGAAAGCAACATTACTTTTTCAATTCTTGTGGTTTTTCTATCAGTGGGCTTTGACGCTGGAAGTGAACACCTTTCCCATCGTTGTTATTATTGTGCTGTGATAATTCTAAACACAAAACTGAAACTATGTCAACAGTAAGTGAAAGTGCTTATCCTTTGAAATAATTGATACAATTTTCACTCACAATTTACAATTAGACTGAGGTGTATGCACTTTCATATTAAAATAAATATAGTCTCAGTAATCTCAACCAATAGCAAGTTGTAACGTTCTCAATTTTAATTTTATTGCGTATCAGTTACTTTACATTGAATTCAAGTTCGGTTTTTGCTTTACATTTGCTTGTATTTTATTTAATTTTACTTTAAAATACGTATATGTGGCATTTTAAAACAAAATGTCTATTAATTACATCCTGAATATGTTAAACTATAAAAATGCGATTTGTCCATTGTAATCTATGAAACATCAGCTTTTTTTAATTTATAATCTATTGCAGCCATTTACTGGAACTGGTCATAAATTACATAAACAGATAAACTAGCTCTACTGTATACGAATTCAGATTATTTCACCATTTATTTGGGTTTTAATAAAATTTTAGGAGATATCAATTTTCTTTTACGATTAAACCCAAATACCGACACTTATGGCGCTGATGGAAAAAATATTATCATCTTAGTTTTTTACAGTTTTCAAGGTTAATACGAGGGTCACTACATAAATTTTCGCAAAGTAGGCTTAGAAATTGATTTCACCATCTTTTATAAGAGTGCCAGGAAACAACAACATTTCAGTAGACAACTGAAATTGACAGATTGAGAAAATTGTTTAGGGTTCGTATGTGATAAACTTTTAACTGTTGTGAGTTGTATGAGAATGAAACTAAGTCGAAGAGATTGTCGCGCGATTATTTTTTACGATTTTAAATCGTCTCTCACCCAGAGCTGGGCAGTAATTAATTACTTTGTAATTAAATTACTAATTAATTCCTTTTTGTGTATTTGCCTTGAAATTGAATTACTTTTCAAAATGCGGTAATTGTAATTGGGAATTGCCCTTTTTGTTAAAAAGTACTTGAAAATTACTTTTTGAAAGTAATTAATTACTACATTCAATTACTCAATTACTTTTGTGTAATGAAATTACTCTGAAGTATTTAAATTACTTGACAAGTATTTGAATTACCTGTGGTAATTGAAATTACTGAAGGTAATTGAATTACTTTGTGGTATTTCAATTACTGATCTCGATTGAGTGCTAAATTTCCAGAACGCAAAAAATACAATAAGGTCTTATTAAGTTACATATTAAACAAATCGGGATAGGCTATTCCCCAAGCCTAATTTATGATTTCCTCTGACGATCGAATAGCAGCAACTTTTGTGCAACATTTGCATTATGTACGACGCTTTCACGAATCAAGAGTAAAGAGTGCATTGGGGCGTGTATGTAGTAGATGTGATACGTAGGTTGTAACAGTGAAACTAATATTTATTGTTGAAGACGCTAAAACTATATTTGCGGTAAGTACGTTATAGATTACAATACCTACGGTAAAAATATAATTTAAAATAGCTTAATTAGACGATATTGGTTCATAATAATTATTTATTCCTTTCAATTTGCTTCTTTTAAATTATGTACTAGCATAGGGCTATACTGTAACAGGCGTTAAGTTCAAACAATTGCGTTTTTGAGTGAGTAATTGAACTAAACGGCCAAAATCCGATAACATTTAAAGAGCGTAAAACACATAAATAAAATGTACCTAATTGCGAAATTCCACGCCTCAGCCAACAGCGTTGACGGACGAAACATACAAAACCATGCTAATTACGAGACATTCAAATATTGACTTCGTAATGGTTTTACACAAAATTCCATTTAGTTTTCTTAAAAGAACCGTGCGTAGGACCCAATTTATGTAATTTAAGATATTTTATTACCCTAAATTTAAAATCAATAGGTAATATTTTTCTGTGCACATAATTGGCATCTCAGAATAAAGACTTTATTATAATATTAAAAATTTGGTAAAATTAATAGGTATTATTGAAGGTGTTAAGATTTTGAAATTTGAAGTAAAAATATGAAAGCAACCTGCGCCATTTGTCAAACGTTGACAGTAGTTTTATGAAATAAGTATTTTTCTCCGTTTCTTACACGGTGTGTTCAAAAAGAAATTACATAAAGATTGGCCATAAAATATAAAAGTAATGTCAACAGCAAGCTTTAGAATTTATTAACTGTCATCACTTTTGTTGTTATTGTAAGTTTATATTATACGCTGATATCGTGATTGAAAATTCTAAAGATTCCTGTCTCTAAAGCTTGCTGTCAGCATTAGTTTTATTTTCAATGGCCTACCCTTATGTAATATCTTTTTAAACACATGATAATTATAAAGGTCTCTTGAATGTAAAAATGACTTCATTGTTACGTGCTTGAGCAAATGTCTTTTATTTTTGTATCTGATGTACCAATTCTTATTTCCGTATTGTAATCAATAATCATGCAAGGGAGGAAATTACATTTTAGTCCAGATTTATACATATGACACGTTTACATTTTATGATGAGAGTATTTCTTGTATTCAGCTGCATTCAAAAATATTTAAATATGAAAATCAGGAGGCTAGTTAATCTATTACTGACCAGGGAACAAAACGTATATTTTCGGGAAACCGTCACAGGCGACAGAAAATGTCACTTTCGTGTAAAGGGGTAAACATATTTTTTTCGAACTAAGCCAACAAAAAGTGCTCAAGTTGCGACAATTGGATCACCATGTAGTGTTCTTTACAAAAATAGAATTTTGCTGTCAAACAATTAAGAAATTCGATGCTGCACCCTGTATAGTTAAGTAAGTTACCTATTTTCGTCATTCAGCCTCATGTTAGGCGTATTTAATAGTAGATTATTCTACAAGTTCAGAAAAGTGAGAGTTTTTCAACATTTAATTTACGAGCGAACGGAGTGGATTAATTTTACACGAACATGGAAAAATTACTTTTATAACATTCAGCGTGCTGTTTTTTCTAATGCCACTACAAAATCTAGCCAAAATGAAATTCGACATTTCTTCGTATTCGACAACTAAACCCACATTCGTGATAAAAAGCTCAACTACAGTGATAACCTATGTGGAAATTAATAAAAAAATTTAAAAATTGAAATTGAACTTCCAAGTCCCTATACCTTCTTCCTGAATGGACTTTGTACTAAGGTATATTAGGTTTAATCGGTTTATTAGAACCTAAGGAATCTATGACCAATCTGTGTCCCATTCTTTTTGTGACACCCTGTATCATTGTTATCTTTGACTTTATGTATTTACTTACATCTTACATCAAACCAAACTAAAAAGTTTTGGTTTTGATGAACGGTGCATGTAGCTACAAGATTTAATTATAAAAAACCTTCAAAAGTGATAAAGTATGTAGGTTACTATAGTTAACAAAACATAAAAAGTACGCATTTTTAGATTACGATTACGAATCGACACGACACTAATGATAGTTGCAACTTGCAAGAAAGTTCTACTAAATAGAACTGTATGGCAATGATTTTCATTGAAAGTAACTGAAAAATTAATTGATGTTTACAATTACAATTACTAAGTAATTGGTACTTGAATTACTATTTCGTGTGAGTAATTGAATCTCTGGTAATTAAATTACTTCATTGGGCGGGAATTGGTAATTAGTAATTAATTACTTTTTTAAAGTAATTTGCCCAGCTCTGCTCTCACCCCACAACAGTGCATCGAATGACTTCGCAAATTTTTTGCGGATGGAACACCATCAGACGTCACCGTCTACGAGTGGTTTGCGAAATTCCGCCGTGGACGAAATTTTCTTAATGACGAAGTTTGTAATGGTCGTCCAAAATCTGCGGTTACTGATGAAAACGTTGACGGCGAATCACCTATGCTGAAATTGAGGCATCCTTAAGCATCTCGAAGACTGCAATCAACACAATTCTTCACCAACATTTGGATGCCAGAAAGCTATGCACGCGTTGGGTGCCACGTAATTTGGATGAAGCTCAAAAACTAACACTTGTGGATTGCTGCAAGAAAATGCTGAAGAGGTTTGCAAGTGGTCAGTCAAAACATGTGTATGACATCGTCACCGGTAAGGAAACATGGATTTATTGTTATGAACCGGAAACGAAGCGACAATCGGCACAGTGGATCTTCCAAGGTGAAGCAAAACCGACAAAATTTATACGATCTCGCAGTGCAAGTGAGAAGATGGTTGCTTCGTTCTTTAGCCGATCAGGCCATCTTGTAACAATTCCTTTGGAAGATCGTCGCACAGTAAACGCTGAGTGGTATTCCACCATTCGTTTGCCATCAATCGTAGAAAAAGTACGTACACAGCGTCCTCGAAGTCCCCTAATCCTACACCATGACAATGCATCATCCCACACCGCTGCTCAAACGATGGCATTTTTGGCCTCTGTAAATGTGGAACTACTGGGTCACCCACCTTATAGCCCCGACTTGGCACCGTGTGATTTCTATTTATTCCCCACAATCAAGAATAAATTGCGTGGACAGCGGTTTAACTACCCCCATGAGGTTGTTGAGGCATATAATAACATGGTCTTTGAGGTGTCTTCAGAACAATAGTCACGGGTATTTGAGAACTGGTTTAATAGAATGCATAAATGCATACAATGTAAAGGCGAATATTTTGAAAAACAATAAACTTAAAATCCTTCATAGTTTGTTATATTATGTTATGTTTTTGCGGAAATTTATCTAGTGGCCCTCGTATAATTTAAACGAAGCTAATCTGTCCCAGTAATAAAAATTTATATCTCTTACAATTAAATGGATGCTCGTAGTCTTACATGTGCAATATTCTCTAATTCTCCCTTTTCTGTTCCACGAAGCTTGTTATCTATGTATTTCAAACTGGCAATTGTAAATGCAAAGATAGTTTGCTCTAACTTTATGCCCAATGTTAAAACTCTTTTTCCCAGCAGGGTCGTCTCGTTTAAACGTTTACATTTATATATCTACTTGTATTTATAAACATGTACATGTGCAACTGTAATTTGGAAACTCCCACTTCCAGAAGACTACAAGTCTAAATGACCATTTTACGGATATTCGATAATTTCAGCCTCACGGGCGATTGTGTAGCAATTCACATCTCATTTTCTAGGTAAGGGAGATTACCTTGTTGCCTTCATTTAACTGCACACCTGGGAGCTTTTAATAACGTATTCTAACAAGGCTAGATAAAAACTTTGGTTAAAGCAGTCAGCGCTTCCCCACGGCGACAATTTATTTTTCTCAAGTATGTTCCGGATGTAATTTTAATCAAAGGATTTACAAAACAAAAAGAGTCGTTTTTCTGAGACTGAACATTTCCTGCAACTGGAAATTCGTTTTCAGACTGAAACTTTTGACTAAGTTCTTGCCGTTATGAGCAGATTGTGAAAAGTTTCAGAGTTTCTCACGGCAGGTCTCTTATAATGATCTTTGTTTAATGAATACTTGACCGAATTTCTCTGGTTGTCAAAAACCATTTAACAAAGTTCAGCTGGGTTTCTAGTTCAACAAACGGATCGTGTTCACAAATAAATCGGTTGTGGCAGAAAGAGCATCAGTCATATTTTTGTGGAAAATTATGTTAATATATTGACGCTAAAATTTTGCAACGTTCTATAGATCTATAATCAAAGGACCCCAGTTAGACCTACCTGCAACTGCAATTCAATATAGAATTTGAGCAGAAAGGCCTTCAGTCACTGTCTGACCATACTATTATGCAAATAACATAGGTCATAATGGTGTTTATTGAGAAGTACACAATTTATTGACAGTGATCCATTACGGTCTAGCGCTCATTGTCGGTGGTTCATTTTACGATACGTTTTGTGTATAATATAGAGGAGAAACAATGTAGAAATAGGAATACGCAACAGGCAAAATGCAAAGGGAATATTATAAAAAGAGCTAGAGTAAAAGGAGAAAAATACGAAGTTATATTGGAAAGGAAATTCAACTGAAACAAAATGGGCCGGCGTGCAGGTAAATTTAAAATGTTTCCAACTCGGCTTGTCTTCGACAACACCCCAAGTACCCTAAACACATTTTTTGCACGTATTACACACTATTTTTCTATGATCCTAACACAAAAAAAATACGTTAATTAAATGTAACAGAAACTTGTTAATTAATAATTCAGCACAAATTAATGTTGCCCCATGTAAAGAGCGATTCGGATCGTGTTAAAACCTTCTCTGCTGTTCCATCCAAATGTTGCTGTAAAAACTAAACATAAAAATGTCTAAAGGACTTTATTCAGAACTCCCTCGACGAGGAAGGATTGTAATCGTGAAAAAGGCTAAATTTCGAAATTTCTTCAGATCTTACGTTTCAGGGTCCCTAGATGACGAATAACGTGTTTTCTCAATTTATCCTGTCCGACTGTCTGTTCATCGGTCTATCTGTTCATCTCTTAGCGTATAGCTCAAACACTATTTGTTGCAGAAAGTCGATATTTTCTATGCAGATTATATATGCATACATGGCTCAAAAGCAACTATACGTTTGGTCAAATATATACAGGGTGAGTTAAAATAATACAATGTTTTCTAGTTTTGTTGTAATTGAGAGATAGCTAAAAGTAGTAATTTACACATAGCTCAGGCATTACTCTCGAAATGGGACCCAACAGATACAGGGTAAAAAAAACAAAAATGTGCAACAATAAGCGCATTGTATATTATCTATCCGCGAGGGCAAATATGAGGCGGTTCTTCCTGGTCGAACCCATAGTCCCGGTAGTTTGCCCTCGAACTGCTGCCGAGGATTGAAATCGTTCTCGCAAACTCTCAGTTCGAATCCCACCGCCTGCAATGTTTCTTTTTTAAATTTCAAAATTGATATAATTTGCAGTACCAAGTGTTTCACTATTACTAGGAACGTTAAGATACCTTTATCGCTAGTTTCCTTTTTCAAAATTGTTATTATTACAACTTTCACTTGCTGGGAAAGATCTAAGTAATACCCTGAACAGACTTTTTTATAGTTGTCATTTTATTGTTTCACAATTAGGCTATAAATATTTGATTCTACATCTCTTTCGAGAGACAGCATTCTGTGCTACTTTTATCCCCATTTTGTATTTTAAAACCCTACCGCGATGCTTAGCCACTGAGCCAATGAACACGGAAAGTGATAAATAATATTTTTACAGGTTAAAATTCACTAAAATAGAAGAAGGTTTTAACAATTAATTTTATGAGGGAAACAAGATACCTTAATCCAATAAAACCAAAATATAATTGTAAGTAATTGTCTTTCAACAACCACTTTCCTAATAATATTTTTTAACAATTTAATTCCAGCAGGATTTAATATCCAAAATTAAAACATACACTAATCAAGCTAGTTAAGAAATAAAAGTTTGAAAATATGGAATTAATAACAAATTTTAATGATTATTGCAAAGAAGAATATTAAATCAAAAATTAATTGACATACTTTACAAGGTAAAAGAAAAAATAAAAGTTTTACAATGATAGAACATTTGTCAACTAAAGCCTTAATCTTTATTCCAAAATAGGATTTGCAAAAATTTGTAATGTTGTTTAAACAATTAACTACACGACTTCTAGAATTGTATGGAGGGAAAAAAATAATTATACTTATATTAAAATACAAAAGTACAATTGTAACTATGCCATTCAGCAAACATCATTTATCAAACAATAATAAAAAATATTTTCTAGCAGGATTAAAAATCCAGTATTTTAACTCAACTAATTTTGCTTTTTAATACGACATATGTCTGAAGTTTTGAAAATTAAAACGAAACAAAATTATTAAAAGTAGTCGAACGAATCCTACTCATAACTGATTTTGCAATTCTATCAGGTATGTGATATAAGTTCTTTCGCCTATTCTAATTTCTTGTCGTTGTATTCCTTTCAGAAGTACCATGTAAAAGGCTATTGTTTTTAAAATATGTAATTGTCTGATGAAGCTGGATTGCCAGCGAAACGTAACCTTCCTTTTTAATAAAGTTTTTAATATGTTAACTAGACAATACGAATTTCTTTTTGAGAAATTTAATTTTCAAATCGATTTTTAAGTAACTAATATCTAAAAAACAAACTTAGCTGATTTATCTGCATTTCAACACTCTTTACAGATGTTTCTCTTTTACATTTACCCTGTATCTGCCGAACCCCATTTTCGTTAAGGGTAAAGTCTGAGCTATGTACAAATTATTACTTTTATCTATTTCTCAGTTAAAGCAAACATAAACAACATTTTTTTTTCAAGGGGCTCACCCTCTATATGTTGCTTTTAAAAATGCCCTTTTTCGTCAAGAGTAAAAACCTGAGATATGTGCAAAATATTACTTTCATTTAAGTAGTAGTTCTTCTTCTGTATATATTTTTGCGAAATTCGCTCGGGTTCTTGCCAGGAAGGCATATAATCCGCATGCAAAATAGCGTCTTCTCCCAACAAATAGCTAATAGCAGATAATATGAAAAATATAACAACATTTTTGAGATATTCCGGCAACAGGCAGACATACAGACAGACGGAATTGAGAAAACCTGTTTCTCTCCATCTAGGAACCCTGGAACGTGGAGATCTGAAGAAATTTCGTAAGGAGATTTTCATAATTACCTTCAAATATTTAAAGAGGTTTTCTTTTGTGAAACGTTCAGCCGAATTAAACAATAATTGTTATAACGGCCTATTCAATTATTTTACCATGCAAACTGAATAAAACAAGATCTACTCATTTAGGCAACTGTAAAAGAACATGTATTCTATCCTATTATGTTATCTTATATTATAAGAGCTGATGCTGCCGGCCGACCGTAAGAACTGGCGCGCGCACATGCCGATCGTAAGCGCGAGTGGCGCCGGCACACTCAGCATGACGGGCCTGCAGCAAGCATTTGTATTGTTAACGCTGGCAGGGCCGGACGTCGGCTGGCTACCAGCTTAAGCAAGCATTTTTATTGTTAACCGTTTCTTTACGCTGGCAGGGCCAGACGTAGGCTGGCCAACGCGTTCTAGGTATGACAATAACACCTTAGCAAGAGTTGCGTTAAGATGCATTTAACAGCACTAGTGTTGTTAAGAAAAATAACATAACGATACTTTGTTTGTTTGTTTGTTTGTTAATGGACAAGGTCTAGGCATGCAGAGTACCAGGTACCTTAGACACCGACTGCTTGGGTCATATGGTCAAAGTCCTACTAGAATTTTGCCGAGACTAAGGAGTTCCAACCCTAGCAAGGGATCTTTTACATGCTACACATCGTAGTAACATGGGACCCACGGTTTTACATCACTTCCGAATGATGGCATTCTGTAGAGGCTTTCATCTGCATTTTTTATTTTTGAAAACTTCACCGGGACCGGGAATCGAACTCGCGACCCTTAGATCAGTAGTCAGGATGCTTACCACTGAGCTACCGACCCCGGCATAACGATACTTTATTAGCATTTAATCACATGTTGACAGCACTGAAGGGTATTGTCAGTCTATGTCAAATTCGATGTTAGTAGGTTAGGTTTTGTTTGTTATTTGACACAAACTGACGCAAAAATTAACCTGAAAATCTCAAATATAACATAACCTGACAGTGCTACCAACAATACAGTATTGAGTTTGTATCTTACTAGTGATACCGCCACTCGCTGTGGTAAGTGTCATTAATACATATTTTTCCTATTGTTTAAAAAGATTAGTATTTTAGGATAAAATAAACCGTGTTACGATATACGTAACGTTATCTGATTTCTACATTACTCGAGAATTTTAAAGAACTTTCTCCTAACGTCGCTCGTTCATTCAAACGATTCTCGCGTAATGTAAAAGGCTTAATAACGTTACTTGAATCGTAAATTACTATTACAGGACTTTTATGAAAGTAATTCATTAACAGGGCTAGACCGGAGTTTTAAAAGCCATTTAAATAGATATAAATTATCATTGACAGACATTTAGAGATCTTGAAAAGTAAAGATCTGAAGAAATATAGAAAAGTGATTTCTTTCGCGATTACAATACCTTCTTCCTATTTTAAACGAGGGAAGTAAAAATGGAATGGCAAAATCACAACATGCCTGGAAGCAATTTCGTTAAAGAGTTTTTAAAGCGACGCAAACTTCAGATTTCACAGTGATATTGTTAAAATATTAGAAGAGCCAAAGCTGGAGTCTCTAATACTATAATAAATGAATATTTTAATAATTTGAAGAAATCTTTAAAGGTCATTCCATCTACCCACGTAATCAATTATGAAGAACCTAACCTTTTGATGACTCTGGAAAGATTAACATTTTAACAAAGAGAGGGTGAAAGTACCCTGAAAAGATTTCTATACCCAGCCTACTTGATCGCACTGCATGGATGATTTTATTCCACTTCGGTATACATATTAAGTGTCGTGACTTTTATTTTTGTTTTTGCTAAGGATACTATGAAAAAAATATGGTGTGAAACATGCACTACACAGCTACATTTTACAGTGATCTTATAATTAACCAAAACTTTTATTTTTAATTTTTAAGCACTTGTTAAGAAATGTCAAAAATTACAAATTATACAGAAACCGTACAAAATAGAGATAGTTGAAATGACACATTCTCCTAAAATTTTAATCCGTATTCAAAACTGCAATAATATAACGGGTGTTTTATTTAAAATAGGAGTTAATAAAAAAAAAGAAAAACAAACAAAAAAAACCATTTTAAAGGTATTCAACTGAAAAATCACCTATGTCATATCAATTCACATTAAAAATGTAAGGTTTGAAAAAATGGTTAGAGCCGTTTCTGAAAATATAGAAACAACTAAAATATCACAACAGTAAAGACCATACTTCCGGTTATGCATCTAGATAGTACCTACGCATAACTTATATATGAAGTTTCAACGTCATACCTCTTGTCATGTTTGAGATATTCTATTCACGCACACACAGACTGACATGTTTTTGAGTTCAGGAGACTCTAAAATGTGAAGATATGTTGAAAACTCAATTTCGAATTTTCTTGTAAAAGGAAGTAACATAACAAAACCAACAACAGGCAGACAGACAGACAGACAAACAGACGAAATCGATAAAACCTGTTTTTCATCATCTAGGAACTATGAAACGTGGAAATCTGAAGAAATCTCCAAGGATGATTTTTTCACGATTACAATACTTCCTTCGTCTTTTAGACGAAGGAAGTAAAAAGTTTAAGATGGTTGCTCAGAGGAATTTTGAATTAAAAAAGATTATTTACTGTTAGGCTATAATGGCGGGCTTTAAACCATTTAGTTTGATGTTTGAATATTGAACATCGAATGATGAATAACAAGCTTACAGCTCTTTGATGCAGCTCTAATTATGTCATTACCTCTAAACCAATACAAGCTATGTCAGTCAAACTGTTATTATTAAAATATGCAAATGTAGTAATGTTCACGTAATGTGAATATTTTAAAAGTAAACATTTCTAAGGCTGAATAAAATCCGTTTCATACAGTTCTCAAATTATAAATTTTCTCTAGTAGAATCATTTCTGCTGTAGGCTTACGTAAATGCGCATTGAATCCCTGCAGAGCTAAGCACAAAAGACTGCTAGGAAGCGCAGCAGCACATTGCAGGATAAAGGGTCGGTATTGGTCTTAAGATGCAATAAGCGGGTTTTGTATAAACATGCAGAGAGAAGGACCTATCTGATCTGCGAAACTGAGACCGTTCAGCAGATTTGCAAGTAGATTTCAAATAAGCCTTTTACAGAACCGTTTAAGGCTTCCAGGATTCCTTGTCGCTTCGACGAGATCTAAAGATTTAGTAAGATTACATAAGATTTTAAAGTACCACACTTAATTTCAAGAGTTTATTACGGTTTTCTCTGGACCGCAGCTTTAAGAGAAAATTTTATTAAAGCGCCGATGCAGATTTAGTTGATTTTTGATGCCGATTTCGCCAACGTCAGGGAGTTTCTATCTGATCAATTTAATATTCAAATTTAAATGTTTAGCCTCTTGCGGGTTACTAATTTTTTAAAACATAAGTATAAAGACGCTTATCCGCACAAATATTTTAATTTCTTATTTTAAATTTGAAGGGACGGATACTGACGAATACCAAACTAACATAAAATAATACGTTTTTTAGTTATATAAAACCCGATACGAAATTGAATTAAAATCGATAAAAAACCGTAATAACTACTATTTTGATCACGATGTGTCAGCCAAGTTATTTCCTGCAAGGATAAATTATATCTTGAAAGCGCAGACCTCTTTTGAATCTCGGTAAACGTCAATCGCAGCTTGACAGGTGCTCCGAACCATGAAGTGACAAGCTAAGCTTGCCTGAATTGGAAAATCCGATTTCCGCGATGTATGCTTCCAGCAATTTATAGAGAAATTCCGTTACCTAACTGCAACTCAAATCTGTAGTTCTATGTAGTTGCAACGATATTAAATTTTTCACAGTAATAGATATTTATGCATTAAGGGAGATATGAATATGTTTTTTCCCTGAGGTTGACATGTGTAAGTCAACCGAAGGTAAAGAACATGACTATCTCCCGTGGTGCATACAATATTTTTTTTACTAGCATATTAGTAAGAATAGTATGAAATTTCAACATTTCGTAATGACATTTAAAATTAGAATATGTAAGTAACATCAAGGATTTCTTCATTGTACGGTTGCTAAAACGTTATTTGTAGTTGCATGGTTACCATGAGTTTGAGGGAGAAATAGTTTGACAAGTCCCTTGGGAGTTATGAATAGCTTTGCATATTTTGTTTCTATGACGAAAATATACAATATCATGTTGCTAGTAAATGAAGTAGTTTTATTTTTTAAATTCACACTTCCAAAAGTCGGTATATTTTCTTCTTACATCTCTCTAGCTGCCATACAACGTAATTCAAATTCGTTGTAGACAATCTTAGGTTATGAATTGACTAAGATGGGATTAACCATTAACCAATTAACTATTTCACATTGCAAATTATTATGATCTGAATAATTGAATTTGCTTCACTTTTTTGGGTGCAATTCAACGTCAGTCAGTAATGTAGCCAGGATTAGCTTTGGGAAGGGGGAGTGGCTCATTCCTCAAATTTTGTTCAGCGGTGGCTATCTAAAAGCTAAAAATGTTGAAGAGGCTGTGATTGTTTTCAGGGGTGTATTACTTACAACTTATTATAAAGAAGCAATATTATTTTATTATCACTGCATTTTTTAAATCATAAAGTTATTGATGCAAAGTATATTCGATGTAGTACCATTTATGGTACGTAAAATATCTGCGACAGTTATAAACATGGCAATATATCATACTTCTTAAATAATGCAAGTGTTAAACCGGCAAAAATATCAAGGCTTCATTCAACGGTTTATTATTTTCGGGTTTTAGACAAACTCCCCATTACTCTTAATAGGGATATTTCCAGAAAACAATTAGTTATTATGCCTATTGGTTGTTTTTTAAAACAACGAATACAATTACATTTCATTTAATAATAAAGAGGGTTCATTACTGCCTTGCTAAATGGGAACTACGGTCGCCCAAACGCTCCATTTAAACACACCCTTACAACTCGTGTCCTTGATGCTTCGGTTCACATGACACTTGTGTTTGGCCACTGTGAACTTTTTGTGTGTGACTTTTTCCTTACTGCCCATCTCTAACGTGCTTTTAAATACGACCATGTAGGGGAAAACCAATCATCTCTACCACTCCTGAACAAGGTGTTGCTTTAGTTGATATGGAGTGTAATTGTGAACACGATTTAGGAGCAAAATGTTCTGTCACAAAATTCAGATTAATTATAGAACGCTATGTAATGCAGCGTACCCTATGAATGATACATTTAATTAAAATAATATCCAGATATCTAATGTATATCATGTGATGTAACAGTTGAATGTTTTAACTGGTGGTGTTGTAAAAGGGCAACCACAGGGTTGATTATATGAAGTAGTAAAAAATATCTTAAATTGATAATAATCTACGATAACTAGCAACGCCCCACGTTGGGCGCCAATTCTTTATAACGTGGCTGAGGCTAAGCCTTATCAGGAGATGTAGATTGCTGGTTTAGGAGGAGGACGTTAATAAAGAAGTGCTTCGGCTAGCTCGAAGAGGGGCGTGGATCTCGATCCAGCTTCAGCGGTCTCGCGATGTAAGTAAAAAAAAAATCCAGGGCGCCAAGAACCTAAAAATTGCCCAAAGCACTATGAGAGGCACACGCTACTGGTCCTAAATAGCGGGCACAACCTCACCAACAAATCCCAAAAAAAAGCCAGCAAAACAAAGGAAATATCACACCTACCTTATCGAACCTTTCTGCAGTAGTCGTCGACAACTATAATCCCTATAGTACTAACCCACAAAAAAAAAAATCAAGAAATTCAATCAAGTACCGAAGCTTTAATTTCCTTTAACTTCGTTTGTCGGTCACAAAGCTCGCAGAATAACAAAAAAGGATAACACATAAATACACAAATCTCCCTTCAAAAAAAATTAGTAATACATATATACATATAACGTTATCGCAAATATTAAAGTATCGCCATAGGTTAGATTCACATACAAGTACAATGTTTATAGTAAAGAGCTTCCGCACTAAAGTTTAATTTAAATTGATTAAAAGTTTGATTAAAATTGGATTAAAGTTTAACTCAAATTGATTGACTCGAAATAGCACACGGGGCTAGTGCCAGCTAACAGCGAGTATGAATCTCTTGGCGCAAACAGCAGGCAGCGAAGGGGCCCTAAATTGAGAGCGTTTTATAACGCGTATAAAACAAAGCTATTGGTGTTTTGGTTCTTATCGCGACGTATCTGTAACCGATGAGGCCTCGACGGTAGGGACACGCTACTTGGTGCGCTTAAAGACAGCACTCGTGTAAGCGGAAAGATTAGATAACAAGGTCTTCGCTAGCAAGGCGCTCTTAAAATGAATTGTGTCAAATAAGACCCATTTGCTATTTTCACAGGTATATCAGCGGCAATAAAAGAGGCAATTTTAACAGCAAAAGCGACTGAAGGTCACAATGCAATTGATCAATGGTAGGCAAGTTAAAGCAGCTGAAGGCTACGATGCAACTCATTAATCAGTAGCAATACAGAAGGCAAGTTAAAACAGCTGAGGGCTACGATGCAACTCGTTAATCAGTAGCAATACAGAAGGCAAGTTAAAACAGCTGAGGGCTGCGATGCAACTCGTTAATCAGTAGCAATACAGAAGGCAAGTTAAAACAGCTGAGGGCTGCGATGCAACTCGTTAATCAGTAGCAATACAGAAGGCAAGTTAAAACAGCTGAGGGCTGCGATGCAACTCGTTAATCAGTAGCAAGACAAAAGGCGATGAATAAGCGCACAGTCCCGATGTGGAATGTTATCAGCACTCCGCAGTTCGCACTGCGGTCAAACAGCTGGGGTTCGAGGTCACGCCGTGAACGGTCTCGAACACACCGCACGCAATAAACATCTAACCTTGATAAATGCCGGGAACAGGACCCTACGGCAGCAATCTCGATTCCACTAGGTGGTCGGGTGGACGACGTCTCCGAGAGCTCGCAGACGAAGGCTTCGATAATTGCCGAGCAGCAGCTGGATTTTGTCGAATGATGCCAATAATTTAGGCGATAACGTACAAGGCATGGGTACAATGAAAAGTAAAAGAAAAGGCCTGAAATGGAAACTAAACGTCAGCCCATCGGCAATAAAAGAACTAGCAAAGCCTACCTTAAGGATTTTTAACGGCCCAAAGTTAATCCTTCCGAACGATCACTCGTTCCTGGTTCCCCAGAATGATGCGTGTAATTCAATTAACACGAGAATCTAACCACGCACCGGATTATGTGCATTTTTCGGGATAATTCCACTTAACAAAGCGTCACCAAAAATAACTTGGAGCCTCGAAAAAGCAACTTGAAAGTCGGAAGAGGATTTTTAGAATGCACGTTTTCCCGAATCGAAGCCGGAAATGCATTTAATGTACATGCGCCGAGAAAAGCAACACTGCGATTTTGAAATTGTAAAGAATTCCAGATAGGCAACCTAGTAAGCACCGAGACGCGAGGAAAGTTGCCGCGCCTTTAATAAACAAATTGAAATGGCTTAGAAAATATTCCAACCGTCACACCCCCCCCTTCCTTGGAAGGCTGGAAATTTCGGAGAAATGAACAGCCAAAGTGTATATGAAATGAAATACTTTAATAAATTTAAAACTCGAGGGAGACACACAAAAAAAAACTTCGGGAATACTCCCTGGACACAAGTACACACAAAAAAATAAAATCCTCCCGTACCAAATTTAGGTGAAAGGGAAGAAAGTCAGAGAGAATGATCGCACAAGGCGCAGTCCCAAGTTCAGGCACCAAGATTAGTCTTCGCAGCTGGATGGTAAAGGCGCGCCGGCGACTAATCCGGTGTGAACCCCTCACAAGAGACAACGCCCCCACAACCACCCCTCAAACCCTCAACCACCGACACAAGACCGAAAAGTCCCACCCCGTGCTCAGAAGAAGAGCTCTAAAATCCCCGAAGATAGCGTGCATAGGTGTTCGTCACGAAAGATGAAGCGTCCACCATCAACATCCCTACCAACCTACCCTCAATGCAATATGCGTAGATGTTCGTTGCGCAAGAAAAGAGAGACCATCTTCAGCATCCCAACCAACCGACCCAAAGATGCAATATGCGTAGATGTTCGTTGCATGAGAAAAGAGTGACCACCTTCAGCATCCCAACCAACCGACCCAAAGATGCAATACTTAATCGTCAGAAAACAGTGGTTTCAGTTCCTGAACGTGCCATAATCCTGCTGATTTTCCTAAGTCGTCTTCAAGTTCGACGACTACTGCAGAAAGGTTCGATAAGGTAGGTGTGATATTTCCTTTGTTTTGCTGGCTTTTTTTTGGGATTTGTTGGTGAGGTTGTGCCCGCTATTTAGGACCAGTAGCGTGTGCCTCTCATAGTGCTTTGGGCAATTTTTAGGTTCTTGGCGCCCTGGATTTTTTTTTTACTTACATCGCGAGACCGCTGAAGCTGGATCGAGATCCACGCCCCTCTTCGAGCTAGCCGAAGCACTTCTTTATTAACGTCCTCCTCCTAAACCAGCAATCTACATCTCCTGATAAGGCTTAGCCTCAGCCACGTTATAAAGAATTGGCATTCTAAAAATCCTCTTCCGACTTTCAAGTTGCTTTTTCGAGGCTCCAAGTTATTTTTGGTGACGCTTTGTTAAGTGGAATTATCCCGAAAAATGCACATAATCCGGTGCGTGGTTGGATTCTCGTGTTAATTGAATTACACGCATCATTCTGGGGAACCAGGAACGAGTGATCGTTCGGAAGGATTAACTTTGGGCCGTTAAAAAATCCTTAAGGCCTTTTTCTTTTACGTTTCATTGTACCCATGCCTTGTACGTTATCGCCTAAATTATTGGCATCATTCGACAAAATCCAGCTGCTGCTCGGCAATTATCGAAGCCTTTGTCTGCGAGCTCTCGGAGACGTCGCCCACCCGTCCACCAGGTGAAATCGAGAATTGCTGCCGTAGGGTCCTGTTCCCGGCATTTATCAAAGGTTAGATGTTTATCGGGTGCGGTGTGTTCGAGACCATTCACGGCGTGACCTCGAACCCCAGCTGTTTGACCGCAGTGCGAACTGCGGAGTGCTGATAACATTCCACATCGGGACTGTGCGCTTATTTATCGCCTTTTGACTTGCTACTGTTAACGAGTTGCATCGCAGCCCTCAGCTGTTTTAACTCGCCTTCTGTATTGCTACTGATTAACGAGTTGCATCGCAGCCCTCAGCTGTTTTAACTTGCCAATTCTTTATAACGTGGCTGAGGCTAAGCCTTATCAGGAAATGTAGATTGCTGGTTTAAGAGGAGGACGTTAATAAAGAGGTGCTTCGGCTAGCTCGAAGAGGGGCGTGGATCTCGATCCAGCTTCAGCGGTCTCGCGATGTAAGTAAAAAAAAAAATATCCAGGGCGCCAAGAACCTAAAAATTGCCCAAAGCACTACGGGAGGCACACGCTACTGGTCCTAAATAGCGGGCACAACCTCACCAACAAATCCCAAAGAAGCCAGCAAAACGAAGGAAATATCACACCTACCTTATCGAACCTTTCTGCAGTAGTCGTCGACAACTATAATCCCTATAGTAATAACCCACAAAAAAAGTCAAGAAATGCAATCAAGTACCGAAGCTTTAATTTCCTTTAATTTCGCTTGTCGGTCACAAAGCTCGCAGTATAACAAAAAAAAAGGATAACACATAAATACACAAATCTCCTTTAAAAAAAAATGAGTAATACATATATACATATAACGTTATCGCAAATATTAAAGTATCGCCATAGGTTAAATTCACATACAAGTACAATGTTTATAGTAAAGAGCTTCCGCGCTAAAGTTTGATTTAAATTTGATTAAGTTTGATTAAAAATTGGATTAAAGTTTAACTAAAATTGCTTGACTCGAAATAGCACACGGGGCTAGTGCCAGCTAACAGCGAGTATGAATCTCTTGGCGCAAACAGCAGGCAGCGAAGGGGCCCTAAATTGAGAGCGTTTTGTAACGCGTATAAAACAAAGCTATTGGTATGTTGGTTCTTATCGCGACGTATCTGTAACCGATGAGGCCTCGACGGTAGGGACACGCTACTTGGTGCGCCTAAAGACAGCACCCATGTAAGCGGGAAAGATTAGATAACAAGGTCTTCGCTAGCAAGGCGCTCTTAAAATGAATTGTGTCAAATAAGACCCATTTGCTATTTTCACAGGTATTATCAGCGGCAATATCAAGAAATATACAGCGGCGTAAAGCAACTGAAGGTCGCTTCGCAATCAAACAGCCGCGGCAATAAAAGAGGCAATTTTAACAGCAAAAGCGACTGAAGGTCACAATGCAATTGATCAACAGTAGGCAAGATAAAGCAGCTGAAGGCTACAATGCAACTCATTAATCTGCAGCAATACAGAAGGCAAGTTAAAACAGCTGAGGGCTGCGATGCAACTCGTTAATCAGTAGCAATACAGAAGGCAAGTTAAAACAGCTGAGGGCTGCGATGCAACTCGTTAATCAGTAGCAATACAGAAGGCAAGTTAAAACAGCTGAGGGCTGCGATGCAACTCGTTAATCAGTAGCAATACAGAAGGCAAGTTAAAACAGCTGAGGGCTGCGATGCAACTCGTTAACAGTAGCAAGTCAAAAGGCGATAAATAAGCGCACAGTCCCGATGTGGAATGTTATCAGCACTCCGCAGTTCGCACTGCGGTCAAACAGCTGGGGTTCGAGGTCACGCCGTGAACGGTCTCGAACACACCGCACCCGATAAACATCTAACCTTTGATAAATGCCGGGAACAGGACCCTACGGCAGCAATTCTCGATTTCACCTGGTGGACGGGTGGGCGACGTCTCCGAGAGCTCGCAGACAAAGGCTTCGATAATTGCCGAGCAGCAGCTGGATTTTGTCGAATGATGCCAATAATTTAGGCGATAACGTACAAGGCATGGGTACAATGAAAAGTAAAAGAAAAAGAATTCTTTATAACGTGGCTGAGGCTAAGCCTTATCAGGAGATGTAGATTGCTGGTTTAGGAGGAGGACGTTAATAAAGAAGTGCTTCGGCTAGCTCGAAGAGGGGCGTGGATCTCGATCCAGCTTCAGCGGTCTCGCGATGTAAGTAAAAAAAAAATCCAGGGCGCCAAGAACCTAAAAATTGCCCAAAGCACTATGAGAGGCACACGCTACTGGTCCTAAATAGCGGGCACAACCTCACCAACAAATCCCAAAAAAAAGCCAGCAAAACAAAGGAAATATCACACCTACCTTATCGAACCTTTCTGCAGTAGTCGTCGACAACTATAATCCCTATAGTACTAACCCACAAAAAAAAAAAATCAAGAAATTCAATCAAGTACCGAAGCTTTAATTTCCTTTAACTTCGTTTGTCGGTCACAAAGCTCGCAGAATAACAAAAAAGGATAACACATAAATACACAAATCTCCCTTCAAAAAAAATTAGTAATACATATATACATATAACGTTATCGCAAATATTAAAGTATCGCCATAGGTTAGATTCACATACAAGTACAATGTTTATAGTAAAGAGCTTCCGCACTAAAGTTTAATTTAAATTGATTAAAAGTTTGATTAAAATTGGATTAAAGTTTAACTCAAATTGATTGACTCGAAATAGCACACGGGGCTAGTGCCAGCTAACAGCGAGTATGAATCTCTTGGCGCAAACAGCAGGCAGCGAAGGGGCCCTAAATTGAGAGCGTTTTATAACGCGTATAAAACAAAGCTATTGGTGTTTTGGTTCTTATCGCGACGTATCTGTAACCGATGAGGCCTCGACGGTAGGGACACGCTACTTGGTGCGCTTAAAGACAGCACTCGTGTAAGCGGAAAGATTAGATAACAAGGTCTTCGCTAGCAAGGCGCTCTTAAAATGAATTGTGTCAAATAAGACCCATTTGCTATTTTCACAGGTATATCAGCGGCAATAAAAGAGGCAATTTTAACAGCAAAAGCGACTGAAGGTCACAATGCAATTGATCAATGGTAGGCAAGTTAAAGCAGCTGAAGGCTACGATGCAACTCATTAATCAGTAGCAATACAGAAGGCAAGTTAAAACAGCTGAGGGCTACGATGCAACTCGTTAATCAGTAGCAATACAGAAGGCAAGTTAAAACAGCTGAGGGCTGCGATGCAACTCGTTAATCAGTAGCAATACAGAAGGCAAGTTAAAACAGCTGAGGGCTGCGATGCAACTCGTTAATCAGTAGCAAGACAAAAGGCGATGAATAAGCGCACAGTCCCGATGTGGAATGTTATCAGCACTCCGCAGTTCGCACTGCGGTCAAACAGCTGGGGTTCGAGGTCACGCCGTGAACGGTCTCGAACACACCGCACGCAATAAACATCTAACCTTGATAAATGCCGGGAACAGGACCCTACGGCAGCAATCTCGATTCCACTAGGTGGTCGGGTGGACGACGTCTCCGAGAGCTCGCAGACGAAGGCTTCGATAATTGCCGAGCAGCAGCTGGATTTTGTCGAATGATGCCAATAATTTAGGCGATAACGTACAAGGCATGGGTACAATGAAAAGTAAAAGAAAAGGCCTGAAATGGAAACTAAACGTCAGCCCATCGGCAATAAAAGAACTAGCAAAGCCTACCTTAAGGATTTTTAACGGCCCAAAGTTAATCCTTCCGAACGATCACTCGTTCCTGGTTCCCCAGAATGATGCGTGTAATTCAATTAACACGAGAATCTAACCACGCACCGGATTATGTGCATTTTTCGGGATAATTCCACTTAACAAAGCGTCACCAAAAATAACTTGGAGCCTCGAAAAAGCAACTTGAAAGTCGGAAGAGGATTTTTAGAATGCACGTTTTCCCGAATCGAAGCCGGAAATGCATTTAATGTACATGCGCCGAGAAAAGCAACACTGCGATTTTGAAATTGTAAAGAATTCCAGATAGGCAACCTAGTAAGCACCGAGACGCGAGGAAAGTTGCCGCGCCTTTAATAAACAAATTGAAATGGCTTAGAAAATATTCCAACCGTCACACCCCCCCCTTCCTTGGAAGGCTGGAAATTTCGGAGAAATGAACAGCCAAAGTGTATATGAAATGAAATACTTTAATAAATTTAAAACTCGAGGGAGACACACAAAAAAAACTTCGGGAATACTCCCTGGACACAAGTACACACAAAAAATAAAATCCTCCCGTACCAAATTTAGGTGAAAGGGAAGAAAGTCAGAGAGAATGATCGCACAAGGCGCAGTCCCAAGTTCAGGCACCAAGATTAGTCTTCGCAGCTGGATGGTAAAGGCGCGCCGGCGACTAATCCGGTGTGAACCCCTCACAAGAGACAACGCCCCCACAACCACCCCTCAAACCCTCAACCACAGACACAAGACCGAAAAGTCCCACCCCGTGCTCAGAAGAAGAGCTCTAAAATCCCCGAAGATAGCGTGCATAGGTGTTCGTCACGAAAGATGAAGCGTCCACCATCAACATCCCTACCAACCTTGGCGCGCCAATTCTTTATAACGTGGCTGAGGCTAAGCCTTATCAGGAGATGTAGATTGCTGGTTTAGGAGGAGGACGTTAATAAAGAAGTGCTTCGGCTAGCTCGAAGAGGGGCGTGGATCTCGATCCAGCTTCAGCGGTCTCGCGATGTAAGTAAAAAAAAAATCCAGGGCGCCAAGAACCTAAAAATTGCCCAATGGGTCGGTTGGTTGGGATGCTGAAGGTGGTCACTCTTTTCTCATGCAACGAACATCTACGCATATTGCATCTTTGGGTCGGTTGGTTGGGATGCTGAAGGTGGTCTCTCTCTTTTCTTGCGCAACGAACATCTACGCATATTGCATTGAGGGTAGGTTGGTAGGGATGTTGATGGTGGACGCTTCATCTTTCGTGACGAACATCTATGCACGCTATCTTTGGGGATTTTAGAGCTCTTATTCTGAGCATGGGGTGGGACTTTTCGGTCTTGTGTCTGTGGTTGAGGGTTTGAGGGGTGGTTGTGGGGGCGTTGTCTCTTGTGAGGGGTTCACACCGGATTAGTCGCCGGCGCGCCTTTACCATCCAGCTGCGAAGACTAATCTTGGTGCCTGAACTTGGGACTGCGCCTTGTGCTATCATTCTCTCTGACTTTCTTCCCTTTCACCTAAATTTGGTACGGGAGGATTTTATTTTTTTTTGTGTGTACTTGTGTCCAGGGAGTATTCCCGAAGTTTTTTGTGTGTGTCTCCCTCGAGTTTTAAATTTATTAAAGTATTTCATTTCATATACCCTTTGGCTGTTCATTTCTCCGAATTTCCAGCCTTCCAAGGAAGGGGGGGGTGTGACGGTTGGAATATTTTCTAAGCCATTTCAATTTGTTTATTAAAGGCGCGGCAACTTTCCTCGCGTCTTGGTGCTTACTAGGTTGCCTATCTGGGATTCTTTACAATTTCAAAATCGCAGTGTTGCTTTTCTCGGCGCATGTACATTAAATGCATTTCCGGCTTCGATTCGGGAAAACGTGCATTCTAAAAATCCTCTTCCGACTTTCAAGTTGCTTTTTCGAGGCTCCAAGTTATTTTTGGTGACGCTTTGCTAAGTGGAATTATCCCGAAAAATGCACATAATCCGGTGCGTGGTTGGATTCTCGTGTTAATTGAATTACACGCATCATTCTGGGGAACCAGGAACGAGTGATCGTTCGGAAGGATTAACTTTGGGCCGTTAAAAATCCTTAAGGTAGGCTTTGCTAGTTCTTTTATGGCCGATGGGCTGACGTTTAGCTTCCATTTCAGGCCATTTTCTTTTACTTTTCATTGTACCCATGCCTTGTACGTTATCGCCTAAATTATTGGCATCATTCGACAAAATCCAGCTGCTGCTCGGCAATTATCGAAGCCTTTGTCTGCGAGCTCTCGGAGACGTCGCCCACCCGTCCACCAGGTGAAATCGAGAATTGCTGCCGTAGGGTCCTGTTCCCGGCATTTATCAAAGGTTAGATGTTTATCGGGTGCGGTGTGTTCGAGACCATTCACGGCGTGACCTCGAACCCCAGCTGTTTGACCGCAGTGCGAACTGCGGAGTGCTGATAACATTCCACATCGGGACTGTGCGCTTATTTATCGCCTTTTGACTTGCTACTGTTAACGAGTTGCATCGCAGCCCTCAGCTGTTTTAACTCGCCTTCTGTATTGCTACTGATTAACGAGTTGCATCGCAGCCCTCAGCTGTTTTAACTTGCCTTCTGTATTGCTACTGATTAACGAGTTGCATCGCAGCCCTCAGCTGTTTTAACTTGCCTTCTGTATTGCTACTGATTAACGAGTTGCATCGTAGCCCTCAGCTGTTTTAACTTGCCTACTATTGATCAATTGCATTGTGACCTTCAGTCGCTTTTGCTGTTAAAATTGCCTCTTTTATTGTCGCTGATATACCTGTGAAAATAGCAAATGGGTCTTATTTGACACAATTCATTTTAAGAGCGCCTTGCTAGCGAAGACCTTGTTATCTAATCTTTCCCGCTTACACGGGTGCTGTCTTTAAGCGCACCAAGTAGCGTGTCCCTTCCGTCGAGGCCTCATCGGTTACAGATACGTCGCGATAAGAACCAACATACCAATAGCTTTGTTTTATACGCGTTACAAAACGCTCTCAATTTAGGGCCCCTTCGCTGCCTGCTGTTTGCGCCAAGAGATTCATACTCGCTGTTAGCTGGCACTAGCCCCGTGTGCTATTTCGAGTCAAGCAATTTTAGTTAAACTTTAATCCAATTTTTAATCAAACTTAATCAAATTTAAATCAAACTTTAGCGCGGAAGCTCTTTACTATAACCATTGTACTTGTATGTGAATCTAACCTATGGCGATACTTTAATATTTGCGATAACGTTATATGTATATATGTATTACTCATTTTTTTTTGAAGGGAGATTTGTGCATTTATGTGTTATCCTTTTTTTTGTTATACTGCGAGCTTTGTGACCGACAAACGAAGTTAAAGGAAATTAAAGCTTCGGTACTTGATTGAATTTCTTGACTTTTTTTTTGTGGGTTATTACTATAGGGATTATAGTTGTCGACGACTACTGCAGAAAGGTTCGATAAGGTAGGTGTGATATTTCCTTCGTTTTGCTGGCTTCTTTGGGATTTGTTGGTGAGGTTGTGCCCGCTATTTAGGACCAGTAGCGTGTGCCTCCCGTAGTGCTTTGGGCAATTTTTAGGTTCTTGGCGCCCTGGATATTTTTTTTTTTACTTAGATCGCGAGACCGCTGAAGCTGGATCGAGATCCACGCCCCTCTTCGAGCTAGCCGAAGCACCTCTTTATTAACGTCCTCCTCTTAAACCAGCAATCTACATCTCCTGATAAGGCTTAGCCTCAGCCACGTTATAAAGAATTGGCGCCCACGTTGGGCGCCAATTCTTTATAACGTGGCTGAGGCTAAGCCTTATCAGGAGATGTAGATTGCTGGTTTAGGAGGAGGACGTTAATAAAGAAGTGCTTCGGCTAGCTCGAAGAGGGGCGTGGATCTCGATCCAGCTTCAGCGGTCTCGCGATGTAAGTAAAAAAAAAATCCAGGGCGCCAAGAACCTAAAAATTGCCCAAAGCACTATGAGAGGCACACGCTACTGGTCCTAAATAGCGGGCACAACCTCACCAACAAATCCCAAAAAAAAGCCAGCAAAACAAAGGAAATATCACACCTACCTTATCGAACCTTTCTGCAGTAGTCGTCGACAACTATAATCCCTATAGTACTAACCCACAAAAAAAAAAATCAAGAAATTCAATCAAGTACCGAAGCTTTAATTTCCTTTAACTTCGTTTGTCGGTCACAAAGCTCGCAGAATAACAAAAAAGGATAACACATAAATACACAAATCTCCCTTCAAAAAAAATTAGTAATACATATATACATATAACGTTATCGCAAATATTAAAGTATCGCCATAGGTTAGATTCACATACAAGTACAATGTTTATAGTAAAGAGCTTCCGCACTAAAGTTTAATTTAAATTGATTAAAAGTTTGATTAAAATTGGATTAAAGTTTAACTCAAATTGATTGACTCGAAATAGCACACGGGGCTAGTGCCAGCTAACAGCGAGTATGAATCTCTTGGCGCAAACAGCAGGCAGCGAAGGGGCCCTAAATTGAGAGCGTTTTATAACGCGTATAAAACAAAGCTATTGGTGTTTTGGTTCTTATCGCGACGTATCTGTAACCGATGAGGCCTCGACGGTAGGGACACGCTACTTGGTGCGCTTAAAGACAGCACTCGTGTAAGCGGAAAGATTAGATAACAAGGTCTTCGCTAGCAAGGCGCTCTTAAAATGAATTGTGTCAAATAAGACCCATTTGCTATTTTCACAGGTATATCAGCGGCAATAAAAGAGGCAATTTTAACAGCAAAAGCGACTGAAGGTCACAATGCAATTGATCAATGGTAGGCAAGTTAAAGCAGCTGAAGGCTACGATGCAACTCATTAATCAGTAGCAATACAGAAGGCAAGTTAAAACAGCTGAGGGCTACGATGCAACTCGTTAATCAGTAGCAATACAGAAGGCAAGTTAAAACAGCTGAGGGCTGCGATGCAACTCGTTAATCAGTAGCAATACAGAAGGCAAGTTAAAACAGCTGAGGGCTGCGATGCAACTCGTTAATCAGTAGCAATACAGAAGGCAAGTTAAAACAGCTGAGGGCTGCGATGCAACTCGTTAATCAGTAGCAAGACAAAAGGCGATGAATAAGCGCACAGTCCCGATGTGGAATGTTATCAGCACTCCGCAGTTCGCACTGCGGTCAAACAGCTGGGGTTCGAGGTCACGCCGTGAACGGTCTCGAACACACCGCACGCAATAAACATCTAACCTTGATAAATGCCGGGAACAGGACCCTACGGCAGCAATCTCGATTCCACTAGGTGGTCGGGTGGACGACGTCTCCGAGAGCTCGCAGACGAAGGCTTCGATAATTGCCGAGCAGCAGCTGGATTTTGTCGAATGATGCCAATAATTTAGGCGATAACGTACAAGGCATGGGTACAATGAAAAGTAAAAGAAAAGGCCTGAAATGGAAACTAAACGTCAGCCCATCGGCAATAAAAGAACTAGCAAAGCCTACCTTAAGGATTTTTAACGGCCCAAAGTTAATCCTTCCGAACGATCACTCGTTCCTGGTTCCCCAGAATGATGCGTGTAATTCAATTAACACGAGAATCTAACCACGCACCGGATTATGTGCATTTTTCGGGATAATTCCACTTAACAAAGCGTCACCAAAAATAACTTGGAGCCTCGAAAAAGCAACTTGAAAGTCGGAAGAGGATTTTTAGAATGCACGTTTTCCCGAATCGAAGCCGGAAATGCATTTAATGTACATGCGCCGAGAAAAGCAACACTGCGATTTTGAAATTGTAAAGAATTCCAGATAGGCAACCTAGTAAGCACCGAGACGCGAGGAAAGTTGCCGCGCCTTTAATAAACAAATTGAAATGGCTTAGAAAATATTCCAACCGTCACACCCCCCCCTTCCTTGGAAGGCTGGAAATTTCGGAGAAATGAACAGCCAAAGTGTATATGAAATGAAATACTTTAATAAATTTAAAACTCGAGGAGACACACAAAAAAAAACTTCGGGAATACTCCCTGGACACAAGTACACACAAAAAAATAAAATCCTCCCGTACCAAATTTAGGTGAAAGGGAAGAAAGTCAGAGAGAATGATCGCACAAGGCGCAGTCCCAAGTTCAGGCACCAAGATTAGTCTTCGCAGCTGGATGGTAAAGGCGCCAATTCTTTATAACGTGGCTGAGGCTAAGCCTTATCAGGAGATGTAGATTGCTGGTTTAGGAGGAGGACGTTAATAAAGAAGTGCTTCGGCTAGCTCGAAGAGGGGGCGTGGATCTCGATCCAGCTTCAGCGGTCTCGCGATGTAAGTAAAAAAAAAATCCAGGGCGCCAAGAACCTAAAAATTGCCCAAGCACTATGAGAGGCACACGCTACTGGTCCTAAATAGCGGGCACAACCTCACCAACAAATCCCAAAAAAAAGCCAGCAAAACAAAGGAAATATCACACCTACCTTATCGAACCTTTCTGCAGTAGTCGTCGACAACTATAATCCCTATAGTACTAACCCACAAAAAAAAAAATCAAGAATTCAATCAAGTACCGAAGCTTTAATTTCCTTTAACTTCGTTTGTCGGTCACAAAGCTCGCAGAATAACAAAAAAGGATAACACATAAATACACAAATCTCCCTTCAAAAAAAATTAGTAATACATATATACATATAACGTTATCGCAAATATTAAAGTATCGCCATAGGTTAGATTCACATACAAGTACAATGTTTATAGTAAAGAGCTTCCGCACTAAAGTTTAATTTAAATTGATTAAAAGTTTGATTAAAATTGGATTAAAGTTTAACTCAAATTGATTGACTCGAAATAGCACACGGGGCTAGTGCCAGCTAACAGCGAGTATGAATCTCTTGGCGCAAACAGCAGGCAGCGAAGGGGCCCTAAATTGAGAGCGTTTTATAACGCGTATAAAACAAAGCTATTGGTGTTTTGGTTCTTATCGCGACGTATCTGTAACCGATGAGGCCTCGACGGTAGGGACACGCTACTTGGTGCGCTTAAAGACAGCACTCGTGTAAGCGGAAAGATTAGATAACAAGGTCTTCGCTAGCAAGGCGCTCTTAAAATGAATTGTGTCAAATAAGACCCATTTGCTATTTTCACAGGTATATCAGCGGCAATAAAAGAGGCAATTTTAACAGCAAAAGCGACTGAAGGTCACAATGCAATTGATCAATGGTAGGCAAGTTTAAAGCAGCTGAAGGCTACGATGCAACTCATTAATCAGTAGCAATACAGAAGGCAAGTTAAAACAGCTGAGGGCTACGATGCAACTCGTTAATCAGTAGCAATACAGAAGGCAAGTTAAAACAGCTGAGGGCTGCGATGCAACTCGTTAATCAGTAGCAATACAGAAGGCAAGTTAAAACAGCTGAGGGCTGCGATGCAACTCGTTAATCAGTAGCAATACAGAAGGCAAGTTAAAACAGCTGAGGGCTGCGATGCAACTCGTTAATCAGTAGCAAGACAAAAGGCGATGAATAAGCGCACAGTCCCGATGTGGAATGTTATCAGCACTCCGCAGTTCGCACTGCGGTCAAACAGCTGGGGTTCGAGGTCACGCCGTGAACGGTCTCGAACACACCGCCATTTCAATTTGTTTATTAAAGGCGCGGCAACTTTTCTCGCGTCTTGGTGCTTACTAGGTTGCCTATCTGGGATTCTTTACAATTTCAAAATCGCAGTGTTGCTTTTCTCGGCGCATGTACATTAAATGCATTTCCGGCTTCGATTCGGGAAAACGTGCATTCTAAAAATCCTCTTCCGACTTTCAAGTTGCTTTTTCGAGGCTCCAAGTTATTTTTGGTGACGCTTTGTTAAGTGGAATTATCCCGAAAAATGCACATAATCCGGTGCGTGGTTAGATTCTCGTGTTAATTGAATTACACGCATCATTCTGGGGAACCAGGAACGAGTGATCGTTCGGAAGGATTAACTTTGGGCCGTTAAAAATCCTTAAGGCCTTTTCTTTTACTTTTCATTGTACCCATGCCTTGTACGTTATCGCCTAAATTATTGGCATCATTCGACAAAATCCAGCTGCTGCTCGGCAATTATCGAAGCCTTCGTCTGCGAGCTCTCGGAGACGTCGTCCACCCGACCACCTAGTGGAATCGAGATTGCTGCCGTAGGGTCCTGTTCCCGGCATTTATCAAGGTTAGATGTTTATTGCGTGCGGTGTGTTCGAGACCGTTCACGGCGTGACCTCGAACCCCAGCTGTTTGACCGCAGTGCGAACTGCGGAGTGCTGATAACATTCCACATCGGGACTGTGCGCTTATTCATCGCCTTTTGTCTTGCTACTGATTAACGAGTTGCATCGCAGCCCTCAGCTGTTTTAACTTGCCTTCTGTATTGCTACTGATTAACGAGTTGCATCGCAGCCCTCAGCTGTTTTAACTTGCCTTCTGTATTGCTACTGATTAACGAGTTGCATCGCAGCCCTCAGCTGTTTTAACTTGCCTTCTGTATTGCTACTGATTAACGAGTTGCATCGTAGCCCTCAGCTGTTTTAACTTGCCTTCTGTATTGCTACTGATTAATGAGTTGCATCGTAGCCTTCAGCTGCTTTAACTTGCCTACCATTGATCAATTGCATTGTGACCTTCAGTCGCTTTTGCTGTTAAAATTGCCTCTTTTATTGCCGCTGATATACCTGTGAAAATAGCAAATGGGTCTTATTTGACACAATTCATTTTAAGAGCGCCTTGCTAGCGAAGACCTTGTTATCTAATCTTTCCGCTTACACGAGTGCTGTCTTTAAGCGCACCAAGTAGCGTGTCCCTACCGTCGAGGCCTCATCGGTTACAGATACGTCGCGATAAGAACCAAAACACCAATAGCTTTGTTTTATACGCGTTATAAAACGCTCTCAATTTAGGGCCCCTTCGCTGCCTGCTGTTTGCGCCAAGAGATTCATACTCGCTGTTAGCTGGCACTAGCCCCGTGTGCTATTTCGAGTCAATCAATTTGAGTTAAACTTTAATCCAATTTTAATCAAACTTTTAATCAATTTAAATTAAACTTTAGTGCGGAAGCTCTTTACTATAAACATTGTACTTGTATGTGAATCTAACCTATGGCGATACTTTAATATTTGCGATAACGTTATATGTATATATGTATTACTAATTTTTTTTGAAGGGAGATTTGTGTATTTATGTGTTATCCTTTTTTGTTATTCTGCGAGCTTTGTGACCGACAAACGAAGTTAAAGGAAATTAAAGCTTCGGTACTTGATTGAATTTCTTGATTTTTTTTTTTTGTGGGTTAGTACTATAGGGATTATAGTTGTCGACGACTACTGCAGAAAGGTTCGATAAGGTAGGTGTGATATTTCCTTTGTTTTGCTGGCTTTTTTTTGGGATTTGTTGGTGAGGTTGTGCCCGCTATTTAGGACCAGTAGCGTGTGCCTCTCATAGTGCTTTGGGCAATTTTTAGGTTCTTGGCGCCCTGGATTTTTTTTTTACTTACATCGCGAGACCGCTGAAGCTGGATCGAGATCCACGCCCCTCTTCGAGCTAGCCGAAGCACTTCTTTATTAACGTCCTCCTCCTAAACCAGCAATCTACATCTCCTGATAAGGCTTAGCCTCAGCCACGTTATAAAGAATTCTGAAAATCCTCTTCCGACTTTCAAGTTGCTTTTTCGAGGCTCCAAGTTATTTTTGGTGACGCTTTGTTAAGTGGAATTATCCCGAAAAGAATTCTTTATAACGTGGCTGAGGCTAAGCCTTATCAGGAGATGTAGATTGCTGGTTTAGGAGGAGGACGTTAATAAAGAAGTGCTTCGGCTAGCTCGAAGAGGGGCGTGGATCTCGATCCAGCTTCAGCGGTCTCGCGATGTAAGTAAAAAAAAAATCCAGGGCGCCAAGAACCTAAAAATTGCCCAAAGCACTATGAGAGGCACACGCTACTGGTCCTAAATAGCGGGCACAACCTCACCAACAAATCCCAAAAAAAAGCCAGCAAAACAAAGGAAATATCACACCTACCTTATCGAACCTTTCTGCAGTAGTCGTCGACAACTATAATCCCTATAGTACTAAGTAATAACCCACAAAAAAAAATCAAGAAATTCAATCAAGTACCGAAGCTTTAATTTCCTGTAACTTCGTTTGTCGGTCACAAAGCTCGCAGTATAACAAAAAAAAAGGATAACACATAAATACACAAATCTCCCTTCAAAAAAAAAAAATGAGTAATACATATATACATATAACGTTATCGCAAATATTAAAGTATCGCCATAGGTTAGATTCACATACAAGTACAATGTTTATTGTAAAGAGCTTCCGCGCTAAAGTTTGATTTAAATTTGATTAAGTTTGATTAAAAAATTGGATTAAAGTTTAACTAAAATTGCTTGACTCGAAATAGCACACGGGGCTAGTGCCAGCTAACAGCGAGTATGAATCCCTTGGCGCAAACAGCAGGCAGCGAAGGGGGCCCTAAATTGAGAGCGTTTTGTAACGCGTATAAAACAAAGCTATTGGTGTTTTGGTTCTTATCACGACGTATCTGTAACCGATGAGGCCTCGACGGTAGGGACACGCTACTTGGTGCGCTTAAAGACAGCACTCGTGTAAGCGGAAAGATTAGATAACAAGGTCTTCGCTAGCAAGGCGCTCTTAAAATGAATTGTGTCAAATAAGACCCATTTGCTATTTTCACAGGTATATCAGCGGCAATAAAAGAGGCAATTTTAACAGCAAAAGCGACTGAAGGTCACAATGCAATTGATCAATGGTAGGCAAGTTAAAGCAGCTGAAGGCTACGATGCAACTCATTAATCAGTAGCAATACAGAAGGCAAGTTAAAACAGCTGAGGGCTGCGATGCAACTCGTTAATCAGTAGCAATACAGAAGGCAAGTTAAAACAGCTGAGGGCTGCGATGCAACTCGTTAATCAGTAGCAATACAGTAGGCAAGTTAAAACAGCTGAGGGCTGCGATGCAACTCGTTAATCAGTAGCAAGTCAAAAGGCGATAAATAAGCGCACAGTCCCGATGTGGAATGTTATCAGCACTCCGCAGTTCGCACTGCGGTCAAACAGCTGGGGTTCGAGGTCACGCCGTGAACGGTCTCGAACACACCGCACCGATAAACATCTAACCTTTGATAAATGCCGGGAACAGGACCCTACGGCAGCAATTCTCGATTTCACCTGGTGGACGGGTGGGCGACGTCTCCGAGAGCTCGCAGACAAAGGCTTCGATAATTGCCGAGCAGCAGCTGGATTTTGTCGAATGATGCCAATAATTTAGGCGATAACGTACAAGGCATGGGCACAATGAAACGTAAAAGAAAAAGGCCTGAAATGGAAGCTAAACGTCAGCCCATCGGCAATAAAACAACTAGCAAAGCCTACCTTAAGGATTTTTTTAACGGCCCAAAGTTAATCCTTCCGAACGATCACTCGTTCCTGGTTCCCCAGAATGATGCGTGTAATTCAATTAACACGAGAATCCAACCACGCACCGGATTATGTGCATTTTTCGGGATAATTCCACTTAACAAAGCGTCACCAAAAATAACTTGGAGCCTCGAAAAAGCAACTTGAAAGTCGGAAGAGGATTTTCAGAATGCACGTTTTCCCGAATCGAAGCCGGAAATGCATTTAATGTACATGCGCCGAGAAAAGCAACACTGCGATTTTGAAATTGTAAAGAATCCCAGATAGGCAACCTAGTAAGCACCAAGACGCGAGGAAAGTTGCCGCGCCTTTAATAAACAAATTGAAATGGCTTAGAAAATATTCCAACCGTCACACCCCCCCCTTCCTTGGAAGGCTGGAAATTCGGAGAAATGAACAGCCAAAGGGTATATGAAATGAAATACTTTAATAAATTTAAAACTCGAGGGAGACACACACAAAAAAACTTCGGGAATACTCCCTGGACACAAGTACACACAAAAAAATAAAATCCTCCCGTACCAAATTTAGGTGAAAGGGAAGAAAGTCAGAGAGAATGATCGCACAAGGCGCAGTCCCAAGTTCAGGCACCAAGATTAGTCTTCGCAGCTGGATGGTAAAGGCGCGCCGGCGACTAATCCGGTGTGAACCCCTCACAAGAGACAACGCCCCCACAACCACCCCTCAAACCCTCAACCACAGACACAAGACCGAAAAGTCCCACCCCGTGCTCAGAAGAAGAGCTCTAAAATCCCCGAAGATAGCGTGCATAGGTGTTCGTCACGAAAGATGAAGCGTCCACCATCAACATCCCTACCAACCTACCCTCAATGCAATATGCGTAGATGTTCGTTGCGCAAGAAAAGAGAGACCATCTTCAGCATCCCAACCAACCGACCCAAAGATGCAATATGCGTAGATGTTCGTTGCATGAGAAAAGAGTGACCACCTTCAGCATCCCAACCAACCGACCCAAAGATGCAATACTTAATCGTCAGAAAACAGTGGTTTCAGTTCCTGAACGTGCCATAATCCTGCTGATTTTCCTAAGTCGTCTTCAAGTTCGTAAGTACAGTTTCCCACTTTTCTCTTGATTCGGAACGGTCCTAAGTAGGTTGGAGCGAATTTCGCCGTAAAGTGCTTCGAAGCGTCTGACAGGGCTTTGTTCTTCCGCCATACCGACTGTCCTACATAATATTCTACAGGTCGTCGGCGCAAGTTAAAAACGCGCTGGTTGCGTTCGTGGGCGACATTCAGTTTTCGACGGATGTCTTCATACATTTTTCGAAATCCCTGTTGCCTATTTTCGACCTCATTGTTTTCGTTATTAGACTCATCTTCAGTCACCATTTCCGGAAGTGCCTTTCCACTGATATTGTGTTCTCGTCCAAAATTAACGAAATAAGGGGTGTAACCGGTGGTTTCATGTTTAGATGTTCTTATAGCACAGCCAACGGAAGATAGATATTTATCCCAAGTGCGGTGATCCTGTCGTACGTAAGTAGTAAGCATAGTTTTGATGACTCTATTCACCCGCTCAGTAGGATTCGCTCTAGGGTGGTACAAAGCAGTGTAATGAATCTTCGTGTTGTATTTCGCGCATAAGTTCTGGAAGTCTCGACTTCGCATTTGAACACCGTTGTCGCATATGATGTATTTTGGTACCCCATATACCAAGAATATGTCTTGCTCAATATGTTTCGTCAGGGATTGGGCATTAGCAGTCCGTAAGGGAAATAGCATGACGTACTTGCTGAAATAATCGGTAACTACTAAGATTTGCGTGAATCCCTTGGTACTTCTAGGTAGAGGACCTATTAAATCGAGACTTATCATTTGCCAAGGTACGGTGATATTAGGTCTCGTCCCCATCAATCCCGGAGGCGCTCGTTGTTCGGGCTTACACGCAGCACAAACGCGGCAATTTCTGACATACCTTCCGACGTCACTCCTCATCTTAGGCCAGTAGTATTTTTGACGGAGTTTCCAATAAGTCTTGTAAATCCCTACGTGTCCAGAGGCCGGCAAGTCATGATGAGTTTTAATTATTTCGCTTCGTTGATCCTTCGGTACGACAATCTTCCAGTAGTCTTGGTCTTGAGACAATTCAGGAAACTTACTAGAGGTATACTTGTAGAGAGTGCCGTTTTGAAATCTCCATCGAGCGTACGTTAGAGGAGAGTTCTTAACTTGACTGACCATCTTCTTGTACCATCGGTCGGTGGTGTTAGGAGAGATGATAAATAACGTTTCGGGTTCGTTTTCTTCGATCTCTTGAGGCACCGCTCTCGACAAAAAGTCTGGCACTACGTTTTCTTTCCCTTTTCGATGAACTATGTTAAAGTCGAAAGCCTGGAGGCGGAGAGCCCATCTCCCTAATCGTCCTGTAGGGTCCTTCAAACGATGTAACCATAACAGCGAAAAATGATCGGTGATTACAGTAAAGTGAACTCCTTCCAGGTAGTGTTTAAGTTTCTCCACGGCCCAAATTACTGCTAGGCATTCTCTTTCAGTGGTGGTATAGTTCCGTTCCTGTCGGTTAAGAGTTCGTGATAGGAAGCAAATCACTTGTTCTCCTCGTTCGGTTGACTGAGTGAGAACGGCTCCTATTCCATATGCCGAGGCATCTGTCTGTAGGACAAAAGGCTTTTCGAAGTCGGGACAAGTAAGTATAGGACTAGCAACTAGGGCTTGCTTAATATGGTCGAAAGCCTTGTCACAGTCGGAGTTCCAATTCCACGAAGACTTTTTCCGCGTAAGATCAGTCAGGGGTGCCGCTACAGTGGAGTAACTTGGTACAAACCGTCGGTACCAGGCTGACATGCCTAAAAATCGCCTTAACTCAGCGATGTTTTGAGGTGGCTTGATGTTTAGGATGGCTTCTACCTTTTCTGGGTCCACCCTTAGTCCATGCTCGTCGACTATGTAACCTAAATATTTTAGCTGTGGACGACAAAACGCACACTTCTCTCTGCTGACGGTCAATCCCGCCGCGGTTAACCTGTCGAAAACTAAACCTATAATCCGTAAATGGCTAGGAAAGTCGGGTGAAATGATGATGATGTCATCTAAGTATACTAACACATAGGGTTCGAGGTCGGCTCCTAGGACTTTATCGATTAATCTCTGCCAGGTCGCCGGCGCATTCGTTAATCCAAACGGCATCCTTTTAAAGTGATATAATCCCCTTCCAGGGACAGTGAAGGCCGTAAGTTCTCTAGCCGATTGTTTCACAGGAACCTGCCAATACGCGGAGCGGATATCTAGACTACTTAAGTACTTGGCGTTTTTGAGGCGATCTAGAATAGCCGAAACGTAGGGAATGGGGTAGGCGTCCTTTTTCGTAACGGCATTGAGTTGACGATAGTCAACGCAGAAGCGGTAGTTTCCATCTTTTTTAGGAATGAGCAAGACGGGAGATGACCAACCGCTATTTGAGGGCTCTATTATATCCTGTTCCAACATGTTCTTAAGCTCTGCTTCGATAAGTTGTTGTTTCTTTGGCGAAGTCGGATAGTACCTTTGCTTTATTGGAGGAGAGTTCGCGACTATGTCGTGCTCGATTATCGTTGTAAAACCCAGAGTGTTTCCCATCTTCTGAAATTTGTCTTCCAGAAGGACATCCAAATGATGTTTCTGAGATTTCGTAAGGTTAGATTGGTCTTCTATGGCGGAGACCGAATAGGAAGGAGAGTCTTCCACAAAATGCCATACATCGCGTTTTAAGTCGGGTACAATCTCCATGGCTAACCAGAAGTCCATTCCTAAAATTAGTTTGTGCGGTAGGGCAGGCACTACCAAGACAGTGAGTAGCTTTGTTTTATCGATAAGTGTCATGGGAACTTGAGCTACTCCCGAAGCTTGACACGGTTCTCCGTTGGCAACTACGCAGAGGGGTCTGACAGTTGTATCTAATCGGATGCCAGATTGTTTGAGAAATTTCCATCCGCTGTCTCCTACGATAGTTCGGGAGGCTCCCGAGTCAAGTAGTCCTAAAATAGTACGTCCCATGATGACGACTTCCAAATAAGGTCTTTGATCTCCATGAGCGTGAGTCACAATGTAGTCCAGTAATGCCCTCTTACTGTTCACATCGGAATCAGGCTGTTGATGCTGTATCAGGTGTATTTTGGCCGAGTTACCACGTGTTCTCGAGAAATCTGCTCGACCTTTCAGTTCCTCGCATTGGCGTTTCCCGAACACTTGGTACAGGTTCGAATAGTTACATCTGAGGCTCCGCATTTGAAACAATGTCTTTTAAGGGGTTTCGTACATTTACTGGCGTGATGGCCGGGTTCTTGACAGTTCCAGCAAGTCATCGAGTAGGCGGCGTAGCAGGGGTTTTCCAGTTGGCTCTGCAAAGGCTCAGGATTTTGATCTTCCATAGTAGCTACGCGAACGGCCGGACGAGATTTCTTATAGGCCAAATTAGGTTCCAGTAAGTAAGCCGAGTGGCTAGGTGGAGGTCGGAAAGTTTGAACGTGCTCATTGACATCTTCCACGGTTCGGCAGACGCGAATGAGGTGCTGTAAAGAAGTTACGAATTCCAAAGCAAGGGCTCGTTGATAAGTAGGCTGGAGATTGCGTTTGATAAGTTCCAGACGGGTAGCTTCGGAGGGTTTACTAAGTAGTCGGTTGAAGAGATTTTCCATGATGGATACGTAAATGACGATTTTCTCATCCGCTCCTTGGGTTCGTTGACGAATCTCTTCCCATAATCGGTATTCGTAATCGCTCGGCAAGAATGTGAGCTTCAATCTCGTCACTAAGTCATTCCAATCTATCAGTGTGTCTCGAATAGATCGGTACCATAGCAGGGCTGGTCCACTGAAGATCTCTACTGCTGATTTGAACATTTGATCTTTTGTAATTCCACGAGAAATTCTTAGTTCTTCTACTCTTTCTAAGAAATCATTGACACTGGTGTTTCCGTCAAAAGATAAATTCCATTTATACAACGGGGCGATTGGTTGCCGATGAGATGAAGTAGGGTAACTTGACGTTCTGAATCCCTGGGCCAGGGATCCCTCATCATAGAATTGTCGAGAAGGTTCATTGAACCGAAGTTGGCGTACTCGATTCGAAAGATTGCCAGTTTGTTCGACATTTGTGGTCGGAGAAGACGTGGTCGGTTGCCCATGTCGTCCAGAAGGTGGAACGTCGACTAACGTATAATCCACCTGCACGTGTTCATCGGATAAAACTGGAAGTTCTGTATTTGTACGATTATTCGATCGATTCAAGGTGGTAGGTTGCACTACTTCAGGTAGCAGCAGGTTAGGAGCATCTAAAAGTGAGGCAGATCGACCTGATAATTCTACACCTAAACCAGGAAGTTCCTCCTCACCTATGTAATGTAGCTTACATCCAACTTGATAGAATAGTCGCTGATAGTATGTAAGAAGGTCGTTCTTCAGAGCTTCATGTTCAGGGTTCGCAGTCGGGATCCTATTCAAGCGCCCTCGAACATGCAACAATCTAGAATATATTCGTTCATATTCGTTTCTTCGATTTCCGAGGTCAAATTGCTGGATATCAGCGCTCAAGTCGTCTAACTTCAGGTTACAGGTATGCAATTCGTGATCTGCATCAACATCTAAATTATTAATGGGACTTTGATGGATAATCCTGCGCAATGTGCAACGGTTTTCCGCTACTGTTTCTGCAATGGGTGCGTCCCTAATCTGAAGTTCATAGACAAGCTCGTCGCGAAGCAAACGATTCACCTCCATCTTGGACTCGTTGACCAAAAGAGAAAACAAAAGAAAAATGTAGAAATGTAAGTAGCTTTAGACGACTTCTAGGTCTTCAAGCAAAACTAAAAGAACAACAAAAAAAAAACGAACTGCACGCTTCAGCTACGCTGTAAAAAAAAAGAAAAAAAAAAGAACTGCAGTAGGCTAACTAAGCAAAATCGCGGCTGACACGTTGGGGAGCCAATTCTTTATAACGTGGCTGAGGCTAAGCCTTATCAGGAGATGTAGATTGCTGGTTTAGGAGGAGGACGTTAATAAAGAAGTGCTTCGGCTAGCTCGAAGAGGGGCGTGGATCTCGATCCAGCTTCAGCGGTCTCGCGATGTAAGTAAAAAAAAAATCCAGGGCGCCAAGAACCTAAAAATTGCCCAAAGCACTATGAGAGGCACACGCTACTGGTCCTAAATAGCGGGCACAACCTCACCAACAAATCCCAAAAAAAAGCCAGCAAAACAAAGGAAATATCACACCTACCTTATCGAACCTTTCTGCAGTAGTCGTCGACAACTATAATCCCTATAGTACTAAGTAATAACCCACAAAAAAAAATCAAGAAATTCAATCAAGTACCGAAGCTTTAATTTCCTGTAACTTCGTTTGTCGGTCACAAAGCTCGCAGTATAACAAAAAAAAAGGATAACACATAAATACACAAATCTCCCTTCAAAAAAAAAAATGAGTAATACATATATACATATAACGTTATCGCAAATATTAAAGTATCGCCATAGGTTAGATTCACATACAAGTACAATGTTTATTGTAAAGAGCTTCCGCGCTAAAGTTTGATTTAAATTTGATTAAGTTTGATTAAAAAATTGGATTAAAGTTTAACTAAAATTGCTTGACTCGAAATAGCACACGGGGCTAGTGCCAGCTAACAGCGAGTATGAATCCCTTGGCGCAAACAGCAGGCAGCGAAGGGGGCCCTAAATTGAGAGCGTTTTGTAACGCGTATAAAACAAAGCTATTGGTGTTTTGGTTCTTATCACGACGTATCTGTAACCGATGAGGCCTCGACGGTAGGGACACGCTACTTGGTGCGCTTAAAGACAGCACTCGTGTAAGCGGAAAGATTAGATAACAAGGTCTTCGCTAGCAAGGCGCTCTTAAAATGAATTGTGTCAAATAAGACCCATTTGCTATTTTCACAGGTATATCAGCGGCAATAAAAGAGGCAATTTTAACAGCAAAAGCGACTGAAGGTCACAATGCAATTGATCAATGGTAGGCAAGTTAAAGCAGCTGAAGGCTACGATGCAACTCATTAATCAGTAGCAATACAGAAGGCAAGTTAAAACAGCTGAGGGCTGCGATGCAACTCGTTAATCAGTAGCAATACAGAAGGCAAGTTAAAACAGCTGAGGGCTGCGATGCAACTCGTTAATCAGTAGCAATACAGTAGGCAAGTTAAAACAGCTGAGGGCTGCGATGCAACTCGTTAATCAGTAGCAAGTCAAAAGGCGATAAATAAGCGCACAGTCCCGATGTGGAATGTTATCAGCACTCCGCAGTTCGCACTGCGGTCAAACAGCTGGGGTTCGAGGTCACGCCGTGAACGGTCTCGAACACACCGCACCGATAAACATCTAACCTTTGATAAATGCCGGGAACAGGACCCTACGGCAGCAATTCTCGATTTCACCTGGTGGACGGGTGGGCGACGTCTCCGAGAGCTCGCAGACAAAGGCTTCGATAATTGCCGAGCAGCAGCTGGATTTTGTCGAATGATGCCAATAATTTAGGCGATAACGTACAAGGCATGGGCACAATGAAACGTAAAAGAAAAAGGCCTGAAATGGAAGCTAAACGTCAGCCCATCGGCAATAAAACAACTAGCAAAGCCTACCTTAAGGATTTTTTTAACGGCCCAAAGTTAATCCTTCCGAACGATCACTCGTTCCTGGTTCCCCAGAATGATGCGTGTAATTCAATTAACACGAGAATCCAACCACGCACCGGATTATGTGCATTTTTCGGGATAATTCCACTTAACAAAGCGTCACCAAAAATAACTTGGAGCCTCGAAAAAGCAACTTGAAAGTCGGAAGAGGATTTTCAGAATGCACGTTTTCCCGAATCGAAGCCGGAAATGCATTTAATGTACATGCGCCGAGAAAAGCAACACTGCGATTTTGAAATTGTAAAAAAATCCCAGATAGGCAACCTAGTAAGCACCAAGACGCGAGGAAAGTTGCCGCGCCTTTAATAAACAAATTGAAATGGCTTAGAAAATATTCCAACCGTCACAACGTTAAGGGTTAAATTCCCATTAATTGTAAAGAATAATAATTGATGATTTGATACGTAGTAGCAATATAGTATTCTCTAGGATCAAATTTGGCTATAAGTCACAAATATTATTCAAATATAAAATTCAAGATTGTTTGATTACATTTAACGTGGTATTTTACTACGAAGCCAGTAAAACAGTGAAAGTGAGTGTTGTGGTATGCTGTTGAACCGTCTATCCACGTGATAGAGGTTTCAAAGAACTACAACGAGTTTTGATTTGGTCGTAAACAATCCAGGAAGGTGTTTGCTGATTAAAATTTATAACACATTGAGGTACAAGATAGACAATCAGAAGGTTAGTGTCCATTTCTTAGAAAATATTAAGAAGTTATATAGCAAATTTGGTGCGTCACATCATTAATATAATTATAAATATATTTAGAAATTAATTTAGAGGAATTAATTTTCTAAATTTCATAGTGATTCGAGTACTCTACGTTTTTCGATCATTATATTTTGAAATTTACATATTGGTATTAGGTTATTTTTTGAATATTCATTTAAATCAAGTTTGGATATTTAACATTTGATTAAACTAATTTTGACTATATCTATTTATTTTGGTAATGTCACATTAAACTTCGATGTGCTACTAACAAACTGCAAGTATGAATTTAATTTTGTGATGTAACTGAAACGTGTGTTTCATACACAAAGTCAAATAATTATTATATTTTAAAAATAATTCAGTCGTTAACTACAAGAGAGAGTTGTTGAAAATTTACTCATTCAGCTGGGAGTTAGGAATCCCATTGCTTGTAAACTGACTAGTCGAGGCTTTAAAAACTATAATCACATGACATAATTCTAAATATCAAATTGATTTATGAGATACGCCAAATCCTGTTTATTGCATTAAGAAGTAAGGTAAGTACATAATTGAGCTATACCTGATAATGTTTCTTTTTAATAGTTAGTAAAAGGGTATATTTAATTTGATATTAATTGTAATAACACCGTAATATATTACAAATTTGGCACCTCAAGTGGGGCTAGATATATAACACGGAAGTAGAACAGTGGTCAGGATAGCGGCCATTTTGTTTTTAATTGGGTCAATTAAAATGATCGATTAAATTGATTGATCTAATTAAACCGTCAATTAAACCGCGAATCAAATGCTCTAATTAAACCGCGAATTCGCGGATTGACCTAATTAATCACATATGAAGTTTGATATTTAATTTACATATGTGCTACTGATTAAATTACGCATTAGCTTCCGATTAAATTACGCGGCGGCCATTTTTAATTTGCTTCCGGAATTACGCGTCGGACTTTGGCGGCCATATTGGATTTCTGGCGCGAATATTTGAATTTGAAATTTCTCTGATTTTTTTCTAAGTTCAATTTTTTTGAATTTAAACTGCCCGGGTGTCGGCCATCTTGGTTTTCTGCGCGCGCACTTCTCGCGGCTGTCCTTTTAATTTTGAATTTTCGCGCGAATATTTGAATTTTTCAGATTTTTTTCTAAGTCCCATTTTTTGAATTTAAACTTCCCGGGGTGTCGGCCATCTTGGTTTTCTCGCATTTATTTAATTTAAAAAAGCTTTTTTGCTACGGTCCCGAGTGGGAATTGAACCCTAGTTGTTTGGCCAGTACCCAGGCACCGAATTCGGGTCCAGACTTCATTGGGAGCGGACGTGTCGCCGGCAGCTCCGTGAAGAAGAAAAATTTTTCTAAGTTCAGCGCGACTGTGAAATAGTGAGGTTAACCCCGTCACAGGGGTCGAAGTCCTATCCCGTGAGCTGTGGGGCCCCGGGAGCTCCGAAGGGCCGCGCCTATTGCCCCCCCTTGCGAAGCGGTGGCGAGACTTAGGGGAAAATTTCAGCCTCGATTCCTCGCGAGTGTTACTTGATTCGCGGAACCAAATTTATTCGTCGCGAGTCACAAACTTTGCCGCAATTCGTGGGTGAGCCAGTGTGGGATAAAGTTCAGACGCGACATCGCGATATAAACCGCGAGCGCCGCGAAATTCGCGAGATTCGCGGTATTTTAGACGATCCGGGTACCAGGAGCACAGGAGGTGGCAGGAGTAATGCGCATAAATAGTTGAGTTGCTCTTGTCCCTAACTACTGCGAAATGCGCATGGATAGGTAAATCAGCAATTCTATCCCCTACCTACTAACGGATTTCGCAAAGTGCTAATCGTTCGGCTGTGCTCTGTTGCATATTGTGTTTGTCTAGGTTAGTTATTATTATATCTTGTACATTTTGAACTCCTTGTTTGGTTGGTTATATATGTGAATTTTACGCAATGATTTATTGACTTTACTCTGTTTGTCCTGTGTCTATTTAGGCTAGTCTATTATAACTTGTATATCTTGTGTCGCATGTATAGTCTTGTTTCTTTGTTTGTCGTGTTCTGTCGAACTACTTCTCTTGCTTTAGCTGTATTTGTGAATCTGAATTTGTGAATCTGTCAGTTGTGTACAGTGCCGATCCATTGTTTTCACCATGTTTCGACCTGTGTAGTTTAGATTGTTTGTCTTAACACTTTGTACATATTTAATTCTTTGTTTGTTTAACCTTGTTGTCGCGTTTTGTCGGGTTACTCCATCGTTCGCTGTAACGGGTACCGCCAAGCGTGTTTAGCTGACTAAGTGCGAGCATGTACGAGTGTTAGTGCTACAGAGATAAACTGAACTTGGCTTGCGCGCTCGAGTGCCCCACCCCCTCTGATGGGAAGCGACGGGATGGACACAGAAAGGACCCCGCTGCCTATCACGCGCAAACGCGCAGTATCAATAGCCAGCCTGAGGAAGCAAGCGCACGACGAGCCGGGAGTGGGGCAAGGATTGGAAACAAGCCCACCCCACAACAGCGCCGAGGAACGCAGTACCTTGACGCTTAGCGACCCGGAGCTCAGCCAGGATCGCGAGAACAGCCAACCCAGCAGCCAAGGCAACTACGACGATAGGAGCGGGAGCAGCCACGAGGAGAGACGGTTCCACCACATGGTGGGAGACACCCCAGAGGAAAAGCTTCTAGCGCTGGTGAGGCAGGGGCACAGCAGCATCTGTGAACGGATCCCCTTTAAGTCAGCAACCATGCGGACTGAAGATCGGAGGAAAGCTCGGGACGCTGCAGATCAGATACGCGACAGTGTGCTACAAATCGTGGGTGTCATGCGCGAGCTGAGGCACGAACTTGCCGAGAAAGAGAAGGAGATCAGGACTAGGGACGCCGTCATTATTAAGTATGAGGCGAGGGCATTTGATCAAACAATGGCGCCCCCCCCCCTGTAGGGCAGATGACGTACGCTGGGGTAACAAGCAAGCCGAAGACTAGACCGGCCACATTTGCAGTCAGTGTGGCTCCGCAGAGAGAAGGGCAGACCACAAAGGAGACACGGCAGATGCTGAAAGAGGCAGTGAACCCGAGGGAGGCAAACATCGCTGTCGCGGCGGTTCGGGGAGCCCGTAACGGAGGCGTGATCGTGGAGTGCGCGGCGAAGGAGGACGCGGAGAAGCTCCGCCTCAGCATCGCGACGGCAGCGGCAGACCGACTCCGCCCCACCGCAGTTCAGAAGACGTGGCCGCGAATGGTCCTCCCGCGGGTGGACAAGGAAGAGAGCACCAACCTAGTTGAAGTAATGACGGCAAACAATCCGGACCTGGTCGCGGCTCGAGGTGGTGCGGTCGCCTTTCGCGCGGAGTTGAAGGAACGGTACAAGTTTGGCGGCAAAGGTGGAAATCCAAGGGTCAGCGTTGTGTTCGAGGTCGCTCCCGGACTCCGCAAGGCCCTACTTGAGACGCCGATCAACTTGACGTGGCAGCGCGTTTGGGCGGAAGACCACGTTAGCATAATGCAATGCTACCAGTGCCATGCATACGGGCACCGTGCCAGTGACTGCGAGAATGAGCAGGTCTGCGGAAAGTGCGGGGAGAGCGGCCACCGATTTCGGGATTGCGGCTCCTCCCGGACCTGCTGCATTGTCTGCAGGCGGGCCAACGCGGAGGGACGAGGACAGATCCCCACCAACCACCACACCCAGTCGGAGGAGTGCCCTACCTACCAAAGGAAGAAGTGGGCCATAACGGGTAGCATTGACTACAATGGCTGCTGACTCGCCCCACTCGCCCATACCCCCCTCAAACCCGGGGCCGATCAGATGCGCCCAGCTCAATCTGGGGAAGGGCAGGGCAGCCACCGCCAACCTGGCGAAAATCGTCTTGGAGGCCAGCCTCGACATTCTTCTGGTCCAGGAGCCCAACACGAGAGGAGAACAGGTGATCGGGTTCCCGCATGCCTACATGACCCTAGCGCGTCGCGTTGACCGGCCGCGCAGTGCGATTATTGTGACGAACAATACGTTTACCACCATGCTTGTGGTTGACGCCTCGTGCGAGTTTGTGACCGTCGCCGAAGTCACCACCCCCGTCGGGCCGTTTTACGCCGTGTCGGTGTACTTACCACCGGTTGCCTGCAGAAGGAACGTCAACCTCACGGAGGCGGAACTACTGCAGCGGATCGAAAACGCACTTAGCAAAATCCCGGCGCAGAGGGGCGTCATCATGGGAGGGGATTTTAACGCAAAATCTCCCCTTTGGGGCTCAGCCGACGAGGACCAGCGAGGGAGGGAGATCGCCGAGCTGCTCGACAGGAAGGCCCTTACCGTCCTGAATACCAATGGACCTCCAACGTTCGCGGGGCACCAGGGCAGCAGTCACATCGACTTCACGGCATCGAACCTGAGCATGTTCGCACGAGTCTCTGGCTGGCGCGTGGCAGAGGAGGAGGAGACCCTCTCCGACCACCGCCTCATCACCTGGCAGATCGCACGGACGGCGGACGGCGCCAGAGCACCTCATCGAAGACTGTTCTGCAACAGGAAGGCCGACTGGACAAAGTTCCGCGACGCTTTCTCCAGGTCGGTCGACGCGGTGGCGCGCCGAGTTGCAGGAGCGCGGACGCCGGAAGCGGTCGATGAAGCAGCGGAGTCCTTCAACGAGGCACTGGTGGATGCGTGCGCGGCCTCTATGCCCCTGCGGAAGACTTTCCAGAAGAGCGTCCCGTGGTGGACACCTGCCCTCTCGGCGGCCAGATCCGCGGCACGTAGGCTGCGCCGGCGCTTTCAACGAGCCTGTTCCCCCCAGCGCCAGGCATACCGGCAGGAATTCCAAGAGGCGCACCGAGCCTACCGGGAGCTCATCCTACGGACCCGAAAAGACAAGTGGCAGGAATTCTGCAGCAGGAGCAGCGAAGCAGACCCGTGGGGCATAGCGTACCGCGTCCTGCGGGGCCGCAGAACCTGCCATTACTCCACCGATATCCGTAGGAGCGATGGTAGCATGACCACCGGAGCCAGGGAAACAGCGGCCTACCTCCTCGAAGTATTCTTCCCGGGGGACAACCCAGCCGAGGACGACGCAGTGCAGGGGGCGATCCGGCGGTCGTGGGACGCGGCCGAAGGAGGGAACGACGACCCGCCCATCCGCGAGCATGAGATCCGGCGGGCTCTTGCTAGGATGACCCCCGCCAAGGCGCCGGGCCACGACGGAGTCACCGCGGACGCGGCACAGTGGGCCTTCGAGACGCGACCAGAGGCATTTGTCGCACTTTACAACAGATGCCTGGAGTACGGTACGTTCCCCCGATGCTGGAAGGTACAGACCGTCAAGCTGATTCCCAAGCCGCACGCGGGTGATCCTACAAACCCGCGCAGCTTTCGGCCTATTAGCCTCCTGCCGGTACTTGGGAAGGTGCTCGACAGGATTATCGCAACTCGGGTTGAGCACGCGGTGTGGCGAAGTGGCGGCTTCAATTCCAGACAATACGGTTTTGCGGCGGGCAGGTCCACTACGGACGCGGTGGAGGCCGTAGTGAACACCGTGAAGGGCCATCGGGCGCGGGTGATTATTGTGCGGTGGTATCATTAGACATATCCGGCGCCTTTGATAACGCCTGGTGGCCAAAAATCGTGTGGGAGCTAGAACGCCGCGACTTCCCGGGGAACTGGTTGCGTTTGGCGAAGAGCTACTTTTCGGGTCGCGTTGCGGAAGTGTGTTTACCTGACAGCGTGGTGTCACGGGACGTAGTGCGTGGGTGCCCTCAGGGCTCGTGCTCCGGGCCCACGTTCTGGAAACTATTATACGAGAGTGTGTTCCGCGATCAACTGCCGGAAGGGAGCGCGATATTCGGCTACGCAGACGACACGCTTCTGGTGACTAGTGCGCGCCAATATAAAACTTTGAAGACCCGCACCAACCAGGCACTGCAGACGCTGCACGAGTGGGCCCTGGGCAGCAAGCTCGCCTTCAACGCGGCCAATACCGACGCCTTGTTTTTCGGAAAGACCCCGCGGCAGCAGCGTCCGACTTTTGTGCTTGGAGGCGAGCGAGTGCACTGCAGCGACACCATCAGGTACCTCGGCGTGGTGCTGGATTTCCGGCTCTCATGGCACCAGCACATCAAGGCGGCCAGCAGCAAGGGCAAAGAGATCGCCCACAAGATTCGCGTGGCAGCTAGGTTAACCTGGGGCTTCAAGGGGGACGCCTTGGCACGGGTGTACAAGGGCGCCGTTCAGCCCGCCATCCTCTATGCGGCGCCGATCTGGGCCGAAGGCTGCAGAGTGAAACAGCGTAAGCAGTTGCTAAGCGCCCAAAGGACACTCATCGTCAAAGCCGCCGCAGCGTACGCCACGGTGTCAACTGAAGCAGCCCTGGTGCACAGCAACATCCCGCCCATCGACCTGTCGCTCCAGGAGCTGCAACAGCGAAGGGCCGCCATAATCCAGAGGGACCCGGCACAGCTCCGCCTACTAGGCATTGAGGGCAGAGAGGTTGAAGGCACCGTGGACATGGGCACGGTCGAGCATCCCGCCGAGACTTTCGCCCCAACATTTTCCTTGACCGAGGACGACGCGCACATCATCCGGTGCTACACCGACGGCTCCAGACAAGACAACGGTGCAGCAGGAGCCGCTTTCGTGATTATGCGCGGGGTCCACGAGATCTACAGTAGGAAGGTGAAGCTCGCCGACTGGAGCACCGTCTTTCAGTGCGAGCTGGTCGGACTGCGAGCCGCGCTGCAATACATCCGGGCCAACCTCTACGCATTCCCAGCGATCTCGGTCCTGACGGACAGCAGGTCCGTACTCAAGGCCCTGCAGCATATGAGGAAGCCTACCGAACTCCAAGTGGAAGTCCACTCCCTGCTCAGGGAGCTGTCAGAAGCAGCTTCCGTCAAGCTACATTGGGTCAAGGCTCATGTCGGGATCGAGGGGAACGAGCGTGCCGACGAGCTGGCCAAGGAGGCGGCAGCAGCAGAAGAGGCACCGGCATTCGACGTCGTGAGCCGGGCGTTCTGCAAGAGGCGACTTGCCTTGCTCAAAGCGGAGCAGTGGGAGGCACGCTGGCGCACGGCCACCACCGGTAGGCCGGTAGAGCGCCTGATTCCAACAATCGCCATCAGGCGCGACGTTGTAGGCCGCCTGGACCATCTCACTGTACAGCTCGTCACTGGACACGGGGGCTTCGGTTCCTACCTCCACCGGATCGGCAAACGAGACGACCCAGTATGCGCCTGCGGGGAGGAAGACGACACCCCCGAGCACGTCATCCTGCGGTGCCCCCTCGAACGACACCACCGTGGAACCGCCGATGCGCGACTGGCCTCGCGGGGCCTGGCCTGGCCAACCACCATAGAGGAAGCGAGACAGCTATCCGGAGAGAGGGAGTGGTGGCTGACTCTTCAAGAGTTCGCCTCCAAAATTCAGCGCCTCAAACCGGATCGCGAGTGAGGCGCACAAACAGTGGATCCGGGTGAGTGCTGACTGATTGCGGCCAGGTCGGTGTGGTTTAGTGCGGTGCAATATAGGTTAACTAGTTTAACTAGCGTAAGGCTTAGGGTAGGTTTAAGCATTAAGCAGGACAGCATAAACGTCGCGCGAGTGCAGTGGCAGTGAAGGGACGCGAATCACAGCCTTTAGTTTAGTCTAGGTTAGGTTAGCATTACTTTAATTTAGGTAAATATATTTAGATTAGCGTTAGTTACATTAGTTAGTACGTTGTCCACGGCAAAGAATACAGGACGCAAAACAGGCTGGTGTAATGCCGAAAGGCGGGGCACCAGCCACCATTGTAATTATGTGTTGGCAAATAAATTGAAAAGTACCCAGGCACCTGATCCCCTGAGCTATGGGAACTCTTGCTTTTATCCGCTTCTGCATCAGTTTATTACCGAGATATGCTTTTCGAAGTTTGTCGAATAAGTGAGAATTTTAACATTATTAAGTTACTGTTTTTAATGGCTCATTGTGGGTGCTTGATTTTGTGTATTTTTAACATGCGCGCTTATTTAGTGTTATCATTCGCCCCGTTTATTAACGCTATAGTTCTCGTCGTTGCTGTCAATGAAATAATTACGCAAGCGTGCAGTTAAAATTAAAATTTCAAAGCGCCTGATGTATTACGATGTTGTCCCATTAGGTTACAGATACCTTTTAATTAAGCACATCGGCGTGTTTATGTATGTTAGATTTCATAATTGCCATTAGCCATTAGGCGAAAAAACCGCTATATTAAAATTATTTTGATAGAATTTAAATAAACGGGGTGAATTATTCAAATGTCTCATTAAGTATTTTATTATTATTATTCATAAATTTGGCCTTCGTTGTTGTAAAAAAACGCCTGTCAGAGCCTGCATTGGAAAATACAGGCACTAACATGATTTGCCTCGAGAGTGGGGTATCGGTGACGTATTGTTTTAGTACCTGTATAAAAGTGGCTGCGGTCTCTATAGCGCATCGAATTGCCTCACTCCCAGTCGCCGTGTCAACAGTACCAGTTTTACCTAAGATGGATCCTCGAAGTGTTAATAAGTGCCAAGAAAAACCAGGCCCCTACACCAGGAGACCGGCAGCAGAAAAAACAAGTAAGAAAACGCATCTTTTAAATAAAAAACAACACGGTGCACCGCCACAGCCTCCAGCCATGAACGTGGAGGCCAAGGGGTATTCACCACGTCTAGATGCCACCGAGGAGGACCTGCGGGTGTTCATTGAGGAGACGATGCCTTCCTATGACGTAACACCGATCGTGACGGCTGAGATCCGCCAAACCCGACGGGAAAAGAAACGGTTATTATGCGACCTCACTGTGCCTTTAAACAATAGCGCCAGCAAGGTTGTTCATTTGGGACTGGATCCTTATAAACAATTTTCGCCTGTTGCAAGAATTCTGAAGAACGACATTGGAGCAGGTGTTTCATTCACAGCCGAGTCGTTCATGACTTTTGTGGAAGCGCTACCGAACATGTTTGTGATGGCCAAGCAGGGGACTTTCAGATGTGAATTAACTGAGCACACAGTGGAGTACGTGAACAATGATACCTGCAGGATTATTACAAAGGACCCCAAGAACAAGTTTACTCTTTACGTAACGTATGAAACACTATCAAATTTATTGCCGATGTACAACTTGATGGTTGTGAAAATAAATGACTTGAAACGTGTAAAGTGCAATTTCCAAAATTTTGGTGAAGTGATCGTTGACCAAGTAATACATGCAGAAAATTTGTGTCTTGATGATTCAATCATTTTTAATACTCTGCGCTGGACTTTCGCTAACGATATTTTATTGTGGGAACTTGTGTTCAAATTTAAAATGTATGTTATTATAGAACTGCAGAAGTTGATTGATGCAGATGAGCGCATGAAACCGTACATGTCCTAGTTTATATGAAATATTGTATGAAAATGTAAATAAAAATGTTTTAAAACTGTATTTCTTTTTAATTATGCGGCGAGTGTTAGTTTATACATGCGGTAGGTTGGCCGAGTGGTTAAGGCGTCAGACTTAAGATCTGATCTCGAAAGAGGTCGTGGGTTCGATTCCCGCACTTACCATATTTTTAATGTATTTATTATGAGCGTGTTGATTTTTTAAGTTAGTTTATTTACGACGGCCCTACTGTAATAATCGCTCACTGCATAAAAAATGGAACATCAGTTTTCTCATCCTTTTTCGGCTATTGTGGCAGGCCCCTCAGGATCGGGCAAATCGTTTTTTGTAATAAATTTCTTGACAAATATGAAAAAACTTTGCAGTGTAAATTTCGCTAAAGTTATTTGGTGTTATGGCGAGTGGCAAAAATTGTACGAAGATTTAAGTTCTCTGGCTGAATTTCAACAAGGTCTGCCAGACATGACATCTTTTGAGGGGTCCGAACCCAAACTTTTAATAATCGACGATTTAATGAGGGAAACAAATAGCTCAGTCGTAGACATATTCACCAAGGGGAGCCATCACCACAATCTCAGTGTTTTTTTTATTACGCAAAACATTTTTCACCAAGGAAAAGGACAGCGGGATATTTCCCTAAATGCCCATTACATTATTCTTTTCAAAAATCCGCGAGATAGAGCTCAAATAAAGCACTTAACCAGACAGATATGTCCAGAAAATCCTCGATTCCTTCAAGAAGCATACGAGGACGCAACAGCTAGGCCACACGGGTATTTGTTATTCGACTTAAAGCAAAGTACACCTGATATAGCGAGGTATAGAACATCGATTTTTCGCCAAGATGGGGCGTGCTATATTTATATACCGAAGAAGGGGTATAAAAACAGAAACTCGAATCAATTTACAATCATTCACTAGTGATGTCTCGAGCGGTGATTAAGAATTCAGAGTTGCTGCGTGCTCTACATAAACTAGGTTCTAAAGAACGCATCGCATTATTAAAAACCGTTAACGATAAACAAATCCATTGTGTCTGCGAGTGTATATATAACACTCTAAAAGGAAAAATACCTTTGTCGACTAAGCAGAAGACTCAGATAGCCCTGCATAAAAAAGTACTTAGAAAATTAATTAAACCTGGAGAGTCCATCAAAAAGAAGCGAAAAATTTTAACTCAAAAAGGGGGTGCGTTCTTGCCGTTGATCTTAGCCCCATTAATTACGGGTGTATTGAGTTCTATTTTTAAATAAAATGGAACACGCAAAAAAGATTATGATTGTGCCGCCTGAAGTTATGCACCGCTTTAAGGCTACTGAGAATCCCGAGCAAAATATATTATCACAGCTTGATGACGAAATGCAGAAAGTTTTAAAATCTAAATTATCTGACCACGATAAATGGGTGCAGTACAATCAAGTCTTGCAACGTTATCTGCATTTTGCCGACCAAACAAGACAATCAATCAAAATACCAATAGAATCAAACACCAGCAGCAGTATTTCAGACGGTGATATTTTGTCTACACTACCTAGCACTTTTAAGAAAAAAGGCGAAGCTTTCTTACGTTTTTTGAGGGCATCACAGGATGTGGACTGGGATAGCAAGGGGACAGTTACTATAAAAGGCGAAATTTTACCATCATCTAACATAACCGATCTAGTGCACGCCATTCTAAGGCCCCAAAAAATTGCAAGTCCATCGGGACATCTCAAGTTCGCTGATTACATTAAAGAAAAAAATTTCCCAAGTGTGCTGCGGGGGAACTCGAAACGCAAAATTTTAGCAGTTCAGACTGAAGACGTGAGGAGTTCTGAGGTGGAAAGTGAGAACTACGACACCGAAACAGAGTCTAAATCGAATCCGTTAACAAGGCCAGTAACAGCAACGCAAAAAGCAGGAAAAATAACGAAAGCAACGCGGAGGTCGATACCAAAAATAAAGGGCATTTCGGGCTGGGAGCGTCTTAAACTTTAACATAGCAGAAATGAATTTGGATGCTATCTATTATGATCCGGCCAACCCAGTAGGCTTCGCAGGCGCAAACTCATTAATTTCTTCCGTGAAAAATAGTCACCCCAGTGGTGAAGTAAAGGATTGGCTAAAGAAACAGGACGCCTATACTATTCACAAAACTGCAAGAAAAAAATTCCCTAGAAACAAGTACATTGTTAGCAACATTTTCGAATTATGGCAGGCTGATCTCTGCGACATGCGTAGTTTAGCGCCCCACAACGACGGATATAATTTTATTCTAACCGTAATTGATGTGTTTAGTAAAATGGCATGGGCGAGACCCCTGAAATCTAAAACGGCTACTTCAGTAATAAACGCATTTCGTGAAATATTTGCTGAAGCGGGTAACACGCCTATAAATTTACAAACCGATAAAGGTAAAGAATTTGTTGCTAGAGCCGTACAGAATTTTTTCAAACAACACGATATCACGTTTTATGTGACGCAAAACCCTGATGTTAAAGCTGCAGTCGTTGAACGTTTCAATAGAACATTAAAAACCAGAATGTGGCGCTATTTCACATACTCTAATTCATACAAATACATAGACGTATTACAAAATTTACTGACTTCGTATAACAGTCGCTATCATTCAAGCATCAAGATGGCACCCTCTACTGTAAATGATGGCAATATACTGGAAGTGTGGAACAATCTGTACAGAAAGGGGATGGGAGTCGACAGGAAGCCTAAATATAAAGTGAACCAACATGTAAGAATTAGTAGAACGAAGGACGCATTCGAGAAAGGATATGAAACTAATTGGAGCGGCGAAGTGTTTATAATTAAAAAAGTGATTCTTAGAAAACCACCTGTGTACGAAATAGCTGATTTAGATAACGATACGATAGAGGGCGTCTTTTATGAAGAGGAATTACAGCCAGTGACTTTGGATGATAACGCTTTGTTTAAAGTCGAACAAGTGTTAAAAGAAAGAGGACACGGTCAGCGCAAAGAGTACTTTGTAAAGTGGCGAAATTATAACGACAAGTTCAACTCTTGGATTCCTGCAGCTAATCTTCAGCAACTATGAATACAGATGAAGAATTTTATCTAACATTACTTAGCAATAGTTCTATGAGCTATTTTCCAAATAACACCACAGCACAATTCATAACGCAGCTCCCTAAACGAATAAGGTTACCGGGGCAATGGGTTACAGGTATTGCGGAAGTGCAATATCCATGCTCCTTTTTGGCCGTGACAGATACAGAAAATCTAGTCTATTATCGCACAGAAATACCTAAAGTGCAAGCCGGAGAAGAAACGTATACTGAGTTGAAAAAAGTATTGCAAAACGCTAATTCATATTTTAAAAGTGATAGAGAACAAATTTACTATGGTAGCGATGGATGGCACGTAATCTGTATTCAGCCCGGCAATTATGAAAACATTGAACATAGTACAGCCGAAATTAACAATCACAGGTTATTAGAAAAGTTGCTGAATTTTCAATATAATAGAGTAACAAAACGCGTGTCTCTTGAAATTAAAACGTCGTCATTGAAAATGCTAGGATTTTCACAACGTCTGGCCTTACAACTTGGTTATAAACCTGATATAAATATAGCTGAAGCACCTGTACCAAGCCACCCCGCAAATATCTGGGTTGGTTTACCATCACAAATGTTTATTTACTGCGATATTGTGGAACCACAGCTTGTAGGAGATGTCTTGGCTCCGCTTCTTCGTATTGTTAACGTGACCTCTGATGATTATAATTACGGTTGCCCCAAAGACGCCATATTTTCGCCGACTCATTATATAAATGTCATGAAGAGGGAATTTGAGAATATCGAGATAAATATAAGGACCGAAACATCGGGTGTGATGCCATTCGAGTTTGGAACGTTGAGTTTAAAACTACACTTTAAGAGGATACAGTAGCTGCGATGGATTGTCCTTATCAACAATACTACACCAATCAGGCAGGTCAAGGCGTTGGAGCTATCTATAGAGGTGCAGCCTACCAGAGAGGTCATGGGATCGGAAGCTTTTTAGGAGGAATATTTCGTAGTATCCTGCCTCTTTTTAAAACCGGTGCTAAAGTTGTTGGAAAGGAAGCTTTAAGGACAGGCGCTAACATTTTAATAGATGTTAGTGAAAGTCGACCGCTAAAAGAAGCGTTCCATAACCGTGTACAGGAGGCTGGAAAGAATCTCAAACGTAAAGCCGACAGAAAAATAGATACTCTAATGGAAGGATCGGGATATAAAAGGCAACGCACTCTGAATTACAATCAGTCTACAAGAAAAAACGCTAAGCAGAAGCTGGTCAAACCCGCATACGCCGATATCTTCACCAGCAAGTAGTTTTCACAATGGCGTTTTTGCATGCGCAGTCTTGTGAGTGTGTTAAATCAGAGTTAGATTTGTTCGCTCTGCCCGCAACTCAAACCAGTATCGAAAATGGACAATGGATTTTTCACAAACCGCTTTCCTCGCTTAATGACGATGCACCGATTGAATTTATTGTGCCTGGAAACGGTAACGATTATATCGATTTAAGTCAGACCATGTTATACATTACTGCTAAAATTGTTAAACAAGATGATACACGATTAACCGACAAAGATGATGTAGGCCCTGTTAATAATTGGATGCACTCTATGTTTAATCAAGTTGAGGTGTATTTGAGTCAGAAGCTTGTGAGCCCGCCAAACAATACATACGCATACCGCTCATACATTGAAACTCTGCTGAATTACGGCAATGGTGCTAAATCAACCCATTTAACATGCACACTATGGTACAACGACACAGCCAATAACATGGATGACATCACTACGCATAATGAAGGATTTGTAAAGCGGAAATTTTTTACTGCTGCAAGTAAGCAAGTCGAAATGATGGGACATGTGCATTCCGATTTATTCAATCAAGAAAAATTTCTTATAAACGGAGTTGAAATGAAAGTCAAATTTATCAGATCTCGAGATTCTTTCAATTTAATGGCAGCCGAAGGATCTACATTCAAAGTGAAAATTAGTGATGCCAGCTTACTAGTGAGAAAAATGAAAATAAACCCGTCTATTTTGTTGGCTCACACCAAAGCTTTGGCGACTGCGCCTGCTAAATACCCCATTACAAGATCCGATGTTAAAGTGTTAACTATTCCGGCTGGTGTGCAAAGAAAATCTTTAGATAATATTTTTCTGGGGCAATTACCAAAACGATGCATTGTAGGTTTTGTATCGAATAAAGCATTTAACGGCCATTATGCAGCAAACCCTTTCAATTTTAATAACTACAAAATCAATTATTTCTCCCTATACATCGACGGTCAACAAATTCCTTCAAAACCTCTACAGCCTGATTTCTCTAAGAATGGCATGTACGTTCAAGCATATCACACATTTTTGCTTTTGATTTAACCCCCGATCTGGCTGCAAATGCAACAACACACTGGAACCTTCTTAAAAATGGCGCTCTACGTTTAGAGGCGGGTTTTCAAGGCGCGCTAGAAGAAACTATTAATTGTCTAGTTTATGCAGAGTTCGATAACGTCGTAGAAATTGACAAACACAGAAATGTGCTGCTGGATTTTAGTAGTTAAAAACCAACAACAGTTTTTTTTTAAATTTAGTCATGCTCAAACATTTCGTCAGTATGGACAGTGTCTTCGTAGATCTGCAAGGGTTCCGTGGTGATAAGAAACAGTTTATTCCGAAAGAAGTGGCTGTTATTTCAGCAGATGGCAACCAGTTAGCAATTTTCGTTTTAAAACCCCCTGCAAAATATGACACTCTGCCCTATTTCGTTAAAAAAGGCATAAACTATCTGGAGCATAGACATCACGGTCTAACCTGGGATTCTGGTACTATACATTTTGATGAATTTGAAACAGAGCTAACAAAACTTCTCAAAAAATTTGAAAAAGTGTACGTTAAGGGCCAAGAAAAGAAGGAGGTTCTAAGTTTTCTGAATAAAATCGTCGTAAATTTGGAGGATCTCGAGTGCCCGTCTTTAAAAGTTCTGCGAAAAACTACTGCTGCCGTACGTTGCCTCAATCACAACATCCGTTCGCCTGTATGTGCATTGGAAAACATACTAATTTTATCCGACTGGTGGCGCAATGAATACACTGGAAGTTCAGAGAATATTGCAAACAATCCCGAGTCTGTTGAATGTGAAACGCTATGTTTTTGCTTCTGATCAACTCCCTACAAGAATTGCAAGACCTGTGGCAATCATCGTCAACACAGATCCACCAAACCGACCTGGACAACATTGGAATGCAGTGTATATAGACCAATATGGATATGGGGAATACTTTGATTCATACGGCCGCCCTCCAAGCGGTTATCATTTAAAATTTTGACAACAAAATTCAATCAGCTGGTCTCATAATCCAAAAATTTTGCAAGATTTTAGCTCTAACGTTTGCGGCATATACTGTTTAATGTATTTATATTTTAAAATGAATGGTGCATCTATGATAAGTTTTGTAAATCTGTTCACTGATAATTTAGTTTCTAATGACACATATGTAAAAGCACTATATATCCAATACTTCACCTTAATAAACTTGTTTAATGTTATTTAGAAAATAAAAACACAAATAGTTTGTAATTAAACATATTTTTATTACACACAAAATATTTAATAAATGTATTTACAATATTCGACTGTTTTATTTACAAAAATTAACAGCCTCTTAAGCCTAGCATGCAAATAAAAACTAACATGCAGTTAAAATCTAGAGTTCAATTAAAGTTAGCGCAAATTGAACCATGTGACAAGTGAAATATTTAATGTGCGTTTCGCAACAGCCGTGGTTAGTTTTGTAAAATGATTGAATTTAAGTATTATGAAAACAATTGCCACAAAGAGGGCATTATGAAATGTAAAGACTAACCACACGTTGAAAACACGCACGAACAAATAAGCAATTACATGTAAACATAATGCATAAACCAGACAAAACTAGGTTAAATATGTAGCCACAAGTGCAATAAGTTGTTGCATAAAAAAAGCATTACAAAGTTTAAAAAAAAAGCCTTACATTATACGTCATACATCATAAAGTTAACAAGACAAAAAATACTGACATTAGATGTCTTCTATATACCCGTACGGAAAAGTATCGAAGACATCCTCAATAAGCCTACGTTTATTATATTGCACGCGGTATATTTTTCGCTCGGGCTTCGATATTACATCATAAGCATTTGTGCGCGCTATTTTTCTGCCGTTTTCTACAAATGTTGGATCCGCATTGTTTACTACCATACTTTTCATTACATCGAAATTCACTTTTTCGGAGTTTTTATAATTAAGTGTTATGCCCTTAACTTTGCAAATCACGATATCGGTGTGTTTGTTTGTAGAAAACAGTTTATAGGAATAGTTTTTAGGCCCACCACTAACAAATTCGGTTATTCGACTACCGGGACCGTACTCTGCAATTTCGTCCGTCATGTCGCCTAAAAAATCACCTACTGGAGGGGCCCATTCACTTGTTTTCTTTATAAACAATACGCTATCTGTGTCGAAATACAAAACACGCCGCCCTAGCTTCTCTAAAAAACTGTACAAGACTAACCGTGGGTTGGCTGTCGTATAAGCAGCAATCGCAACATTCACAGTTTTTAGGGGTTCGACACCATCCTCGTTGTGTCCCCATTGTACAACTATAACTTCGTCGCTTACGTGCACGAGTAAGTGAACCTCCTTTGAGGGGTCTGTCATCAAACGGAAGAACTCGAACGCATCTGAAATGACAGATGTTTTCGTCAGGTTCTCCCGTTGTCCGAATTTCCCCCACAAAGAATTCAGACACAGCTTTGCGTTATACCGACGCCCCGGGTTTACGCTGATGTCGCCCTTGTTCAAATGAACACCCTCTTTCTCGTAATAATTTTTTATGTAACGGTCCTCAGTATCGGTATCAATGCACCACGCCGGAAACCCACTACTCTCCTGTTTGACTTTTAAAAAATTGTTTACATAATTTGAAAAAAGCCCACCTGATTTAGCATCGCGGTCGTACTTTGTGATCGCTTACTCCCAAATTTCGTAAACCTCGATTATTGTGTACCCCAACTCTATTGCCTTACGCAGCTCGTCAGCGACATAAGTGCCTACAAATTGACGCTCATCTTGCGTATGAGTGCACGTCGCTTGATTTAGCGTTTCACCACACTCTTTACACAAAACAAACATCAATTCGCCGTGCAGCCTTAAAGGCAATACAGGGTGATACAGGTTTGAGGGTGGCAGGACGCAACATTTTACAAGGCCCTCGACAGTGGTTAGGTCGACTCCACGGCACTCGTTAACACCTACGTACAATTTAGGGTGCCCTATGGGGTATTTGCCATATTTATTAACATAAGGGTACAGGGAGATCACGTCGTAATAACAAATTTCCTCGTCCGGTGCCGCCCTATGGTACAATTTCACGGCATTTGTGCGCCCACCGAAAAAGCTATCGCGAGGGTTGAGGGGCATGTTTTTAATGATGTCGATATTACGCTCTAAAAACGCAGCGGCTTCGTGATTTCGTTTCACATAATTTGTAAAATAACACTCGCGCATTTCAACGAGATTGTAACCTAGCCTGCAAATTCTCGCTGATACGGCCTCTGTGTTCTCGCGGCGTGCGAACATTGTATCGTATTTATTTCGGTCGCTAAGTGGCCTTGTCTGGTCTTTGAAACATTGCTCGCAACCGTGAAAATAACAACCGTGAAACTGGTACACGGTGTTCGTTTCACGACAGAAGCCGGCAACGAGAAATCCCTCCCGCAGTCTAACCTCGCGCCCTGTCCCCGCGTGCTGGATACGCGCACCCTCGCTGTGTACTACCCACAAAATCCATTTAATTGCAGAAGCAGACTGACGATCCCCCAACCTATAACCTCCACGGGGTATAAGTCCTATAGTTTTAGGAGTTAAAAAATTGCGTCTATAAACCAACATGCATGCGCTAACTATAGTTGCGACGTTGTCCTTTAGGGGGTGCACGCCATTTTCCGAAAAATATTGGTGACTAAAGGACAGCGTCGCTTTTCTTAGAATGTTAACATCCTGTACACAGTAAGCAACCAGATCACGCTGCATATCAAAAATAACACCAGCTTCACTTTCCGCATTGTACCACCTAAAAAAAGCTTTCCGCCCCGCCTCAGACATACTGTCAGGGCCATAATACCTGGAGTGTGGCAGAGGCCCAACGTAATTTTGGTTTTCGGCAGTGTTGAAAAAATGCGGAAAGTGACCCTTAGCGTCGTTGAAACCGAATGTCTTCGGTAGATTTGCGAGCGGCATGGACATGAAATTTAATGAATCTAAAAAACGTATGTTGTTACACGTTAAAGACATAATTTTTGTCCCCGTGTAGATTATTTGGGGGTTCCATTTCGGCTGATCTTCTAATACAGCCTTTAAAATAAAATGCCCGTCGTATGAGCGCATGTTGTGAGCTAGGGCCACAACGGCGCAACCTGCTTTACGTTGGGCGAGATCAGACAGATAATTCAACAACTGTTCAACAGGTGCATCCCTAAAAACGTGTTGCCGCACTCCACACATGTAACAAATTTGATCCATGTCATCATTCGACAGGCAAACATTGCAAACAGTTTGAACTACACACAAATTTGAGACATGCAGAAACACGTTGTTAGTATTTCCAAATGCTGTGTCCTGCCTGCATTCAAAGTCGAAAAATACATAAAAGTGTAATTTCTCGTTCAACAGTTTAACATCCGCCTTATTCCTAACCATATAACAGTGGTGCCTGATGGGCTGATCACTCTTACATTTGTAGCAGCGTTTATATCCACATCTATGATTTGAATTCGCGGGAACCGTTACATAGCAGGTTCGACAACGCTTGAATTGTTCGCACACTTGCTTTAAAAGGTGTCTGTTAAAGCAGGCGTCCCCTCTAAAATCTCTGCTACAAATGTTGCAAGCAATCATATCGTTATTTTTGACCCAGGGTGGGCTATCGTGGCAACAGGGGCACAAATACGGGCAGTTTTTGTGGCGATTCCTGTCATTGGCACGCGCACGACATAGTTCACAAAAATAAACTGTTGCGAACGCACCTGTTAAACTGGTTATAACGTTGTAATGGTTATTTTCGAACAGCAAGTTTAAAACAACCCTATCGTCTGATCTCGGCCCCTCGTAACACACTGTTTTACCTAACCTATGATTATAAACTACTATAGTATATTCGGTCAGATACGACTGAAACTCGGCAACATGTTCAAGCGTACCACCGTTTGTCAAGTCCACACCTGCACAGTGACACAAGCGCGTAGAGAGCTCGTTAAGGGGATGCAAACCTTTCCTCACAAGCTCGAAGTTGTCGTCCTGCCGGCGCCACGCAATAGCTACCACAAGGGCTTTCGACAAACAATGGTTGTCGCTATTGTTTATGGCAATTATGCTGTGTTTACGGCGACAAAACTCTTCAAAACTCACCCCCTTCATGCTTAGACGGCCTTTGCCGAATCCTACAGGCAGACTTATTCTGTCCACGTGCAGGTGTCGTGGGCGAAGAAACGTGCGTTGCTCTGCAGCACCTTGTCGATTGTGGCCAACATAGCATCGACAGACAGCTGACTGACTTTACGGAAGGAAAATCCAAGGGGTTTGTCGGAGAAATTGGCGTTCCGTAGAGTCATCCCTATTCGGTCAGAGGGCGCAGCTCCCCGCGATGCGTGAAGAATGATTTCGTTTAATCCGTTCTGTAAAGAAAATGGAAATATTTACAAATGATGTTTTTTACGAAAAAATTGTTTTTTTAATGTAAAAATGATGTTTTTTATGGAAAAAAAAGTTTATAGGTCGCCACACAAACCTTCAGCCAGGAAATAGGGTTCGCATCGTCGTCCATCAGCTTGAATCGGAACGCAAGGGCTGTGGCGTGTATATTAAATTTCCTTATTAATTTTGTGCCCTCGGAAATAACCTCCAAATGCCTAAACGCTGTAGGCGGTTTGTCAGGCATCTGTAAAACGAAAAAACGTATTAATTAAATACCTAAAATAAAAATTTGCCTGACTTTAATCACACATAAAACTGCGCTAAAATATAAATTCTAGGGCTGACTTACATGTAAAACGAAGAAACGCATTAATTAAATATAAAATAAAAATTTGCCAGACTTTAATCACACATAAAGTGCACTAAAATATAAATTCTAGGGCTGACTTACATCGGCATTCTGTTGAGGTAACCCCTTTGCACTGCTGTGAACGGTGGAAGGCATTGAGTAGTCCAGCGGTTCCTGAAATTAAAAAAAAATGTTAAAAACCATAGTTATATTTAATACAAAAAAATTGTTAAATGTGCACTTTTTAAAATCACTACTTACGTCTTTCTGAGCGGCTGCACTGCTAACTATAGGGTTTGCAGATGCGGCATTTGGAAGACGCCCCCCATCCAATGAAACAATCTGTAATTTTATATAGTTAAGTAAACTAACTTGCTACATCGAATAAAATTAAATAGTTTTTTTCAAAAAATAAAATTTTTAAAGTAAATTGACGGTGTATGTTTTAAAATAAACACTTACGCCTTTCGAACAGGATGGCACGCTAACACCACTAAGCGAACTAGTTGAGGGTATCGACCCCTGACCGGGAAGCTGTAAACAAAGTTTAAAATGTGAATCGTGTCACTACGTTGAAAAACGTACCGCGAAATTATTGCAAATAACGCTTGTAACATGAGCAGTTATACAGCCATAATTTCAAAAACATTTTGGATTTTTTATACGGTTAAATAATGTGTATGCAATAATTTTTACTTACCATAGGTTGACGTATTTCAGCAACCCGCTTGACCAGTTTATTAAAAGTTTCCCTGTGATCAATAGGGATGAAACTCTCACCACACGCAATCTTATACCACAATATATCATGTGCTAGCAGAATAAAAGCAGACACGAGCGAACACACTTACAAGGCGGACAGCGACGTAAGAATGGACTAACGAACCACTAGAATTGGAAAGTTTCAACCTCGGGACCCCACCACTCCACGCTAATGACAATGCAATATACACAACGACTTTTAGACGTCACAACAGGCTTTTTCAAGGAACTGCGCTTTTAAACAGGAGAAAGCTGACATGAATCAGCATGTTTTCTAAACATACAATTGAGCGCATCGCCCCGGGCTAAACCGTTAGAGTCCGTCAACAATGCAGCCTGCTTTTGTCCAGTAAACTACTCGTTCTAGAAGGCATTTACAAAATTCAAACGACTCCTACATAAACACACCGATTTGCTTAATTAAAATTTCGGCTGTAACCTTCCGGCACACAATCGTAAGACATCAAACTGTTTTTAAATTTTAATTTTAACTGCACGCTGGCGTAATTATTTCATTATCGAGGCTTTGAATCAACTATAAATCGATTTTGAAATACCAGCTCGTAGAATCACGCAAAATCGTTTGTAACGCTGTTTAAAAATGGAGAAAACAAGATTAGTCATCTCTGCAAGCCGGAGCCTGTTTCTAATAAATAACCAAAACTTCTTAGCCAAATGGAAATTATGAAATCTAACATACATAAACACGCCGATGTGCTTAATTAAAAGGTATCTGTAACCTAATGGGACAACATCGTAATACATCAGGCGCTTTAAAATTTTAATTTTAACTGCACGCTTGCGTAATTATTTCATTGACAGCAACGACGAGAACTATAGCGTTAATAAACGGGGCGAATGATAACACTAAATAAGCGCGCATGTTAAAAATACACAAAATCAAGCACCCACAATGAGCCATTAAAAACAGTAACTTAATAATGTTAAAATTCTCACTTATTCGACAAACTTCGAAAAGCATATCTCGGTAATAAACTGATGCAGAAGCGGATAAAAGCAAGAGTTCCCATAGCTCAGGGGATCAGGTGCCTGGGTACTGGCCAAACAACTAGGGTTCAATTCCCACTCGGGGCCGTCGCAAAAAAGCTTTTTTAAATTAAATAAATGCGAGAAAACCAAGATGGCCGACACCCCGGGAAGTTTAAATTCAAAAAATGGGACTGAAAAATTCAAATATTCGCGCGAAAATTCAAAATTAAAAGGACAGCCGCGAGAAGTGCGCGCGCAGAAAACCAAGATGGCCGACACCCGGGCAGTTTAAATTCAAAAAAATTGACCTTAGAAAAAAATCAGAGAAATTTCAAATTCAAATATTCGCGCCAGAAATCCAAGATGGCCGCCAAAGTCCGACGCGTAATTCCGGAAGCAAATTAAAAATGGCCGCCGCGTAATTTAATCGGAAGCTAATGCGTAATTTAATCAGTAGCACATATGTAAATTAAATATCAAACTTCATATGTGATTACTTAGGTCAATCCGCGAATTCGCGGTTTAATTAGAGCATTTGATTCGCGGTTTAATTGACGGTTTAATTAGATCAATCAATTTAATCGATCATTTTAATTGACCCAATTAAAAACAAAATGGCCGCTATCCTGACCACTGTTCTACTTCCGTGTTATATATCTAGCCCCACTTGAGGTGCCAAATTTGTGTACGAATTTACATTGGTGTAACTGTAGTCTACACAGCATTGAATTGGCAGTTTTCATTCTAGACAAGTAAGGGATGATTTTATAATAACTGTTTAGCTTTCGGGGAAGCGGGTGTGTCAACCCTTCAAGCTCCTCCCCTGGCTACGTCACTGCCACCAATAGAAATATTTTCACCTTTCAGGGTTTTAGAAACATCAGCAATGTCTTGGTAAGAAAATACAACTATATTACTAACGGGTGTTCATAAACAGTCGTCATCCCAGTTGCTTTGAAAAACAAAATGTTATGTCTGATTAATTCGTGCAACAGAATGAAACGTCATTGAGTACTGTCATAGCGCATTCTTTCTCAATTTTAATAGACATACGTTTCTGAAGTCAAAACCTACTGGGATGACGACTGTTTATGAACACCCGTTATAATTAATTACATCAAAATGTTAAAATCACATAATTTATTATATTTTTTTAAACAGTAATATCTGTTTAACAAAAAAGTTTTAATAAAAATGGAACTTTAGAGTATAACAGGTTATAATTACTGTCAGTTTATGCCTCAAGATAATATCCAAAACACAAATTATGAGAATTCCCCTTAAAACTTATGACATGACTTGCGTGTCAAATTACTGTGCAATATTAAATTTGTATACAATTTGCGATATTAAATGTGCGCCCCCTTTAACGATGTTTAGTTTAATGACACCGATATTAAACAAAAGCGTAAAGACGCAGATATTGTATCGAATCGGACTTTATAATCTTCGCTGAGAATCAAAATGCTGGTTTTAAAATATATTATATATGAAATATCCTAAACATGCTAATGCTACTATTCTTGTAATTTTTCAATTGTGCTGCAAGTCCTTTTTATGCCTTTTCTAACCAGAAACGTTTCTTATTTTGGACACAATAAAAGTAATTTTTAGAACCAATTTCGATTAACGAAATTGTCTGGTTAAAAGTAAGCGAAACTCAAGTATGGCTATACATATCGTTGTCGTATTCGTTAATAAGTTGACTTTGAAGTACCTCATTTATAGCAATACACAGGGTTTGTACGAAAAAATAGAAAATCCAGTGAAAATTGTTTTCCGGAGCAGCTGGTTATGACGTCATATTTGAAACCTTTTTCAATTTTAACAAATTTTGCCAATAACGTTTTTTTTTTCTATTTAGAAAAAGGCACTTTCTTCTTCAATCCATTTTATATTTTCCAATCTCCCCTATGTACGAAAGGAAATATATTTAAATGTTGGCAAGTGCATTTTTAGTTTGGGAAGATCCAAGAACTTTTACAAAGGATACTATTTTATGATAAATGGACAATAAAAATATTTTCCATACGTGTCCAGATTTATGACGGACACTATATTGAACTGGTTTGTCAATAACCATCACAATGGGCCTTAAATATATTAAATACCTTCAGGTATAGTGATATTAATCTGTCTATGAATTATATTTTTATTTTATCAAGTTAAAATTGCCCTGTTTATGTTTAGAATATCAATAGTTATTATTTTTGCTAGCTCCTGAAAAATCAGGGGTGGATTCTTTTATCTAGATTGCTTATTTCTGAAATTTGATGTTCTAATTTTAAATATCATTCCCATCAGTCAAAATAACTTATGTCAATTATATGTCAAATAAATTTGAAATTTAGTTGACAAATACCAGATCGTTTTACTACTACACAACAATATTAAAAACAGTAAGTAATTCTTTAATAACTAATTCACCTTTTTAGTCTTCATTTCCTTTCTAGTAATTATATTACTACTCAAGATCACCCAACTTTCACTTGGTTTCAACAATGTTCTTGATGTCAACCAACCTGCTCCTCTTCGCCTACTGATCCAACCTCTCAAGCACCTTCGCGCAATGAAAGGCCCCAGACAAGAAGTCCCAACTGTCCAGAATCAGCAACCCAAACCTTCCCTACAGTATGCAACCAAACAGACCAATACTGCAGCTACCTACTTCCAATACTGCATCTGCCAACTTCCTGGAACGTGCCTCCTTAACTAATGCTCCTCCTCTGAAACTCTCCCTTAGTACCCGATGCAATCCAATTCGATTAACATATGTCAAATGTAATTCTCCAATAAACTTGACTTAGTATTTTACTCCAGTTATTCACATTTGTAGATTAATTCTGCTTGCCGTTAGTTTTTTACCACGTACTTGTAATCTTCCTTAGTTTTATGTCTTTAATTATTCTTCTCGGTTTAAATTTCTTTTTTAACTTCACCACGCCAATTTAGTATATTACCCCTTTTAAGATCCAAACATTTCTCAATAAAATTAGGGTTTATTTTAATATCTTAATTACACCAAATTATTTCAGATACATTTTTCAAAATTTGTCATTTCTAATAATCGAAACAAAGTGCTTAACCATATATTTTTTCTACTTTTTACACTGTATCTCATAATATTAGATTTATACCTACTATTTTTATAATTTATTACAATTAAGTATTTGTCATTCCCTGCAAACCTTAATTTTTTTTAAATTATATTATTTTTGAATCCATCTGCCTTTCAAACAGCCATACTCTACTCAATTACAAATTCTCTTTTACTTTCTACTTACATAATAATTATTTACGTTCCCAATTTATATTGAGAGAGCGTGTGGCCGGCTGGTAGAGTGCTTGCGCAGGCAGTCGGCAGGTAGTGGGTTCGAGCCCCACACCCGTATATTGGAAACATGGAACGCTCTCCGGCCGTCATATGAACATCTTTGGTGGTCGTTACCCCTGTGAAGGCATTCTTCCCTAATTCAAGATGTTAGGCTAGCCACCTACTCCGGCCGCGGCTTAAGATGGCTTATAAAACGGCACTCAATGTGTGAAAATAACAGGCTCTCAGCCTATATTAAGAGGAAGAAGAAGAATTTAGATTTAAATAGATCTTGATTTTTTCAACCATTGAACTCCCTTAATCTTTTCTAAAATTGATTTTAATACCCCTGTGTATATCATTACAATATATTATATTATACAGGGATCTCTAAAAATTTGCCATGAAATGGGAAAAGTTTATAATTATGTACTCAGATTTTTTTTAAATGAAACCCTGTCGATTAGAAGTAGTTGAAAAAAGATTGTTTGTAATGGACAAGGTCGAGGCATGCAAACTGCCAGGTACTTTAGACACCGACAACTGTGGTCATATAGTCAAAGACCTACTTAGAATAATTTTTCCGAGAAAACGATTAAACATGGACCAAACAAGCTTTGTCACGGAATATCTGCTTTCTGTCAAATTTTAATTTTTTTAAGTAATTGCAAAAATGGATTTTTTAGCCAAGATAGAAAAAAAATATTAAGAAAAGTTTTCTATCAAAATTTTGAAAAAACCCTGGAGTTTAAAAAAAATCTTTGTAATTTTTTAGTTGTTACTTTAAGTAGGTAGTCAAAAGATACCTTCAAATAGTTAAAGAGAGATTTATTTGTCTTGGCCCTATGGGCCTCGGCACTAAATCCACATGCGTGATAAAAAGCTAAACTTCAGTGCCTTGGTATACAAATTACTATTTCTTCTCTTGAGATTATTTAGTTAGCTAAAACTAACACACAATAGAAAAATCTCATTGAAATCTTAATTTCCAAAAATAGCATTTTTTGGATTTTGACAATTTCAAAAATCGTTAAATAAGTTTTCAAACAAGCACTATTGCCGTAAAGTTTTGTTTAATCAAAAATTTTATTTTTTCCTATTCGATGCCATCGGTCACTGTATATGTATAATGATATATATATATCTTTGGCATGGAAAAATCATCTTTCTCATGATGCCACAGCTAACTGTAAGTTTCATATAAAAATACATGTTTATGGTAAATCCCTAATTTGGAATATTTTTTAAATTAGGTATTCATTCTTATCAAAAAAGTTCCGGAAGTACGTTGAAGCTAAAATTTGATTCCTCACGTCCTTTCTAAGGTTTTACGAGACTATAATCTGTCGTTGTAATATGCAAAGTCTTTTAGCTGTATTGGTTTTACTCTAGCACATCTTGCACACTCATATATGGTTTTCCACGCCAAAGCTCCACTCCCCCTGGGCCAATAACGGTCTCTTACATTAACTATTATCAACTGTGTGCCACCATGTAATAATCGTTTATACCCATACTGGTGTAATTAATATTCTATTTGTGTCTACTATTCTGATTGCAACATATCACGTAAATTATTTCACGAGTAAAACATATTTTATTTTAGAGTTTTTAGTGCTGTAGTTTTTCAGTCTTTTAGTAGTCCTTTATTGGTTTTAAATTTAAACATTCTATTCTATATGAATTTGAATTTTCAAAAAAAAGCTACTGGTCACGTCGTGAGTGGAGGGTGAATACGAGTTATTCAGTCGATGTATTTAATTCTTATGTTGATAAGCTATCTAAAACTCGTACTACCTCTGGTTTACTACAACTATTGGTAAACCTTGAACACCATGCTACATACAGTGCATTGTAGTGTATTCGAACACAATATCAAGGACTAATGCTCTCGTACAATATTGGCTACGTTTGATGTTGTAGTGTGTCTTGACATTCCTGTACGTCTTCACCAAAGCGAATTAACTAAATGTTTCGGAAATATCCTCTGCATTATACAACGTTCCCATGTGATGCCAAATTTTGCATTTGTCAGTTCCTGTATTTCCCTTACTCTGTTGGCTACGAATAGCTTTAATATATTTAAAGAATAGAGCAAAGACTTAAAATTAATTTACCGACGTGATTTATTTTACCCCCAGTGGGGCTAACGCTAAAACGCATATTATAAAAATGGCTGGAAGCTATAAAATAGCCTACATCCATACCAACAGTAATTTAGCTAGTCCTCAAAATAGTGATTACAAAAATGCATTAAAAGTATATCAGAAATCGTTTAGGTACGTCCTTGGTTCGCTTTAAAACTAATTGAATTTTGAATATTTTATATTTACTAGTTTTAAATGAATGACAAAAGATTGAAAGTTTTCGTAAGGTTACGTTATTAAATAATTAAGTCACTGGTTTTATATTTTTTAAGCTAAATATTCTATCCATTTTGGAACTTGGTAAGCAAACGTTACTGTATTCTTTTGTGTCATAATTTTTAATTTGTTCGAGTGCTTGCCAATCCATTTCAGAAACTAAATCCAGCATTTCATTGTCTGTATGATCCTCCTTAAAAAATACAATGTTAAACCACGGCAAAAGCAGCATAATAACTTACCTTTGATTGCCACCAGAGAATTCTGCTCGAATTTTAAAATTCTCAATGAATTAGCTTTAACTTTTCCGTATGCTTCCTCCCTTAATGTTCTTCCTAGATATACAAGCAATTCGTACTCAAAAATTATGTCTTGATTACTTAGTACTTTACATATATATTTACACTAAGAGGTACAGTTTGAGACTAACTTTATTAATTAGATACAATTTACAAAGCATATTTTCAAATAGTCCATATCTATTATACAACACTGGTTTTTCAATTTTTACCATTGGCATTAACTAGTGAAGAATACAATGCGAGGTTTTTTCAATCCAAATATAAGAAAAAACTAATAATCAAGTTGCTAAGTGAAAATAGCGTTTACCTAGAGACCCTTATTAAAGGTCTCTATGGTAACCTACGTTTGATTTGAAAGGGCTCAATATGTTTCCATTGTGTTTAATATATTCAACAGTAATATCCCAAGTGCATTAAAATAGATGATTAAATTCTGATGTTTTCTGTCAGAATATTTTGCTGCAAACTTTGTCAAGTGAATTAGTAGGTTAGCAAGAATCCAGAATGCGTAGCACGAAGGATTTTTAAACGAAATATGTTCGAGATCTATTTCTACAGAGCAAAACACTTTGACAGAAAATCGTCGAAATGTATTCAGGCTAGTTTACATGCACGCCGGATATTCGGCATGATGATTTTCTGAATAAATAGATAAAATTCACTTGGTAAAGCATCTTTGATAATGACGTAAAAAATATTCCGAGGGATTAAATTCTGACACTTTTTTAACCGCGGAAAATTTTGACTTTTGAATTTTATCATTATTAAACTGACGAAAACCATGGTAACTGCGCATTATTATGGATTTGAAGAAAATATTCAGCTTAACAAAATTCTCGCTGTATATACATATTTAGGTTGATTAAGTTAAATGTTACGTTCACTTGCTAGGGGTTCAGTAGCATTTGATGAGTTATTTTGTAATTTTTCCACTATTACTTTTTTGGTCCGCTGTGTAACATTTGCAGCACGAGCCGTTTCAATATCAAGCGATTTATTCATTTTTTTCTCTGAAATAAAGTCCGTGTTAAAAAGATAATCATTCTACAGGGTGTTAAAAAATAATAACAAATTCCAAGGGGCGATAATTCTCATCAGAATAAGACAAACCGTTTCTGTAATACTGGTCCAAAATTGTGTCATAAAGGAGCTATAAACCTGAGAAGGGTAAGAGAAAAACCGTAATGCAAATAAAGGCATGCTTCAGTTTTCTTAAAATAATCACCACTACTATAATGCCCAATATAATAAATACAGTTATAATTCCTGTTAAACCAACCTGTAACGTTGACTGTGGCTGTGATCCTTCTTCGAGAGCTAAAATATGCTTTCATAAATATCTGAATTAAAGAATTTTTTGAAACTTACTGTCTACTACTTTTAAGTATACGCTAGCGGTAGTGACTCCCAAACTGTTAGTAGCTACACAAGTATACCAGTCTTCAGAATCATGTGTTACATTATGTAGCTCCACTATTTCAGGCTGCTCTGATGTAGCACTACACTGTATAAATCAGTTCAATAGTAAGTAAACAATAGAGATAACATATAGGATGTTTTAAAATGCATTTTAATATTATAAGTAGCATTCTGTATAGGTTTTTTTAACAACAAAGTAAAAGGTTAGTCGAGCAAACTATGAATAGACATAGTTAAAGACAAGAATTTCACTTTGTTAAAAATTGTTTTAAATATTTAAGCCCAATTCACAATTATAGTGCAAGGCACATGCTAGGCACAAGCACAGCATGGGCTCGGCAAGAATCAGGATATGTTCAAGCATACACACTACGATGGTTTTCAGACGGGTGTCAGTCGTTCTTTACGAGCTCTTACAATACCTTGTCAACTTTAACATTAATAAAGAAATGCTTTAATATTAGACGAAGAAGATGAAGAAGAACAAGCAAAGGGACGCCAAAAAACGATGTTTTTGAGTGATTTCTGAGGCTTTCACGGCCATTGTCATTAAGTAACAAACGACTTCCGGGATTGGACCGTGTCATGATTGAGATCGAGGAACTCAAAGTTTCGCCCACTTTCGTAAGGGGCTTCATCAGGAGGAAAAAGCAAAAGAGCACGGTAACTCAACGTGTTAACCACGCCAGAGGCGAAACTCTTTGTAAGGGAATTGGGCGATACGCTGAGTTCCTCGATCTCAATCATGACACGGTCCAATCCCGGAAGTCGTTTGTTACTTGATGTTTTTGAGTACATAACATGATAAAAAATAGTAACAAATATATAAAAAAGCATACAATTCTTTATTTTTCATACATATTCTATTAGTAGTCGCTGCTGATGCTTAATTATTTTGTTCATTTCACCTATCGACTGCCGGGTTGAGTATTCACACAAAACTTTTTTTTGCGATACGGGCTCGGCAAATAGTGTTTGAAAGAAAACCCGCATGCAAGCTGCAAGCGATATTGCTTGTCAATCAGGTGACCGCCTAGTGTAAATGCCCCATGAGAAAATGCATAAGCTATAATGAGAAATAAGTTTTGCCACGCTCGTAGGTACCCTTCCCGTGCCTTGCCTGTGCTTTGCACTATACTGTGAATCGGGCTTTAATATTCTTGTATTTTGCAAGTAGTACAGAATTTTACTGAATAGGTATTGATGTTAGTTCAATAATAAGAATAATAAATAATATTTCTAGAGTCTTCTTTTGAAGCACAGGTAATAGAAGTAATTGATCATGGTAATGATTATTACTATCTCTCTATAGTATATGAGTATACAACCACTTTTCCTTGGGGTTCTCCTGTTAATTGAATAATATACTAAGAGATGCTGTAGTTAAATAATGCTTGGTTGTTAATTTTATAGCTTTTCATAGACACAGTCATATACACTAATGTGACAAGAAGAACTTTTAAATTAATGTTTGCTTTTAATGCTGCATAAAAGTAGACAATACAAAAATATGGTTATTAACTACACACTCTGTAAGAATGAAAATCAGAATTATATATGTATAATACTTAATTGTGAAAACCACTCTGATGTGACATTGCTCTCTGGAAAAACATTGCAGTAAAATACATGTTTACTAATTTTTCTAATAAGGTAATACCTAATTAACCTGGTGATGTACATAGGAAAGTGGCTATGTTGTGTCCATGAAAAGCCTTATAATCGATCGAGGAATCTACTATGCATTAGAACAATAAATAAGACAAGAAAAGTAACAAACCACAATATTGGAAACTGTAAGTACCTTAACCCAGTTTGCAATGGGACCTTTCACCCAGTATACGATAGGACGTAGATCAGTTACAAACGTGCAAGTGAAGTTGACATCGCTGCCAATCACAACGGTTTTGTTTTGAGAAACATCTGTTAGAATAGGCCTAGTGTGACCCCTTTCTAGAATTTAAAGACATAACACTGCATTAATATCTGTTTTTATAATACCTACATGTACTACATCAGTACTGTCTGCTTGATCGTAACGTCACCCATAACAGCCAATGTCGCTAAAATGTAACCGCTACGGCTGTTATTTAATAAACAACTTTTGCTTACTTGCTACACTACTAAATTAGGGGCATTGTTTTGATTTGTTTGAAAACAAATTTGTAATTTTTATTTGTATTATTTCTAATAGAAGCACATATTTTAAAATTGACCACTTTTAGTAGATATTAGAAAACTGTGAACAACATACTGCCGATATTACATATAACTGACTGGAATAATTTATTAACCTCGGCCGCAAAATGCATCCTCGTCCATCATATGCTCAATATCGGTCTAATACCTTAAATACTATACTGTAAATGAAAAATATGCAATAAGATCTTTAACATTACAACAGTTTGGTCAAATATTCTGGGTATCGGATAATACTACAGTTTGCAACTTAAGAAATTAAAATGAATTCAATTAGTGTTGCAAGTAGATGTTTCAAACATTGATTAAAGTGTTTGTATGTTTCTGCAACTAGAAAGTATTAAATGCCAGTAGATACAACAATGTTACGAATCAATGTTTTATATACCATATTATCAGAGTTATCTCAATGCAACTGTGTTTATCTTTTGTTATGATACACTATGTGTTGGTTTTGACTAAATTTGGAATCTATACAAGAAATTTGGAATTTTAATGTAATCTATTTTGACCCATTCAAAAGGTAGAGGATGTTTGAAAAAAGTTTGTTGAATAAATCTAAATTAGATCAAATTCTTAAATAAATGATAACTATTGAACGTTTGGAGGTGTTTTGAATCTAGAAAGGATAGATAGAAAGTAGTATCATAATGACAAATGCAGATTCTGATAAGAATATAATTTAAAGTAGGTTAAGGGTCAAATAATATTATAATATAGAAGACATTAAAAATGAAATAGAGGGTAGTTAGGTATTTTGTTTCAATAAAGGAAAAACAACTTAAAAAATATGTAATTTTCAATTTTGGTCTAATAAAAAATATATTAATTTTACCCCAATTTTAATGTATTCGTTTGGAAAAGTTAAAAAGGGTAATTAATAAATCTACGGGGTTAAAATACAAGTGAAATATCAAGAAATAAGTACACGAAATAAAGAATAAGTTACAGAAGATGGTTGATGGATGGTAAAACTAAATAGACACAATAAGAGTTATTAAGAAGTGAAGAATTAAAAATTTATATTGGAATACCTATATTTTGACAGATACAATTGACAAGTAATTACATCGGTTTGAGTATTGCTGAGTGGAGGGTTCTTGAAGACATCAAGGAATCAAGAAGATCTATTTCAAGGAGGATAGCACAGGCATGATCATATCTGAGGTGTTCTGTTGGATGCTGACGACAAAGGTTTATGAGCTTTGGAGCTACGGGGAAGGTGTGACATTGAGAGTTTGTTTGTGACAGCTGCTTGCCAGAGAGGAGATCCATTCTGGAAGATAACAGGTACGCGAACAGAGTGAGGCACAGTTTATCCTGAAAGCTGCCGGGAGTTCGCAAGTCACCAGCTGTTGGTTAGAGAGGGTTGACTAGCGGTGTTCATGAGCGGTACATTACAGGAAAAACTAGGAAGGAGCCAAGCTGCTGACTTGGAAGTAGTATAAGAGCGATACAAACTGGGTAGTAATTTTGTTCTACCAGCGCTAAAGAAAATAAAAACCAATTTAAAAAGTGCAGTTAACTATTAACAATTATTACTTACTGTACGATATAAAGTTAATTGTGTGCAGTTAGAATTGAGCATTTGTCATATTTAATTTGAGATTAGCTGTTGACGTTTAGTTTGACATAATAGGTGACAATTAATTTTAATACACAGTTGAAAAATATTTGCAAATCAAATTTACATAACAAAGCAACTAGATAATCGAACCCAAAGCCCTGAAAGAATCTGAGGTGTTATCATTTTTATAATTTGAAACTTTTGAATATCTAAAAGGCATAATTCAATTTAAAATAGAGTAGCCACTGCATATTTAAATAGGCTCCGTAACGTAGATCCTTAACACTTTCTAATGAAAAATCAGCAGTCTTCGCTGCTTACAGCAGCATACCTACATGCAATCGATATTGTGAGTATAAACTATAAAGCATTAAAGGCTGCTATAATCTTTGCTTCGGAATGCAATTTAGCAGCTGTTAATGGGTGTACTATTTACACATTTAAACAAGATGACCTTCACTGAGTTTTTAAAATAGTATTGTTGTCCAAACTTCTTTTTCAATGAAATGCATTCATGAATATTTCAATAATCAGATAATTAATATACAATCCTTTACACAAAACATTAGCAAGACGAATTGCCTAAACTTTCCTATACTACTTACACCAAGTAGAACAAGTAAGCAAGTTTCATTTTATACCAGTTCCTACTGCGAAATGGTTTCAGTATTTGCAATTTAGTATATAATTTACTTGAATAATCAGAAACCAAGTTATTTCCGTTCAGTTCTTCAATAGCTAATTGTAAGTATCTCTTGCCCACATAGAAAAGGTTACACAGTAAATGTCTTTTTGCATCTCAAACAGATACAAAGAGCTAGAGACCACACTCTTGTTCATTGTTCTTATATGAGGAAGCATCTTACTGATACAAATGAAGTTCGTTTGGGTACTTGAGGGAGTATGCAGCCCGCTTATCAACCAGATGGATATGGATTCAAAGCTGACCGCGGCAATGGATTTGAATTTATTAGTTAAAGTAGCTTCAAGCTAGATTCTTGAAGATGGTGTGCGTCCGGATGTAGAGTAGTATCATGCAAGTCGCAAGAGTATACCGGGTGACAATGATATCAGGACCATGTCTCTATCATCTTTACTTATCAACGGATTTGAATAAAACTTGTTACAATCATAATAAACGTAATTTTGAATTGAGAGACAGATATAATCAAAATGGCCGACTTCCTATTTCACCGGAAATGTCATTAACTTTAATTTTTAAATGGGTTGTTCTGTATATTTTATGGTTTTCGGAACCTACGACTCAAATTACATACGGTAGTGTTGCCAAATTTGCTTAGGTATTTCCCAAAAATATTTTAAAAATTGATTAATTAAACATGTTACCGTTTTATATAGAGATAAATTAAATTTTCTATCTAATGGCATGATGGCCCTTGTTAGTTGCCATTAAAAAAATGACTTTTTCTCAAAAAACACGTTTAGCAAACTTTAATCCTTCCTGAACGATTTGTTATTGATCAAATTAATAAAATATGTATTATTATGGGTTACTAGAGTCATTTAGAACACATTTTTTTAATCACGGCCTTCTATACTAAAAAGAAAATAAAAAAAAAAGATTTTTTTTTTAAATGAAAATTTAGCAAAAGTATCCTACTTAACTTGAGCTGTACATTTAAAAAATCCTAAAATATATAAGGTTATGCATTTAAGAAATGAAAGTTAATGGCACTTCCGGTAAAACCGGAAGTTGACCATTTGAACTATATCTAACGGTCAATCAGAAATTATGTCTAGTATCCATGTATCAAATTTTATGAAAATCTATTCATAAATAAAGGAGATATAAGCATGGCCCTAGTCTCATTGTCACCCTGTATAGTATAAGAGGTTTGGGTATGGAATGTTCATTGTTACATATATTACAATTCTTTTTGTTATGCATTATGTGGTTTTACCTTAGTTTGTATAAATTTCATGAAAATAACGCTTACTTACAAAATATGAAAGAAATTGGCACGTTACTCTTTTTAGAAATTATAAAATAAAAACTACAAAATATTTTGCAATTCCTCCATTATTAGTTTTTCAATTTCTAATTGAGCTGTAAGAGGTATACAGAAGCTTCTGAAGAACAAGCTTGCTTAGTATTTTAACTGAGCTGAAAATACTTGAAAACATCGTGACTGTCAAAATATCTGATTTTTTTAGAGGATAATAGATTGTAATCTATACTGTATCATTATATAATACAATTAGCACTTTTGTGTTAATATTTCTAGTAGTAAAGTGCGTGATAGTGCATGCTTAGTTGCCCACTAATTATTTTCGTGGCACCTTAAATAAAATGGTCGTACTAAACCCACATTTTGCAACTACTAAAAAAATAATCTAAGACCCTATGTTTCTTGCAACAGTTAATATATGAAACTAAATTCCCAAAGTTTGCACTATATTAAATCATCGTTCGATACACCAAAATATAATTTTATATTAATTCTGTAAAGTTGATAATACTGCACATATATAACATATCACATTGTGCAGTCCTTCAGCAATCACTGTTTAAGAAAACCCAAAACCTGAGTAACATTATGTTCAATTAAAGTGGCACACTTTATCAAAGCTACCATGTACCAAAAAATCGGGTTTCGATACCTGCATTACCAGTCCCTTACAAAAAGTTTTATGACTGGTAAATTCTGTTGAAAAGTTGACTGGTCTTATCCACTGAGGAAAGGGCTCAATATCATGAATTATTTAAGGACACTGCGGATGGCTTTCTGTTTCTATGCGAAATTAATTAATTGAACCAAGAGTTGCAAAAGCATGATACACGAGTGAGCCACACTTACCAACTACTTCGACGGATGACGTAAAGTTAATACATCCCTTAGGATTGCAAACATGGCAGGTGTATACTCCAGAATCTTCAGTTTCCAAATCCTCCATCATCAAAGACCAAGTGCCATAGCGGATATTTCCCAAACGCCTGCTTGGTTCTTCATTATTTTTTGTCCAAGTTACTGTGGGCGTTGGATCTCCTGCTGCCTTGCATTGTAACCTTATCATGTTTCCTACAGGTTTGAGGTGAGTGCTATTCATTTTTTGCAAATTAAGGAAATAAGGGTATCCTTCGGGCAAATCATCGTTTTCTTCATTGGTGGTTCTTTTTTCAACCGTGACATGGTTATCGTCCTTGTATTGTTCATTTGGATCAACATATTGTAACCCCGCTGTTGGTTTAAGCGTTCCTAAAATTACAGTATACATATTATGACACCATTTAATAGTAAAACTGCATATAGTGCAAAATTTTTCAAACCGAACATAAAGAAAAACGAACGGGCTGTTAAGTGATAATACTCGTAGTGTCTATCTAGAGACCCTTACGGGTGTCTATAGTTACCTACCTACGTTCGATTTGAAAAAAATCAATCCTTTTGCACTAGATACTTATGTGTTGGTTCGATATATTCGGCGTGAAAAAACTGCCACTGTATATGTAATTAGCTTAACAATTTATACATTTCAGAAAAAAATATGTTGTCATTATACACAACAGTTGAGAAACAGTTGCTCGAAATATAAAATCTGGTTAAACTCATCAAGAATGCAGAAAGCAGAACACATGAAAGGGCATAGAAATGTATTGCTTGTTTTACCATTTTCGAATGCTGTAACTCATTTCTAAAAAGTATGTTAACGGTTGCCTCATTCAGTTTTATCTTGAAAATAAAAACATTCCTTCGACGTTCAATTGGCCGACATTAACTTTTTATATATAGGCAACGCACACGGAAACTGCAGTCTAGTTTAACATCCGTATTGAAAGACTTTCGCAATTATTATAATATCCTACAACTTATAATCACTTTTTTTAAATATTCATCTTCCTCTTATGCTTCAAGCAATGTATTTCTTCAAAATTATTTCCAAATTCGTACTATTGATTGAACAATAACTTTATCTTAACCTTGTATATAGGTACGTATCATTTTCCACGTGTCGGACTTTTCAATAATTTTACGAAGTTGTTTGCAAGTTGAATTTATTGTTCAGAAGATTTTGTAATAGATTTATCACTACATCCAGAAATGTTTACAGTAATCGCCATTGGACTATATCTAGATGTAGCATAGAAATCTCGCTCAAAGATGATCAACTGTATACAGAGCTGGGCAGTAATTAATTACTTTTTAATTAAATTACTAATTAAATTCCTTTTTGTTTATTTGCCTTGGAATTGAATTACGTTTCAAAATGCGGTAATTGTAATTGGGAATTGCCATCTTTGTTAGAAAGTACTTGAAAATTACTTTTTAAAAGTAATTAACTACTGCATTCAATTACTCAATTACTTTCGTGTAATTAAATTACTCTAAAGTATTTAAATTACTTTAGAGGTATTTGAATTACTTGTGGTAATTGAAATTACTCGAGGTAATTGAATTACTTTGTGGTATTTCAATTACTGAATTACTGACCTCGATAGGGTGCCAAATCTCCAGAATGCAAAAAACAAGATAAGGTCTTATTAAGTTACATAAAAAATGCTCAAGTTGCGACAATTGGATCGTTCTTCTACAAAATATATATAGAAATTTGCTGTCAAACACTTAAGAAACTTAATGCTCCACCCTGTATACTTAGGTAAGTTACATATTTTCGTCATTCAGCCTCATGTTAAGCGTATTTAATAGTAGATTGTTCTACAAGTTAAGAAAAGTGAAAGTTTTTCAACGTTTAATTTACGAGGGGGTGATGCAAAGGGAGTGGATTAATTTATCACGAACATGGAAAAATCACTTTTATAACATATTCAGCGTGCTATTTTTTCTAATATCATTACAAAATCTAGCCAAAATTAAATTCGATATTTCTTCATATTCGATTTTTTTTAAATTGGCAGTGAAGAACGTCGAAATCGTCAAATAAAATACGAGAAATCGGAAGTGAAGTAATCCATTGTTTTACAACTTTTTGTAGACGGCTGGGCGATAGGTAAACGTCAACCGACGTCAACGTAACCTATAAAAGTTGGTTAAAATGTTGTAACTTCGCGACTTCTCGATTTAAAAAACAATGTACCCCTGGGCACTAAAGTTCCATTTCAATCCTTGTGTGGTTTATTTGCTTTGGCCCTTCGGGCCTCGGCAACTAAATGCACAATCGTGATAAAAAGCTCAACTTTAGTGATAACTTATGTGGAAACTAATATAAAAAAATATATAGATTTGAACTTCCAAGTCCATATACCTTCTTACTGAAGGGACTTTGTACTAAAGTATATTAGGTTTAATCGGTTTATTATAACCTAAAGAATCTATGCCAAATCGGTGTCCCATTCTTTTTGGGACACCCTGTATAATTGTTATCCTTGAATTTATTTATTTATTTACATCTTACATCAAAACAAACTAAAAACTTTAGTTGTGGTGAACGGTGCATGTAGCTAGAAGATTTAATTATCAAAAAACCTTCAAGAGTAATAAAGTATTAGGTTACTATAGTTAACAAAACATAAAAATTAAGCATTTTTAGATTACGATTACGAATCGACACGACACTAATGATAGTTGCAACTTGCAAGACAATTCTACTAAATACAACTACATGACAATAATTTTTATTGAAAGTAATTGAAAAAGTAATTGCTGTACATGTGAGTAATTGAATCTCTGGTAATTAAATTACTACATTGGGCGGTAATTGGTAATTAGTAATTAATTACTTTTTATAAGTAATTTGTCCAGCTTTGACTGTATACCTTGCAGGTTCCCCAGGTTGTAATCCACAATCTATTAAATTATAAAAAAAGCACCAAGAACTATGGCACGTTTGCAGTGGGTGATGGTTAACAGTATGGACGTCTGTATTCTAATTAACAAACATTTGATGTTCATTTCCATAGTCTTCCCTTTTTCAAGAAACCAAAAAAGTAATTCCGAATACATACAGCGTGTTCCTCGATTGAATTTAACATACATATGATGACCCAAACATTTTGGAATTGTATTTTCATAATTGGGAGATCGTTCCTGCTTGCCCTGAAACTTATTTTGCCCATTATTTCAATTAAGTTGAAATCAAGCCCTCCTCAGCAATAACTTTTTCGGATTCATTCAACTTATTAAAGTTATGGCAAAAGTTTATCAAGGAAAGTTGCTAGAAATGTGCTCAAGTGCAAAATTTGAAAGAGATTGGTTATGTTTGAGATAACACAGTAGGCATGTCAAAATAGTAAACTACCTATTGTCAATTTACTATACTGCATCCAAGTTGCTGAGAAGATTGCCGACAAATTTTTTTAATAAACTTTTCCAATATTTCAGTTGAAATCAAGTACTCCTTGATAATACAGCAATAACTTCTTCGATTTCGTGTAAAGTGCTATAACTCTTAAAAACATTGCAAAAGTGTATTTACAAAAGTTGTCGGCAATCTTCTCAGCAACTTGGATGCAGTATGCAGTATGGTAAATTGGAAATTCGTAGTTTACCATTTTCATATGCACACTGTGTTTTTCCCAAACATAAGCAATCGTTTTCAAATTTTGTATACTAGTATTTGAGAACATTTCCAGTAACTTTCCTTAATAAACTTTTGCCATATCTTTAATATTATGGTACTTTACATGAAACCGAAAAGTTATTGCTGAGTGATCAAAGATTTCCACTGAATTGAAATTATGGGTAAAATAAGTTAGAGGCCAGCAAGAGCGATCTCCCATTTATGAAAATACAATTCCAACATTTTTGGGTAATCATACGTATGATCGAATCTGTAATAAACTATTATTCTTATTAATCAGCGAAGACGCTGATATGTATGATAGATTCTTGATTCTTATGGTGAATTTAAGCAGATTCTAGCTTTCAACCAACTATTTTAAGGCAATCGTCTATCAATTAAAATACAATAGTTTGAATCTATGACTTATTGTCGCGTATTAAATTAAATGTTATACATAGACCTTCATATTCTGAATATTTAAAGCACTAAATATAACATAATTCTACTTTATGTACTGGAGCTATATTATACTACTCATCAATTCAATGATAGTTGGGAAGCACTATCACAAGCGGCTCACCTAAACGATTTTCTTCGTTCGGATTGACACCACAAGCCAATGCGATCACAAGAGAAAATATCATGTAAATAACGGCTCCCATCTCAATATTCTTTAATGACCAGAAACTGAAAAGAATTCAATATAATTATTAAATGTTTCTGTAAGACTTAAGAATACAAATACCATGGTTGCAAATTCGCTGCTGCAATTAAATTTTGAAAATCTAATAGTATTAGGCAAAATTAAATTTAATAAATTATTCTTTTCGCAATTTCTGCAAATACCGAAAACATTTCTTTAAATGTGACGTAAGTAACAGCTAAAGAATAATTGCTAAAGTTCAGGCATGTAAGAGAAGAAATATTATTGGCCACACCTTATTTATGTTTAAAATAATATAGATTCATTCAAGATTCATAACATCATTTACATATAAATTACCACAGTTAGTTAAAATTTTATTAATAATCTTCATATACAAGCAATTAATAGAATAAAAATTAGTAATGCACAACAAATTAGCCCACAGATATAGCTAAAAGTTCTCGTTCTCATAAAGTATAAAATCGCAATTTACACAATAGTTAAATACTATCCGTCTACGTACCAAGAAAGCGTCTACGAACTATGAAATACATTTATTGATAATCAGGCGTTTGTAGAATTTTTTAGAATAATTTATCGGTGAAGTACGTTTCTAATAGTGAAAGATAAAAATTGTGCTACACCGTGTTTCGCAAGAGTTATCACCAGTGCACGCGCTCGACCTTCGACCCGAAACAGATAGCATATTCGCACAATGTGTAAATTAATGATACTTATCACAATTTTAAACCACCTACCAAATTCTGCAATTGCAGATTATGCAAAATAACGACCCAAATATGATATGTATTTCTCACAACCGCAAATCACATATACTATGCAGCAACCCTCTTACTGCCAAACCAGTGAAAGAACTGCCCCACAAGACAGTAATAACACAAATCTTCCGTAATAAAGCTACAGTATTTTTCCAATTCAGTAGAAATTTGGCCAAATAGTTCCAATTCAGAAACCGGGCAAACCCGTTAGTGAAGTTTCCTCATAAAGACATTAACTACACGCAATTTTCCTCGAAAGTGGAAGTTTTGAAATTGAAAATTTTGAAAATACAAAAAAAATGATTTAAGGTGTTCATCCTGTTGGTCCCAAATACGTTTACTTATAAAAATAAACAGAATTAAATTTTTTATAGTCCGCATTCAGCATACAGTGTGGTCCATTAAGTGTGCAACAAATGGGTCATTTTTTTATTAGTTGTACAACCGCCGGAAGTTAGTGCATGTTCGATAACCATATCAGATGCATTCAGAATGGCTTCAAGTCAAACAGCATACAGGAGAGAACAAAAAATACGATTTCAGAAAAATGAAACAAAAGAGTCAATCAGATTGTGTTTGAATGGTAATAGTTATTTGAACTTTTTGAAAAATTATTTGGGACAGTTTTTGGATAACATGATATTACAAGAACGGCAAAATTTATGGTTTGTACATGATGGATGTCCTGTTCATTCCACCAGAGATGTTTACTAATGGCTGGATAGGCAATTTGGTAATAAATGGTTGGGACGAAATACCGATCCACGATGACCTCCTCGTTCCCCAGAGCTTACACCACTGGATTTTTTCTTATGAGGATATTTGAAACAAAAAGTGTACAAAGAGCGACCTTTTAATAATGTTGAAGAGCTTGAAACTTCCATAAGATTGCATTGCAGAAATATTTGCGTCAGTGAATTTTATGAGAGAACAATTAGATACATCGAAAGGGAGGGTGGACATACAGAGACGCTTCGATAATTTTTGTTGTTATCATGGTGTGAAGAATACCAGGTGAAACGTTCCCGCAGATGCGCAGTCGTCCAGAAAGTAGAGGGGAGATGTCAACCAATCCCCAATGGGCCTTGTTAGGAAATCCATCATGGTGTAACCATGGCCGCGATCGTATGTTGTTGCTGGCACTGTCAGTCGATGTCAAATTCGAGGTTAGCAGGTTAGGTTTTTCGTCAGTCTGACACTAACTGACGCAAAACCTAACCTCGAATTTAACATCGACAGCGTCGTCAACAATACACTTCAGTACTACCAATCGTGCCCTTTGTGGGCCCCTTGCTTATTGGTTGAATTTGAGGTCCGCCCACATTCTGCGGAACGTTACACCTGGTATTCTATGCACCATGGTTGTTATAACTGTTTTAATTTGTTTTTTACTTGTTCAGTTACCTATTGTATTTTTCTTCGTGTATTATTGCTCTTTGGTTTTTTCTATAGCTATCTGCAATAGTTTTGGTATGTTTTGTTGTTTATTCTTTAAGTTTTTCATATGTAAATTATTATTAGTAAAGCATGTGCCTTGTTAAAAAGAATATTTGCGAAATTCTAAAGTTCTGTTAAATATCGTTGCAACCAACATGAAGTGGACAGTAAATTTTACAAATACGCTTCAAGTTGATAAAAGTTATTTAAAAGTGATGTGGTTGTGGCTACTTTAAATACATATAAAATCATAATAATAAAAATATGTATCATACGGGGCTAATACAAAATTGTACAAAAAAGAATAAAAATTCGAATAGCAGGCCCTGACTTTGTATTTGAACGTAGCTTTTGATTCTGAACAACTTTTCTCAATAAAATTTTGCCATATTTTGTTAAATAAGGGGACTTTATTCTTGGACGTATTTCATATTTTTTGTTATGCCCTGTATGCTGTTTGAATTGGAGCCATTATAAATGCATCTGATATGCATATCGAACATGCACTAACTTGTGGCGGTATTTAAATTTTGATTGTACAACGAATAAAAAAATGTCCCATTTGTTGCACACTTAATGGACCACACTGTATATTTGACGTGAAGTATATGTTCATTCCATAGTAATTTTAAGCCATAAATCCTGGGCAATTAATTTGTTAGGTATATGTATTTACACCAGCTGATGACTTTGTAGATTTGCTTTTCTATCGGTTATACTTTGTTATGGAAGACTTAAAAAATAACTTTTCTCTCTCTGTAATTATTTAGGCTTTAGATTCAAGTTACAAAATCTCAAAGCTAAGATACAATTACTAGTAAGAATATCTAGAATAGCAGTTTCGGTTGCATTGTATGGCGAAACATGGGTAAAAACAAAGCAGAAATGAAGTTTCTCAAGAGAATTAAAGGGATCACCGGGGAAGACAGAATCCGAAATAAAACAATAGAGAGGTATTACAAATACAACCTCTAGAAGAAAAAGCGGAAAGATATAAACAAAAATGGAAAGAACACCTAGATATAACGGAGGAAACTAGGATCCCAAACGCCATAAGAAGATACAATCCTAGAGGAAGGCGCAATGTTGGCAGACCAAAAAAGCGCTGGTAAGACGGAACAGGTCAACGACCTAAACCGTTAACGGATACGACGACTAGGGGAGACTAGTACATACTGGGATGGATTTTTTCTGACGGCGACAACAAACAACAAATTAATTTGAAATTGCAACTTTTAAAAATTGATGGATGCATAAATATTTTAGGTACCATATACCATAAAATAGAATTTTTTCAATATATACTGTCTATGTAATCGCTGATGACCCACTATGTACCATGCGTCCCTCTAAGTACCAACCCTGGTACACGGAAAGGGACGTTTAGGCGCGCACCTTTAGGCGCGCATTATTAGGCGCGAGCTTTTAGGCGCGAAGCTTTTAGACGCGGACGCTATTAGGCGCCTGGACGTTTAGGCGCCGCAACTTTAGGCGCGGGGACAATTAGGCGCCACATGAAAGAAATTCACATTATTCTTGATTTTAAAATTTTTTGTTACTTAATAATGTTGAAGAAAAGTTCAAACCTTTATAAACAATATATATTCAGCTTTTTACGAGCCTTCTTCAGTGTGTTCAGTGTTCAGTGTAAAGTTGTACAAATTTACATATTGAATTTACATTTTATCGATTATGAACAATTAGTTATTTACTTTTTGTATATGGATAGTTTAACGTAGTGAAATTATATGGTGTGTATAATTCCACCACGTTAAACTATCCATATACAAAATGTAAATAACTCATTTTTTATAATCGATACAATGTAAATTAAATATGTAAATTTGTAAAACTTCAACACTGAAGAAGGCTCGTAAAAGCGCCAAATACATATTGTTTATGAAGGTTTTAATTTTTTTTCAACATTAATTACTGTAATAATTACCCAACAAAAAATTTTTAAATTAAGAATAATTTTTAAGGAGAAATGTAAGATTTATACGGCTGAATGTTGAAGGTTTGAAAAGTTTGGTTAGGAAAACAAAATTACAGCCAAATAATTTCAAAATATCCAAGATGCTTTACTGGAATTACGTTTCGTTTGCCTTGGCAAACTTCTTCAGATTCACATATTTACATATTATGCATTTTTACAAGATAAATGAGTTTCCTTGGATAATTTAAAACATTTCGAAAAAATTAAAAACACTAATTATACATGAAATATTTAGAGGAAGGAATTAACACTCCCTTTCATTATTTTTAAATAGCACATATTTTGCAAAGCAAATAAAAATTTTTGCCAGTCACGTCAGATGGTGTATTGATGATAAATACGTTAAATAATCTGACGTTACTGGCAAAAAATTTTATTTGCTTTGCAAAATATGTGCTATTTAAAAATAATGAAAGGGAGTGTTAATTCCTCTCTCTAAATATTTCATGTATAATTAGTGTTTTTAATTTTTTCGAAATGTTTTAAATTGTCCAAGGAAACTCATTTATCTTGTAAAAATGCATAATATGTAAATATGTGAATCTGAAGAAGTTTGCCAAGGCAAACGAAACGTAATTCCAGTAAAGCATCTTGGATATTTTGAAATTATTTGTCTGTAATTTTGTTTTCCTAACCAAACTTTTCAAATCAAGAATAATGTGAATTTTGTGGCGCCTAACTGTCCCCGCGCCTAAAGTGGCGGCGCTTAAACGTCCAGGCGCCTAATAGCGTCGGCGTCTAAAGCGCTCGCGCCTAAAAGTGCGCGCCTAAAGATGCGCGCCTAAAGAATCGCGCCTAAACGTCCTAGACCGCCTGGTACATACTGGGACACATCAAATACAAACAAAAACACCCACAATTTCATAAAAAATGTTTATTTAAAAGACGAATGAAAATTCTTTGAAGATGGCTTCAACTTTGCAGAAGTTACATATGATGAAAGATACTCTGATTCATCCACGATGTTTGAATTGAAAGGAAACATTCCAGATTTTTCAAACGCTTTTATGATGTTTGAAGAAGTAAGTGCAAGCGGTAGAGATTTGCCAAAAATAGTTGCAATATCATAGATGGTTACTGGGGCTCCAGGGTTGCTAAGCAGCCATTCATCCATAGATTTGTTGTAATAATTTTTGAATGGTCCGTAGCAGCAGATGTATAGAGGTTGCAGCCTATGGCTCCTCCTCATTAGGAGGGAGTGTCAACACGATTATATGGTTTTCCTTGCAGAGTCTAAAAACTTCAATGTCGTAATGGCTTTCATAATTATCCAATACGAGGAGAATTTTGTTTTCATCACTACGGTTAACGTGCTTCAAAAAATGTCTAATATATTCAACGAAATTGCGACCTGGCATCCAGCCACTGGCATTCGCTGCCCCTGCAGATCCAGTAGGAGCCCCTGTTATCATGCGAGGCTTACAATTTTTTCGTGGAAAAACGAAAAAAGGTGGTATATATGTCCCATTGGCACAAATGGTATCACACATTGTTACAAGCGTACCTCGCTCACCGCTAGTTATCTTACCAACCTGCTTTTACTTAACAGATGCTAAAATTTTAGGGGGTTTTTGAACAGTGGTCAAGGCGGTTTCATCGCAATTGTACATTTGGTGTGGATGGAATTTATATTTTTCTAAAACTGTTCGTACATAGTCAAATTTTTTTTTAACATTGGCTTTATTAAAACGTGTGGCCCGACTTAGGCTTGTAGGCTCTAGACGACGTAAAGTCAAACCTGGATGTCTTCCCCTAAATGCACATATCCAATCATTACCTGCAGATTGATTTCTTTCCCATGACGGTGGAACACTTTTTCCATTGGCTTTGGCGTATTTGAATGCAAGTTTTTAAGTGTCTTTTATGGTGAGGCCATAACACATTCTAGAAGCTTCGAGTAAATATTCCATGAGGTGGTTTTCCTCATCTCTGGTAAAAATATATACTCAAATCCGTGTTTTCGTGCGAAATAAAATTTTTCTTTTTTGGCCTATTTTGGTATTTTATTACTTTGCGTTGCAGAGATGACCTTAAAATATTAAGCTGCTGTGCTGCTTTACGTATTGACAGCTCTCTAGATACAATCTTAAGTACCGCTTCCCTCATATCTTCTGCTTTTTCCGAATGCAAAGCCCGACTGTTCCGGAACTGGCTACCCAGCTGTTTTCGCGGTATTCGCGGCATGGTCAACATTATGTTTATTAAAAACATTTTTTATTAAATACTTAATTAAACTGTACCTATCTTTATTTTAATACAAAATGCACGTCTTATAGAACAAACATTTTGGTATATTAATAAAGTGGTACATAGCGGGACACTACAATAAATTACTTTAACCTGTGTATTTTTATTGTTCTTATTATTTTCTTTGACTTAAATATGATTTAAATGTAATAAAAACCAACAATAATTCATATTATCTCAAATTGTGGTGTCCCTCTATGTACCGGCAACATTGTCCCATAATGTACCACTAATCATTATATCATAATTAATTGTTTTTCAAATTTACCGCCAAAGTCGGGTGCAAAACCAGGTCAGTACTGTTTATGGCAATCACGTGTGAGGTTATATGCGAAATATCAGAATTTTATACAAACTAATGACGAAATTATTGACACCCATACACAAGTGAGAAAAAAAAGATTAGGGCTATTGTTGAAACGCAAGTGCAATATATAAAAAAATTATAAACGTACATTAAATACGGCTGGTAGCAAATGGCACTAACACTGCCCAATGCTTAAATACGGAATGACGATCCTTAAAAATTACACAGATGGCGGAAAAATCCAATGACCCACTATCTACTAGTTACCCCTACGACGATTACTTAAATTACTGAATTCAATTAGTAGTTAATAATAACTTTTTTCTCTGTAATTATTTATGCTTGAAATTAAATTTACAAAATCTCAGAGCTAAGATACATTTACTAGTAAGAATATCTAGAATATTCCCACCTTATAAGTTCGAAAAGAAAGTAGCGCCATTGTAACCTTACGAATCTCCTGAGATCGTAAAGAAAGTAGTATTGCCTTTGGACTATAATAGAGTAAAAACGACGGCGACGCTGTAACGATGTTTGGATCGTTACTGCATATCTAAATAGACCAAAAAAGTTTTGTCTCTGATACGTCTAAGAATATCAACGTCTTTTCAACATTTCATATTCTTTCTTGATAAATTCTCCTCCATAATAAATCACCGATATTCGGAATAAGGCAGGGGTTCACAATTGCTGCAATCCATTCAGTTCCATTAATATCCAGAGATAAATCCTAGAGTTCTAAATTTGATTTTCAGCCGATATATTGCATTCAATTAGTAACAAATAAAATTTTGATTTCTTAATAGCGGATATTTAACAATGGGTGACGTAATTATAGGAAACTTATATATTTTAGAAAATAGAATTTTAAGCGCTATCCGATAAACACATAATATACAGGGTGTTTCATTAAAAATAAGTATACGCTAAGTCAAAAAGTTCACCCGTGATACTCAATTGTTTCTTTAAGTAGCAAATTCGGACGGTTTAGAAGATACCCTAAAATTTTTATATGAACAATTTTTTTCCATCTTGAATAACAAAGTCGCTAGAAGCTGTAAAAATTTGAGCAAACACCCTGTATCTGCATGTTCTAAAATAAATACGTAGAATAGCTGGAATGTTTTTTGGCTTATAACTGTAATCTTCTTCGACATGTAGACTTTCCGCAGAATGCTTCGCATATGATGGACCTCGATCTGTCGAAATGTTGAGGTCTTAAAAAAAGTTACCTTACCGAACGGGACCTCTTTACAACAGTGAAGAGAAGAAAATTCGATACATTGGTCATATTGTCATATACTTAGAGGTTATCGATACCAATTCCAAAGGCTAGTACTAGAAGGACGAATAGAGGGGAGGAGAGGATTTGATTGAAAACGTTTATCTTGAGTGACACAGAGGTTGGACCCGGATTAAAGATTATGTCACACTCTACAACAGATCACGGAATAAACAACTACAAGTGTAAATAAGAAATACAGGATGGCCGCCTACGGACGTCACCTCTACGGCACCGAAATAGTCCTCGACCTTCTCCTTTGTTTTCACATTATTGTGCAGTATTTGCACAATTAAAGGTTTTTTTACTTGCACTTTCCTTCTTCGGCGTTACAACTCTTTATGGGTTTTAGCCTCTTAATTGATTATTTGTGCCCTCTAAAAGTATACAAACCTGCAGAAGGTTCACATTCTCCGGCTAGCTCACTTCTCGGCAACAATTTAAATAAAATGTGGGTTCGTATTTTCACTTCATACATATGGGTAAGGTTCAATAAAATACAAAGTGGGCGCCAGCAATTTAATAATTGCATTTAACTAACATAACATAGGTATATATTTATATTTACAAATGGAAAATCGGAAATGTATATTCTGTACCTTTTAAATTATATATTAAATCATAGGTACATAATTAGAATTAAACAATTGAATGAAATGTTTTAAATCCGATCTTAAGTATAATCGGAGAGCTCTCCCTGGTTATAAAATATAGGTTGTTAAAAACTATATATCTAATTAGCTGTTATAATTAAAATTTAGTATAACAAATGTTCAAAATTCATACTGATAAGCAGTAATGTTTACATGCAAATCGGTAGTGACAGTTTAGAGTTATTTAGCAAGATTTAAGGTGTATTGACAATGAGGTAAGTCAAAAAAAACCAGTTAGATAAGGACAGGGGTTTATAGTTGAAGTTTTAGGAGCTTCCGCTGCGCAGAAAGCCACATCTGTGCACTGCAGTGTCGAGCAATAACTGCACCGTACTTACTGGGTCAACTTGAGGTAGGAAGCTAATAAAGGCCAGCCAAGGGGGCAGAGGCTCCTTGAGGGAGTTGCAGATGGTGCACCAGGTCCAAGAAGGTAGATGGACGGCAATGGTACCTCAACCAGTTTGAGCAGTGCGGTATGCCAAATAAGATAGAGGATTACTCTGCGATGCTGAACTGGTGGAAGACATCCAGGTAAACAAGGCTCTTTGGGGGAATAGCTGAGAGCGCACCAGGTCCGATTAGACGAAGGGGTGGTGTCGGAACCTCAATCCGTCGAGCAGAGTGGTATAAAAAAAAGCTAGACAAGCATTCACAGGTAAGACGCTGGATTAAATAATTAGAATTGCACCTACCAGCTAAGTGAGCTGCCTTTCTTAAGAAACGTCGCACCATGTGCTTCGGAAAATGTCAGAAATAACGGTCACTTCAATATCACTTTATTATGCCGATTATTTCCTAATTTATGCACATAATATAACAACTGTATGTTGCAGGATGACGGCAGAAATATTTAAATTTCACAAAGCCTCGAGTCAAGATGCCATACCTCGACGATGGTACAGGCAAGAATCCTCCATATCCAAAAATTCAGGAAAAGGCTTTTTTTATAACATTTTCAAAAATCCCTAAATCAGAATGTCAAACCTTAAAGAGGAGTTATGTGTGTATGCAACCTTTGAAGCAAGATGGGTTGCATACTTGTTAAGGGAAATTATTGTATGTGTAAATGCAACATTTTGAATATATTAAATAATAAACCTTGTAGCTAATTACACTGGAATGCTACACTATCCCTTCACAAGAAAAAAGAACAGAAAAAGACAACGTCTCAGATACCAGAATATTCCATTTCATAAAACCCAACCAAAAGATGTTATCCTTCAACTAAAAGAACTATAAGTAAGCTAACTTAGAGACCTAGAATACTATGCTAAACTACTTATATCTAATCTACTGGGACAACACAAGTTACTCAGTCCGTCGCTGCGAGGTGGAAAAGCTGCGCCGGTGGACTAAATAATCGTAAGTACACAAATACTTATTAACTAACCCTTTCAAAATAAACAAAGAAAATGATTAAAGGATATATAATGCTATGCTGTAAGGAAGCACTTAAGTTACTTTACCTAATCATAATTGCCCAAAAGAATCTCGTAAGATGAAATTCCATCACAAAGTTCCTGTGCCAGAAATAAACCATTTCTGCAAATTCAAGGGAAATGCAAGGAACTAGCTTTAGACGCATAGTCTATATTAAAAAGCTCATAATGATCTTGCCTGACCTGCACACGTCTTGAAGCTATCTAAACTTCTAATAACGTATCATATTCACGTTACTGGATCATTCCATCACATTGGACAGAGTATTTACCCAAAAAAAAAATTACTGCACCACATAGGGTACAGCAGAGAAGTGCTATGCCACAACTCTGACAATTAGACGGAAAAGTAGAATAGGTAACTAATCAAATCCATCAAAAGTACCACACCTACAGCGAATAATGAAATTAATACCTTCACCAAAAATATCTATATACAAGAAACTGATTAAGAGTCGTCGTCGGGAAAATTAAATTCGTTATCAGTACCGGGTTTTAAATCTTTTATATGCCACACCCCTAAGTTTTTACCATTTAAATCAACTAAACGATATGTTACAGTACCTGTTACTTCGGCAATTTTGGCTTTAACATATTTAGGAGCTAACTTCCGAGCAAAACCTTTGGAGGCATCTGACAAAACTGGATTGCGTTTCCACACTATTTCACCTTTCTTAAAATGTAAGGCCCTTTTCCTTAAATTATAGTAATGTTTATTACGCTCATAAGCTTTGTTCAATTTTGCAATGACTTCATTGTAAAGGGGAGAAAGTTCATTGACATCCTTCACCAATTGTTCTCGGGTGTCTAAAGATATATCTGCCTTTTTCAGATTCGCTAGGCGACCATAATAATCACCATGAGCGGGAACAGTCCTACCGAAATTAAGGAAAGAGGGGGTATAACCCGTAACTTCATGGACAGCATTCCTAATTGCATGGGCTATTTTAAAAATCTGAGCGTCCCAAAGTCTATGATTTTCTTGCACGTATGAGCGAATAGCAGTGGTGATAATCCTATTCGTACGCTCCACAGGATTCACTTGAGCATGGTAAGACGCATTATACCACACCTTCTGAACCTTATATTTTTCCACTAGTTTTAGAAAAGCTCCACCAATAAATTGGGGTCCGTTATCACACATGATGATTTGTGGTACACCAAACATTAGGAAGACATCGTTTTCGAGAAACCTAACGATAGAAGAGGCAGTTGCCTTCCTAAGAGGTTGAACTTGCACGAATTTGGTGAACCAATCGGTCACAACCAAGATAGAAGTGTAACCTTTTGTGGATCTAGGTAAAGGACCAATCAAATCTATTGATACTAGTTGAAAAGGATATTTGATTTTTTTTTGATTTCCCATGAAACCAGGTCGAAGTTGTGAAGAAGATTTACTGGCTTGACAAACATCACACTTCAGTACATATTTAGCGACGTCAGCTTTCATTTTGGGCCAATAGTAAATCTCTGAAAGTTTATGGAGTGTTTTGAATGAACCAAGATGGCTTGAGGTGGGTTCATTGTGAAATTGGTGAAGAAGATCTAGTCGTTTTGTTTTAGGAACTACTATTTTCCATTCAACAAGGTTAGATGTAATGTTGTGTTTATTGTGAACATATTTGTGGAGAATTCCATCCTCGATTCGCCAAGAAGGATATTTAATGGGGTCACGTGTGATTTTAATGATCATGTTCCTATACCAAGGACAAAATTCTGTCTCTCCAAACGTTATAGTATTAATATTAACAACAGGGATAGGAGCTCTAGATAATGCATCCGGGACAACATTATATTTCCCTTTCCGATGTTCAATGTCAAAACTGTATTGCGACATTCTAGCCGTCCAACGAGCTAATCTACCTGTTGGCGATTGAAGTTTGTGTAACCACAAAAGAGCATGATGATCAGTGATAATTTTAAAATGTGTTAGTTCAATGTAAGGACGATACTTCTCTATCCCAAACAAGCAGGCTAAGCATTCTTTCTCGGTTATAGAGTAATTCTGTTCAGCGCTAGTTAAGGACCGACTGGCGTAAGCAATGACTTTTTCATTTGAACCTTCCCCTTGCACTAAAATTGCTCCTAAACCAACATCACTAGCATCACACTGAATAATGAACGGTTTAGTGAAATCTGGGCTAGTTAAGATAGGTGCTGAAACTAATAAACCTTTCAGTTCTTGGAACGCAAATTCTGCACGATCATTCCACTTAATGACTTTCTTTTTTTGATGGCCCTTAATGAGTTCTAATATCGGGGATACGATTGTTGAAAAATTTGGAACAAACCTTCTGTACCAGCTGGCCATTCCTAAAAATCTTTTAACCTCCGTGGAAGTTTTAGGAGTAGGAAAAGAAACGATAGCTTCGACTTTAGAAGGATCGGTACGTAAACCATCCCTGTCAACCAAGAAACCTAAATAAGTTAGAGAAGGTCTACAAAATTCACACTTATCGAGGTTTATAGTTAGCCCTGCATCCTTTAAATGATTATAAACTTTGTTTAGGGTGTCCAAGTGTTCAGAAAAAGTTTTTGAAGCGATGATAATATCGTCCATGTATACAAATACGCTATCTAACTCAGGACCAAAAATGTTATCCATTAATCTCTGTAACGTTTGGGGACTATTGTTAAGGCCGAAGGGAAGAACAGTAAATTCAAATAGTCCTCTACTTGGAACTGTAAAAGCGGTCTTCTCACAACTGTTCTTGGAAAGTGGTACCTGCCAAAATGCCTTTTGAAGGTCGATGGAACTTAAAAACCTTGCGTCCTGTAGCCTATCAAGAATACCATTAACATATGGTAAAGGGTAAGCATCCCTTTTGGTAAGTTTATTTAATTGACGACCGTCAAAACAAAATCTTAAGGATCCATCTTTCTTTTTTACCATTACAATCGGAGAATTCCAAGGTGAGAAAGATTTTTGAATCACCCCCAACTCTAACATTGTATCAACCTCTTTATTTACAGCATCCAGCATTACAGGTGACATAGGATAGTATCTCTGCTTAATCGGTTTTGCATCTCCAGTATCTATATTATGGACGACCATATGGGTGCGACCAAGTTTAGGACCACTTATACTATGAAATTTATTAATGACGACTTCCAAATTTCGAATTTGTTCACCAGACAGGTCCTCTTTTGCAAGAATATATTTAAATGAATTATTTAAGCTAGAAACATGGAATTGGTCTGATTTGAAATCTGTGATAATGTTAAACAAATAACAGCTATCAACACCAAGGGTAAGTGGAGCTGAGATAGTGTTCGAAACTAAACAGTTAATAACTCTAGTTACATTATCGATCGTTACAGGTAAATCTACTAACCCTAGGATGGATTGATAGTTCCCATCAGCTGTTTGAAGTTTCATATCAGAATTAGATGTACTAGTCAATGGCAAATTAAATTTATTTAACAAAAATAATCCCTGCTTGCCTATTATTGTCTGGTTAGCACCAGAATCCAGAAGAGCTAACAATGGAATATTCTTAATTTGTACTTTGATAAAGGGTCGATTATCCCTGTGGCAGTGAGAAAACATGGACTGAACTTGAGGGTATTTATAAAAGTGTGCAACAGCCTTCAACCACTCTTTCCACTTTAAAGTTTCAGCCTGCAAAATCTCGGGACTTAAGCGTCGTGGGCTGCAGACGAGGCTTGTCCTTGCGGGTTTTTTTGAACGTTACGAGTACATTTGGGACAATTACTAAAATTGACATTTGGAGTTCCACAAACGTAACAGAAAAATGTACGCTCCTTTTCACATCGATGGTAAGTGTGTCCTTTTTGTTGACAATTCCAACAAGTTACATTAGAGGAGGTCCTTGCAAAGTTCATGGATTTAAAACTATTTTTGTTAAAAGGAAAAGATTTCTTAGGTGCTTTATCAGAAGTGGTAGACGAGTGAACCTGACGTTTTAATTGACTAGTAGGTTTATAAGCCAAGTCTGGTTCTAAAGGAGAACTAGTAGATGAGAAATTAGGTCGAAACTTCTTATTTCTATTCTTCGTTTCTTCTAACTCTCGACAATATTCAGTTAAGGAGTTTATAGTAAGAACTTGAATTAACGCTAAATGATTGCTATAATATGGTTGTAGGTTTTTCCGAATATATCTTAATTGTACTTCTTCTGGTGGGACAGAGCTTAATCTATTGAAAAGGTTAATCATAACGGCTATGAAGATATGAGGACGTTCATCAACACCTTGTATACGAGAACGAATTTCCTCCCAAAGCGCATCATCATAGTCGCTAGGTAAGTAATGTTTTTTCAATAAATCTACTATCTCTTTCCAACTGCTAATTCTATTTCGAATAGACCGAAACCAAATTAATGCCTGATCATCAAACAAATCTATTGCCTCTAAAAATAATTGTTCGTATGTTAAGTTTCTTGCTACTCTCAATTCTTCAACTCTTTCTATGAATGAATTAACACCCTGATTAGCATTGTTACCTGAAAATTTCAGATTCCATTTGGAAACTCTTACAGAACTTGATGAGACTTCCGTCCGATGGCTACAAGTAGGAATTTGGGATAGATTTAATTCTTTTAATCGATTTGCAAAACGCTCGACAGGCTCTGAAATATCAAATTCGACCTTTCTACTGCTATGATGTGGGGAACTATGAGAAGCTTGAAAGATGGGATCCAATGGAGCTTCTGAAGTCATATTAATTCGAGGAAGATCTATACTACTGCTAGGAATTGGTTGTTCTGATTGTTGAATTATTGATATTACATCATTATGGTGTATCTCTTCACCATCAGCTACTTCCGAAAGAGATACTGACAATTCTAACAATTGGTCTTTTAGGTGAGTCCACTTAAGCTTAGTATCATCATCTAATAACATAGAGATATAATCTAATCGACGGTCTATGTGCTCTAGTTTAGTAGTTAATCTGTCAAATTCAGTAGACAAGGGTTTATTTTCAAAAGTCTGGGCCAAAGTTCGAAGATATGCCAACCTATGTTCGCAAAAATCTAACTCCTGAGGAACGTTAAATGTGACAAGTTGGTAAGAAGAACTTAGAGTTGAGTCACGCTTCTCTAAATTTAATTGTGTTCTTAATAACTTACGTTTTTCATCGACACTACGATTTGCAGGGTCCAAGTTACGAGTGGTTAACTCCCAATCTAACTCATCAGAAACCAAACAATTCACTTTCATCATCATGGAGGCAATTTGTAAGAACACACCAAAAATTATTACTTAAGAACCGTTAACCCTTATGAAAAGTGAAAATATCAAAAATTTTGAAAACTTATAACGTTTACTGAGCCAAGTTGTATGTAATTTCTAGTCAACCGAACCGAAAGAAGGCCTTGACCGTTGGGTGCCAATTTATGTGTGCCCTCTAAAAGTATACAAACCTGCAGAAGGTTCACATTCTCCGGCTAGCTCACTTCTCGGCAACAATTTAAATAAAATGTGGGTTCGTATTTTCACTTCATACATATGGGTAAGGTTCAATAAAATACAAAGTGGGCGCCAGCAATTTAATAATTGCATTTAACTAACATAACATAGGTATATATTTATATTTACAAATGGAAAATCGGAAATGTATATTCTGTACCTTTTAAATTATATATTAAATCATAGGTACATAATTAGAATTAAACAATTGAATGAAATGTTTTAAATCCGATCTTAAGTATAATCGGAGAGCTCTCCCTGGTTATAAAATATAGGTTGTTAAAAACTATATATCTAATTAGCTGTTATAATTAAAATTTAGTATAACAAATGTTCAAAATTCATACTGATAAGCAGTAATGTTTACATGCAAATCGGTAGTGACAGTTTAGAGTTATTTAGCAAGATTTAAGGTGTATTGACAATGAGGTAAGTCAAAAAAACCAGTTAGATAAGGACAGGGGTTTATAGTTGAAGTTTTAGGAGCTTCCGCTGCGCAGAAAGCCACATCTGTGCACTGCAGTGTCGAGCAATAACTGCACCGTACTTACTGGGTCAACTTGAGGTAGGAAGCTAATAAAGGCCAGCCAAGGGGGCAGAGGCTCCTTGAGGGAGTTGCAGATGGTGCACCAGGTCCAAGAAGGTAGATGGACGGCAATGGTACCTCAACCAGTTTGAGCAGTGCGGTATGCCAAATAAGATAGAGGATTACTCTGCGATGCTGAACTGGTGGAAGACATCCAGGTAAACAAGGCTCTTTGGGGGAATAGCTGAGAGCGCACCAGGTCCGATTAGACGAAGGGGTGGTGTCGGAACCTCAATCCGTCGAGCAGAGTGGTATAAAAAAAAGCTAGACAAGCATTCACAGGTAAGACGCTGGATTAAATAATTAGAATTGCACCTACCAGCTAAGTGAGCTGCCTTTCTTAAGAAACGTCGCACCATGTGCTTCGGAAAATGTCAGAAATAACGGTCACTTCAATATCACTTTATTATGCCGATTATTTCCTAATTTATGCACATAATATAACAACTGTATGTTGCAGGATGACGGCAGAAATATTTAAATTTCACAAAGCCTCGAGTCAAGATGCCATACCTCGACGATGGTACAGGCAAGAATCCTCCATATCCAAAAATTCAGGAAAAGGCTTTTTTTATAACATTTTCAAAAATCCCTAAATCAGAATGTCAAACCTTAAAGAGGAGTTATGTGTGTATGCAACCTTTGAAGCAAGATGGGTTGCATACTTGTTAAGGGAAATTATTGTATGTGTAAATGCAACATTTTGAATATATTAAATAATAAACCTTGTAGCTAATTACACTGGAATGCTACAGTTGAGTCTTTTTTGAATAAAATCGTTATTATCTCCAAAACCGTTAACTTTAGAACAACGGTTCTCAACCATCTTTATTGACGCATCCCTTAGTATGTTAGTTGTTTCTCAATAAGTACCCCTGAATACTATTGTATGCATAATATTAGCATAAGCTCTCAGCTTTATTATTACAAAATAAAAGGAGGGAGAATTTTACAAAAATGACAAAGAAATACAAAGAATGTATATACTATTTATATTTATAGTAATTTAAATCACAAAAATACTAGCAATACTCTGGATTCTGAATACTCGTATTTAAACAAAAAAATATTTATAAAATAGATAAATATATACCTCAAACATAAAAATTCTTTAAATTAAGAGTGTATATATTTTTTGGTAAATCAAATTAAAAAATATATCGATACTAGTACTAAATTTAATGAGACACTTGTCAAGGAGATATTTTCTACCAATATAAGACTTACATAAGATTTTTTTAAAATGTAGATGGCTTTATGGTGTTGAAATTGGCAACCCATAATGTATTTGTTGTATAAAAAACTATTGGTTTTAAGAAAAAATTAAAACGACCTAAAACATTTTCAAGTAAAAAAGGTTTTCCAATACATTTTTTAACCAAATTTTTGTCCGTTACGAATTTTTTTAAAAACATTTACACGAGTTGCTAATTTTAATCTCTTAAAGCCGTACGTAAAAATTAAAAACCATTTTATCAGTAAGCCTTCTACTGGTAGAAAACATTTGCCAAATTTTCATTTGAATATGCCTTCCCAATTTACAGTGAAATAATATAAACCTCATTTTACCCCCCCCCCCCTTCCAATAGTAAAGGTTGAGAATTGAAACTATGCTTATACGAGTATGAAATGTGTTGGCCAATTTGTGACGTAAGATATGGGCAATTATTTGGTTACACCCTGTATTATGTTCGCGAACCATTAATAGTAAGGAATAAAAACACTGTTTTTATTTGCTTGCTTTTTGTTCTCTATAAACATTCTGTATTTCTCATTGATGAAAACCTTGTTTTACTCGCGAAGGATCTCAGAATTTGTATAAATTTAAAGGTGGTCACCCTACTCGCAAGTGGAATTACACTAACAATTTTGGAAAATAAAACGAAACTAAGGGTAAAAATATCTTAACTTTCCTATTGATAATGAAACAATAAAAGGAAGCACTTGGTAATGTGAATTACATCAATTTTCAATTAAACAAACATTGTAGGTCTGGGATTCGAACTCTGCACGATTTCAGTACTTAGAGCGATTTCAACGCTTGACAGCAGCCCGGGCACAACTCTCCCACTAGTTTCATGCGGCCATGAAAGAACGTCTCGCATTTGCGCTAGCGGCTGGATTATATACGACGCGTTGATCATTGCTCACTTTTGCCTCTTTTACAACATTTACCCTGTATCTTTTGGGTTTCATTTCCGTCAAGCGTAATCATCATCATCATCAGTCTTATATGTTGTTACGGTTAATTTGTAGTTTCGCATGCATTAGTGGAAGTGTATCAGTTGTATTTTATTAGTAAGCGTTTTGTTACGTTTAATTGGTGGCTTCCCATGCAGTATTTCAAATAATTAACTAGATCCTACTATTCGTATTTATTTCCCTCAAATATCCTGTACATTTTGCCTGACTGGGTAGGCAACCCTATTCTCTTCCGGTGATAATAAATTTCCAGTTATATTATCAAATGAGAACACTCCATGTTTCAGCAATTGTTTTGTGGGTCTTATAACTTGAGTTGAATGGCTTGCGCCTGATTTTCTCGTTCTTTTCCACTTCAGTATTCATGCAATTAAGTTGTGAGCCCCTCGACGTAGTGCTTCTAAAGCCAATTGGTTTGGCTAGCTTCATTGGATGGAGAAGGATCTAGAAGCATAAAAGACCTTTTGACGTTCGAATTATTGGTTTGCTGTTAGAATTCTTACTTCTAGCGCCTCGGCGGAATTTTGGGTCAACTTTTGTCACATTCACGACCACTTTTTGGCTGACTATTAGAACTAGGTTAGTTTTCATTAGCTCCTGCCTTCTTCTCGGGGCTTACCTAGAAATTTGTACACTTTTAGCCAATTTTCCCTGGGCTTCGCAATTATAGTGGGAAACATTTTGCGCTGCATTTCTTGGAAGCGCTCGGGAACGTTACCTGCCTGCATCTTGGTCGCTCGCCCCCTTGGCTCTGAGGCAAGGCGCCTGCGTTAGCCACTCCCGCAGTCGAAAACCGGAAATAACGCCTCCTTGGGCCCTCGCTGTCTCCCCCAGGTGCGGAAGGAGTCGCCCGCAGCCTCTAGCCTCCAGCACGTACCACCCAAGCCTACGAGGATTATATATGTATTCGAAATTAGGTGTGTAGATGAAAATGGGTCGATTCGAACGAATTCGCTCGCTTTTGTGATTAGTAACATGATTTTAAGGCTAACTGCATAACGGTGCTTTTTAGAGCATTGCATTGCCCCCTTTGTTCTGTTAATAGCTACGTCAGCTGCTTAACTGTGCGATAAGTTATAATCTGACCTTTTCGTTATGTTGATAGCTACGTTTCACGTAGGGCACCGGCTGTGATCATAATGTATGCCCCTGTTTTTAATGCGGCATTCGCTTAGCATGCTGGCCGCGATCATATGAACTAATTTACTCACCCCCAGCTGTTTGTCAGCCCCTATCGTCGCTTGTGGATTTTCCTGGAATTAATTAATAAAACGGTGTTTTGGGTCTCGGTTAGACCATTAAGCTATAATAGGAAGTTTGGATGCGCCTGAGATACGGTTGAGCTGTGTTTGCGGCGGGGACCGGTGTGTTTTGGGCACTTGTGCACGAGCTTAACTTTTAGGTTATATGCTAAATTAACTCCCATTTCAGTTCAATGCCGACTAGGTTGTATTTAGTGTACAGCCCGCAGTTGCTTATCTACCAAAATCTGAATAATTGAGATCCGGGATTATTAATTATTATGTTACGAGCGCATTCAAGCCGTTTACTTGAAACATCACCAAGTGCCTAATAAGTTTCTTGTGGAAATCTCTTCGACCCCTGTATGGCCATACAATTTGAAGAAATTTCGCCCCTTCTAAATCTTGAATACTGTCATAACGTCAGATAGAGCTAACGATCAGTGTTTATATTAGCCGGCTGCTTGCATCGCTCTGTTCCGCGTCACCTTGCCTAACAGGGTGCGTGCTAATTTATATATGCGAATTTGTTATTTGCTAGCCGTAATTATCCCGACGTGTTCTGATTTTTTTGAACTTCCGTCTCACGAAGCTTTTTTTTATTTGGTTTTATCCCTTAGTGGGCAACCTCATAATTAGATATTAACTTGTTAGCTATTGTTTTAAGAACCCATTTTACTTATGCACCTCAGCCTTTTTTTTGAAATATTTATGCAACTCGCTCCTTTTATAAATGCTTATGTAGCGCCTTTATTTTTTTAATGTGTTGTGTATTACCACCCTCACGTATGTTTGTGCCATTTTTCTGATTGTTTTGGTATTTATTTATTTATGCCTGTATACTTATATTTACCCGTCGTTGCACTATAGAACCGAATGTTAAAATAAATACTGTTACTAGTTTGTTTTGTTATTATTTGGTTTTCTGGGTTTATCTCTTACCTTGGGGAGGTCCGACCCAAGGATTTGTCGACGTCGAGGACCTGGCGCCCTCTCCCATAGTTTTTTTGCAGTTTTGCTGGAACCTCGACCCTTCCCGACGAGTTAGTCAACTTAGGCCGATATTTACCAGCCGGAAAAATACCAAATATAACTTTCGCCACCAGGTAAGGCCGACCCTTAATCCTTCGTCACAATGTCTTAACAGACATATAGTGATTATGGTATGCCTATTAATTAATTAGTTCGGGTTAGCAGTTCCTCGTCAAACAGCCTCACGCAAATTTACTCTATTATCTGCTCTTCAAATAGCATTTTCTAAGCTGGTGTTAAGAAGATTGGCGATAGAGTCGGTCCACATGGTTGGTGATCGTCCTCTTGAGAGTTTTCTGTTAAATTTTCCTTGAACGACCAATTTATTCCATTGTCGTCGAGAGTAAAGCCTGAGCTATATGCAAATTATTACTTTTATCTATTCCTTAGTAAAAGCAATAGTAGATTATCGAATACTTTCATCCTTGAGAGAGTTGTAGAATTGTTTGCTACTAAGTCGTGCCCAACGTAAATCGCTTTGTGAAAGACCAAAATCGGCTTCAGTAAAAAGTGAAACTCGAAGTTTCAACTCTGCTAGCTAAATCAATGGGTGTTCAAATTAAAATGTGAAGCAATGTAAAGCAAAAATTCAGTTATGTGCCTCGGGATGCAGCACGGGTTGACAAGTTACTTCCTCGATTCCATCAAGTGTCAGACCATTGCAACTACGCATTCCAACGATCCTGCAATATTTCTAAAACTGCGGGCATTTCGAGGCGTCGCAGCAGGAGCGCGTACAACCTTTGTGAATACAAACGACACTACGCATAAGCGGTGTAATTACGCCATTTGCGAGATGCAAAAGATACAGCTCGATGCCACACAGTTGCATTTAAATCCTTATCGATAACAAAGACGAGTCCTAGATCCGGCCATATACTTAAACCAAATTTCAAAATCTTATATTGAAAGCAGAATGTCATTTAAGGTTTTGTAGACAGTTAAAAAAATAATTTCTTTTTAATCTGTCTTGTTAGAAAATTTATAACCTCGACCATGCTCTTGGTGATTATGAAAAATTCACAAATCATGCATAACCAAATCAGGCAAATATTCAATTATTGTGAATTTTTTCTTTGAAATAGTTTATGAAGCCTTTAACTACTTTAGTAATTAGGTAGTCAGCTATTAATTGTTTAAAATATTCAGGACAATGTTAATTGAATTAAAAGAAGCATTGCCATGATGCAACATTAAACCCTTATCCTGCATTTAATTTAATACAGAAAGAAACATTGTTGTGTATCAGTTTGCTGCAGCTGTCGTCTGATTTTCTAGCGCTAACTGCTTTTGCTATTTCTGTGCTACGGAAAATTGTTGCAAACATAACTTTAATTATGACTCCAGACATGAGATTTTTGACGGATCGAAGGGTCATAAAATGGTATATAAGTTTCATCCACAGAAAAAAATTTTTGAAATAATACGATGATCACCATTTTCTAAATTTTTCAAGGATTGCCGACTGATTCTTACTTGCCGTGACTTTTGAAAATTTCTTAAATGATGTGGCACCCAGCGATACATACCACTGTTTCTAATTTGGGTTTTCATATGTAAGAACCTTTTGCAGCACTCGCTTTCATTCAATCCACTTCTGAAATAATTGAAAATGGTCTTGTGACAAATCCATTGCGCTAAAGTACGCTTCATTGGTTTCAACATATGTGACAGATGTGCACTCGATTATTCTTTATGCCTAGCTATAACATGCGAGAAAAAGAAAATGAAATCAAGCTTGACTTTGAAAATTGAAACATATGTCGATTATTAATTCACACTATGTTAATGTTCTGCTCACATGTTAGAAAAGTAACATAATGAGAATTAATACTCGACATTTCAATTTTCAAAGCCAAGCTTGATTTCCCTTTCGTTTGTTCACATGTTACACAAAGCGTAAGTTTTAAGATAAAAAATATTTCGTGGTAATAAAACTACCGGTTTTCATGTATCTCAAAATATACAAAACGGCTGTAGTATGTATTGAAAGTCAATTGAAAACTCCTGTCGCGTTTCTAAGCTTTACACAACGTGTATCTCATATACAGTGTGTCCCCGGATTGAGTTCACTATAGGTATAATTGACAAAAAATTTTACAGTTTTATTTTAATGTTTTGGGATTCCGCCCTGCTTGGTTTGAAGAGAATTTTAAGAATATTTACAGTTTTTGAAAACACAAGTTGGCCTTGACAGTGAAGCAAAAACTATTTTCTTTTCAGGTAAACTACCCTTTATGTTCATGATACGGCAAAGTTTTACCAATAAAAGTTGTTCAGAATGATAAATTATGGCCCTATACAAAATTTCAGAAAGATCTACCTACTTAAATTAAACCGTTAAAATTGTACCTATTTATTAAAAATTACGGTTTGATTTAAGTAGGTAGAACTTCCTGAAATTTTGTATGGGGCCATAATTTCCCATTCAGAACAATTCTTCTTAGTAAAATTTTGCCGTATTATAAACAAAGAAGTGAGATGGACTAAAAATTTTTGAATTTTATTTTAAGGTTCTGGGATTCGGTCCTGCTTGGTTTGAAAAGAATTTTAAGAATATTTTCAATTTTTGAAAAACAAGTAGGCCTTGGCAGGGAAGCGAAAACTATTTTATTTTCCGGTAAACTATGCTTTTTGTTCATGATACGGCAAAATTTTATTTAAAAAAGTTGTTTAGAATGATAAATTACGGCCCTATGCAAAATTTCAGAAAGATCTGTTGACTTAGAAAACACCGTTATTTTTTAGATAATTGTATTTTATTTTCAGGTAAACTACTTTTTTTGTTCATGATACGGAAAAATTGTATTTAGAAAAGTTGTTCAAAATGAGAAGTTGTGGCCCTATACAAAATTTCAGAAAGATCTGTTGACTTAGATGAAACCGTCATTTTTAATAAATAACGGTTTAGTCTAAGTCGACAGATCTTTTTTAAATTTGGTACAGGGCCATAATTTTTCATTCTGAACAACTTTCCTTAATACAATTTTTCCGTATCATAAACAAAAAAAGTAGTTTACCTGAAAATAAAATACAATTATCTAAAAAATAACGGTGTTTTCTAAGTCAACAGATCTTTCTGAAATTTTGCATAGGGCCGTAATTTATCATTCTAAACAACTTTTTTTTATAAAATTTTGCCGTATCATGAACAAAAAGGGTAGTTTACCTAAATAGAAAATAGTTTTTCCACATTTTTCATGGCCGACTTAATTTCCAAAAATTAAAACTCTGCTTAAAATTGTTTTCAGACCAAGAAGGGCGGGATCCCAAAACATTAAAATAAAATTGTAAATTTTTTTGTCGATTATACCTATAGTGAACTCAATCCGGGGACACACTGTACATATATATAATACACATATATTGCTGGTAGGGCCTGGAAACTTCAGAAAACATTACGGCGCCGACATAGTCTCACTTCGAGTATAACGCGTCTCGTGCGCATGCGTAAGAATTCGAACTCCTCCTTTAGAAGCGAATTTTAAACTTGACCACTTCCCCATTGGGCGGAGGGCGCCGCCGCGCTTGCGCACAGCTCACCGTATACATGAAGGAGTTGGTTGTGTGTCTCACTTCATCGGTGAGTTTCCCACTCATAGCCGCTAGCAATATAGTAAGTATTAGATATATGGTGTATCTCTTGTTAAATGTCTCCTAACTAAATTCATAAACAGTTTCAATAGTGGCCAAGCCAGTCCTGTTTACTTGTTTAGGCAAGGTTTTTAGCTGCGTCGAACAGACCGCCAACTCAACAAAGGGGCTTTCTTCTGACAAAATGCGTGCATTTTGCAGACATTGCGCTTTTATTCCGCCCGAGGGGATGCAACGTTATTAGCTTGATCGTCTCATTCAGTCTGAGGTAACCGATCAAGACAGGTGTGTTGGGTGTTGCGGGAAAGTCCGCTAGTTGCGTAAAACTGGATCTTCTTGTTTACTCGGCTGAACACCGGATTAATTCTGAAGCTCCTTATCTAAACAATTGCCAATAACGAAAAGTAAATTTCGTGGCAGCGTGGTTTGGTTAATTTACTCTTCAATTCACGTCCCGTGGTTTTCAAAGCTGTATCGGCATCCCACACCCGCTCCCTAAGACAATTTGGTTCCGATTCTGACTGTTTAGCACCCTTGTTCTCGCTTGACAAGGTTCTTATACTTCTCTGATGTGTGAACAGAACCGCCCGCAACGAGGGTAACTTTTGCCGTTAACGAAGGACGCTCTGCCATTAGCTCAGGTAGATGTACATCTGTAAATTGCATGTATTATGTTGTGCCGCGGAAAAGTGGAGCGAATTACGAAGTGTTAAGAGCATGTACTTTAAGGTTAGCTCTTCCAGTGGCACCCCCCGCGCTAATTTAATACAAAACATTGGCCTCTTCTTACTTGTTTTCTTTAAGAATTAAATACTCCAGCTTTGGCTGGATAGAATTACATTTAGCTAGTTTGTATACATGATGACGTGTTCTAGGAGTCAGGGTTAATATCGTTGTGTACATGTCCTTTTGATTATTGTAGTTATTCAAACGATAGCTCGTTAAAATGATCATCTTTGTTTTACTTTGTATTTTGTGATTTACTGTTCAATAACTATTAGCAGACGTATTGCAGATCAACAAAGGTAGGTTTCCATTATCGAGGGGCTGGTTTACACATCACATAATTTTTTTCCTGTCTCGAATTCTGGAGTGGTTAAGTGTAGTTGACTTAAGAATTCGTGGTGCCATGGCAATAACATCTTTCGAACTAATTATCTACCTTCAAAATATCGTTCTGACAAACTTCCCCTTGTTCCGACCGTGAGCTAGCAGCGTTTTCTAATGCAGGGCCGAACATCATCGCGTTGGAGTTGGAGTGTGACCATTCCAGAAAACGTTCATCCGATTTGACATCCCTTGATGGGATTTTATGAACTCAAGTTTCAAAATGACAACCTAGTTTCCCTACGGTGGCCTTTGTTTGTCCTGTGCTATAAATAATGTTTTTCTGACATTGTTGTAAGAGCTGGATAACATCAGAAATGGCAAACCTTTTAGCATTATAGTCAGAAGGGGTTGGTGATGGAACAAATTTGCTTTACTGTAATCTGCAGTGTATGACAAGTAATTTGAAGCTATGTGATATAACAATACAATAAGCACATGAGTAGTAAACATACTTCACTTCTGGACTAAAATGTCAAAGTTCATAGCGTGAGCGGTTGTTGAATGGGGACAACCTTGAGACTCAACTTTTTGGAAGGAAAAAATATTAAGCGGCAAAATTTTAAAATTCCGTGCACGCTGTGAACGTTGACATTTTGGTCCAGAAGCGAGGTATGTATACTACTATTACTACTCATATGCAAATGACATAACCGTCCGTCAGATTGAACCAGAATAGATGAAAGAAAAGCAAATCACTTAGTGCCGTTTTCAAACCATTTGCAACGGGAAGATTTCGCTGCTGAAGGGGAGTCCTCAATCTTCTGTATTAAATTAATTTTTATATGTAGTTCGTTATTAGATTCAGAAATGAAAACAATGACCAAATCAACAACAGAGATAAGGCCAATATCCTTTATCTAATAGACTTGTCTGTCCGGGACGCCGTTTTATCTGTCCGGGACGCTGTTTCAGCAGACAAACCGTAAGATATAGAGAAAAAAGTTATGAAAGTTATATGTTTGGAATGGTCATGTCAGGTCAGGAACCGAATTTCAGTCACGTGACACTTCCGGTTTTCGAGAAATCATGTGATTTCCGTCCGTCCGGGCCGTTTTTTTTGTTTTATTAAATGAAACATTTGTCTCACTGGTTGCTAGTAGAATATAATTAGTTAATGCGTAAAAATTTAAGCTATATGCAAAATACTTTTATCTCAGTATTAGTTAACTTAACGGAAAAATAAACATTGTTTAATTGTTTTAAGATGGCCACCCGGTATATATTTGACCGAAAGCATGTTCAGTTTCGAGCAAGGTAGATATTTAATCCGCCGTAAAATATCGTCTTCCTCCAACAAATACTTTTTGAGCTGTAGCGTCAACAAGCAGACGAAATTGAGAAAACGTGTTTTTATCATCTAGAAAAGCGGTTTATTTTGTTGCAGGCCATGACACTGAGCCTATAAAGTGACCTTTCAAATGACTTACCACAATCTGGCAACACGGCTGCACCAGCCTTTAGCAAAAAATTACTAGTTTTGGTCACTACATGAACAATCTGTCAGTGCACTGTCCGTGTCATTTTAATACATGCCGGTTGAAAAAGAATCTTTAATATCATTGCTATTTACATCACAATGAGTCACTTCACCGTAATATTCGATTTAAAAACAATTCGTAATGGGTGGGTACCAATTCTCCATTGCAAGTACTTCGTTACTATTTTGATTTCATGTAAAACAGTAATTTCTTCAAAATAACTTGCCTGGAAGCTAATGGTATTGCAGTCCGAACAAGTCTCTTCATCTTATCAACCTTTATATCGGCTTTTTAAAAGTGTTTTTCACAAACAACACTAAAATTTCCAATCCGCCAGTCCTCTCAGTTCAAAACGTGTTACCATTTTTGTGCCACGGTTTCATTCGATGGAAGTTTGAACACGCTAATATATGGAGCAACTGATGAAGCGTAGTTAATTTTACTTGCAGCTTGGCACGCAACACTCCAAGGGCATTTTTGCAACTGATGTCAAATATATTTGAAAGTTTTTAAAACTTAGTGTGTCCTGGAATGGTCTACCAGAAAATTTAGAATCAAAGCCAGTGCTATGTCCTGGAACAATATAGACCATCTTGCATCTTTTTTCACTATTGCAATACTTTCTTCGTCTTTTTCTTTCTGTGGTATGGCTTTCCGCTTTTCAGGAATCTGTTCCACATGATTTTTTTGTAGAATTTCAATTTTATTTTGTATATTGTTGAGTTGAAGGCATGCAAGCTCCCGGAAATTAGAAAAAATACTAATACGACTTCAACAAGCGCTTCTATTGGGCTTGATGAAGATACACTCACCGGCACGAAAAACGGAGCACTTACATTTTTTGATTAGATTTAAAATTGTATCCCTTTGTGATGTTTTATTATTACATTTATTATTATTGTTTAGGAACCAAACATAAATTTTAATCCTTTAAATTTAATTAGACGTGTATTTCACAAACATATATTGCATACGGAAAATGCTTAACAAAGCGTCAGCAGTAATGTAATCAGTGCTCGAATGACCCGGTGAACAGCCTGCAATTATGCACTCTGCAAGTTTATTTATTATGAAATTAGACACGCACGTGGAAATAGCAGCTTGAACTAGGGCAAATATTAAACTTTGTAAGCTAAGTCAGTATTTTTGTATGTATGAATAGAAAAGAACTAGTCATTAAATTAATACAGTTTGAAATCTTGTTTCACTGTGTTCACGCTGCTCAACGGACCCCAGGTCTTTTGTTACATCATCTCGTGTGAGACCGCACGAGACCGTTGGGTTGCACCCTTTTTAATTCTTGCACCCCTAAGACATATCCTGTAATTTGTCCAAAATAAATTCATACAGTCCACTACAAGCTCCATCCTGAACATTTTGGTCCTTCGATCCATTAAAACGTTCCTGTCCCTAGTATCTGATATTTCGAGCCTTTTAACGTTCCTGTCCCTAGCATTTGGTCCAGTAATCCCTTAAACGTACCAGCCCTCTTCGAACAAGACCATTACGATGGCGCAGCGACGGGAGATTTTCAAAACCCAAGAAGATTTAGCAGAATCCATTCGCAGGCAGATTATCAACGTGAAGAAGGATGGCCCATCAAGAAAAATGCAGCATATATCACCGCTCGCAGATCCACCCTAAAACAACTTTGGGAAGAATTTGAGGCCAACCATTCAAACCTGGCGAAGGAAGTCGAGGAAGAACACCCCTATTTTAAAAACAATTTTTTTCAGCAAACCAAAGACGTTTACAATGAAGGAGTTGCCCTGCTCGACAAGTGCGAAGAAAATCTAGCCACACTAGGTGAAAGTTCACAGCAGCCAGTAGCGCCAAAAGAGGACACGACCACAGTTGCTGACAAGGAGGGACAGAGCCGAATAAGAAGGCTACAGATCAAGGTAAATTCATTCCAAAGCGACATTCAGGAAGTCTGTAATAGGTTGAATGAGGAATGCAGTAAAATATATTACGAATACAACATTAAGAACATCAAGGATGATTGGGATGACATCAGAGCTCTAACAAGATTTCAGTCGCTGGAAGCTGTGCAAAGACGGAACAAACTCGAACCCAGAAAACAAGGAATTGGGAAACCATGGGAAAGTCACCAGAATCGGTGGGCAGTAAAGACGTACCACACTGCTGACGTATCGTGCTTCCACTGCGGAGGATCAGACAGCATCAAATCCTGCCCAAAATTCAACAATCTAAAAGTATCCGAACGTTGGGACGTTATAAAGAATAAGAAACTTTGTTCTAACTGCCTCAAGCCTACAGGAAAATATAACTCCAGACACTTTTGCCCAAGGAAATGCAAGGTATGTAATAAAAAGCATCATTGGCTTCTGCACGAAGATTTTAGTAAGCAGCAGCAGCAGCTTTCCAAGAGCACGGCGGCGACTTCCAGTGCGACAGCAACCAATGAGAAAGAAAACATTGTTGCAAGCCTAGTAGGAAGACAGCATCGCAACGTTTTGCTGGCAACTGCTCTAATTAAGGTCCAGTCATCCTCAGGGAGTTTGGAGTATCTCAGAGCCCTGATAGACTCCGGATCACAGGCATCATTTATCACAGGAGATGCAGCTCAAACGCTGGGTCTACCAGAAGAAATGGTGAGCAGGGCCCCCGTAAGGGCTACTGGCGGCTGTGTGCAAAAAAGGATTTTTTCGCCCCTTAAGGCATTTTGGATCATGTTTTTTTATTTATTTTTTTGAAGGGACGTAGGTAGGTAGGTTCTTGAAATAAAGCAAAAAACTGAACTTTAGAAGTCATATTTATTTGTAGACTAAAATATCAAAATGAAACAAACAGAATAAAATCATAACAAAATAAATTAAAATAAATTTTTGTTCACACCCATTTTAAAGCATTTACTTAACTAATGGGGTACAGACACGTTGTTTATAAATACTAGAAAATAACCCAAAATTAAAAATTACATTTTTTTTAGGAACAAATAACAGAAATATTGCCTAATGTCTACATATATTTCTACTTATACTTAGATATTTTAAAAAATATGCAGATACTCCTGATAACAAATAACTAGGTAACTTCGTTATAAAATCAAAAATGATACCTAGGTACAATAGAAAAATAAAAAATAACTATTGTAGTAGCGATATTTTCCGAGACTTTGCTGTTGCAAATTCATTAATTACATCGCTAAAATTTATACCATCAAAAATTTCTTGTTCAATTACTAATATTGCTAGCCCAGACAATCTTTCTTGAAGCATTGTCGATCTTAAATCATTTTTAATAATTTTTAGCTTTGAAAAAGATCGCTCGCCAGAAGCTACAGATGCAGGCAATGTCAGAAGATTTCTTAGTGAAATGCTTACGTTTGGAAGGGTGGAGATTAAATTGTTTTCAAATATATATTGTATCATCAAGTAATGAAAACCACTTTAACGCTTTAATTTCATTAAACAAATCATTGGAGTCTATATCCTTATTATCCTGATCTGTCAGTCGTTCTTCAAGAACAGAACAACGTTTTAAAAGATCGATGTCACTTAATTTGAATATGACCCTAAAAAATCCGAAAATATTATCATACTGATTTAATAAGTCAAATCGGTTTTTTAGAGAGCTTAAAGTTTGATCTATGATTTTTAAGAGAAAACTAATTTTAAAGGCGGTTTTTGGATCATGAGAGGTCTCATCTCGGTGTTCATAGTCAAACAGTTTTGGTTTAAATTTCCTCCTGACCGTTGGTAACGGTGGAAAGTCTTCTTCAATTTCGAGAGAGAGTGCTACTTCTTTCGCTTGTACAAGAATTTCTTGAAATGATTGGTCAGATCTATATTGCTGGAAGTGAACAACTAAATTTTTTAGGTAGGTTTGGCATACTTTAATATTAATTGTAGCACTTTGGATTTGTTTGCTGACAATATTTATATGAAATAAAACGTCCTGCCAAATAATAATTCCACAAATAAATTGAAAATTTTGTACAGACGTTAAGAGGGAACTCGCTTTATGTCTTGCATCAATGTGAAAGGAATTCTCTTCAGCTACTTCTAGAAGACTTTCGCAAACCTTAATTAAATAAAGTTTAAGGGGCTTTATTGCATCAATTCTGCTGGACCATCTTGTCTCACTTAGAGGCTTTAAACTTAACCCGGGGACATTTTTTCTCATAACATCCCATCTTTTTGTGGATGACAAAAAAAAATTATATAACTCTTGCACAAGATTAAAAAAGTTTATTGTAGCATCTGACACCTTAGAAGCGTCATTTACTGTTAAGTTCAAAGTATGAGCCGCGCAAGCTACAAAAAGGGCTATCGGATTCGCATCAAGAATGCGTTTTTGAAGCCCAACATGCTTTCCCTTCATGTTTGCCCCATTATCATAACCTTGTCCCCTAATATTTTTTATATCTAAATTTAATTTTTTCAAAATTTTTGTCACAAATGTATATATCCCTTCCCCTGTAGAGTCCAGTATTGGATTAAACGCAATAAAACTTTCCTTAACTTCAACCTTTTTTGAAGTGGTGTCAAGGACAACATACCTCAGAACAAGACTAATTTGCTCAGTATAACTAGTGTCTGGTGTACAATCTAATATTATTGAAAAATATTTTGAACTGCGAACCATTTCTAAAATATTATTTCTTACTTTAGACGACAATAATTCAATTATTTCATTCTGTATTTGCACGCCTAAATAATGAGTCATTTTAACAGATTTTTTTTGGGAGTTACACACTCGGCTAACGTGCTGTCTCATCACTGAATCAAAAGAGGCAATCATCTGAACAGCTTTTAGAAAATTTCCATTATCATGTTCGAAAAGTAATTTAGAAGAACCTTGAAATGCCATGCATTGTGTAGATAAATACTTAACAATCGCAATAATTCTTTCCAACACGTCGCGCTAATATTTTTTTTCCGTTTCTAAAATCCGCAGGTGATGAGCATTAAGTGTCGTAGATGTCTCCAACATTTTTTTAAATTTACCCAAGTGTTCATATAACTGTTGTGTAAAATTTACGTTTCGTGTCTCTTCATTAGCAAAGACAAGTGTTGCCAATCAGATACTCCATTTGTATCACAAAAAGTGTTAGGAGTTTTACAAAACAACTTACAACAAAAACAAAATACAGAATCTTTAGAAATAGAGTAAATAAGCCAAGTCCTTTCGACTTTTTCTCCATTTGCTAGACTTCTTACAAAGTATTTGCACGAAAACTTTCTCTTATCTTTATTACTAGGAAAGCTAAAACTGATGTCTATCAAGGGCGGACCACGTTTAACCAATATTCTAGCTATCTCATTGGTGATTCTTTCGGGCCCCACAAACCGGGGTCGGACGGAATTATATCGACACTAGCCTCATTAAAGCCTTCATCGAAAGTGTCACTTGCAGCAGGTATTTCGGTAGCTGACATTACCGAACTTCTTACACAAGCTGAGTTACCTGAAGTGGATTGTTCAACTGCTGTAGACGAGGATGGTGTCATCGCTTCATCGGGCTCTGCATCAGTAGAAGCTGTTTTGATGCTACAACCGCCGCCACTTGTTCGAAGACCTGATGTTACCGTGGTCGCCTCTGTTAAAATTTCAGATGGTCCACTCACGGTTACTGATATTACGGATTTAGAATCTTGAGATTCGGTCGCATCGATAGTCTCCGTGGAATCTTGATTGTTTTGCAAGAAGTGCTTTAAAGATCCAGCAATTTTTTCCCTTTCTTGTAGTCTCAGTTTTTTTTGCTCGCGAAACTTCGCACCTGAATGTCTCTTTCTTTTATCCTGAAAAAACAAATAAATAACTCATGGGAATTAGGAATTAACTTCTGAAGTAAGCACAATAATAAGCACCAAGTTTGCATATTTGAGTAAAAAGCAATTTGTTCGAGCCCTTTCAGCTTAAACCCTTTCAAAAATAAAGGCAGAAACAATATTAAACTAATTTGATCTTATAGCCCTTAAAAACCCTACAAAATGGTTTTTTAAAAAGATCGATAGCATAAAAACTAAGCGAGTTATGGATAAAAAACCAATTACTTTTTTAAACTCGTATATGACATTTCAATTAATAAAAAGATATTTGGGTAAAAAAAACTAATTATAACCAGTATCCTATAAAGGGTTAATGTTGATAGTATAAAGTAGGAAACACTTATCATTTTATAAAAAATCAAACCGTTGAAATTGCAGTCAGCAGGTATTCAGCACTTAATTTAAAAAAAAAAAAAAAGTAGTAAACAAAATATTATACAACACAACACTTGACAAAATAAAAATAACTTTAAATGTAAAAATTAATAGGATTACTTGTTTTTATGCACTTGTTGCACGGTCCAGTGAACTAACCGGTTTAAAAACGCCTCTGGCGATGCATCGCTTTTATAGCGCTCCAGGCATTATTCATGTCTGAACAGGAAAAATCAAGAAACTACCGCCTGACATATTCTCGCAACATAGGAATCGGCAGTAACTGGATGATATACTAATAAAATTTTGTGTGTATTTATACCTAATCCTATTTAATTTCTCAACTTTTATTTTAAAATTAATTTTTGTTTTTTGTTTTTTTTTTCAAATTTTTGTGCAATTTTTTTTGGACCCTGGGTTTTGGCGCCCCTAAAGAATGGCCCCCGTGTGCATTGCACACTTTGCACATATGGTAGCGGGGGCCTTGATGGTGAGAGTGCACATTTCTGGATTAGGCAAGAAAGGAGCAGGTACAGCCCGAGGACGATTAACTGTAAACCTACGTCCACGATTTCCAAGCAACTACACAACCACATGTGAGATGCTGATACTGCCATAGTTAACCAAGTCACTTCCAGAAAAACCAGTCGAAAACTATCAACTTCAGGACTGTAAGAATATGGTGTTGGCTGATCCACTATTTCAGAAACCTGGACCAATAGACGTTATCCTAGGAGCAGACATCTACAAGGAAATCATTGTGGAAGGAGTACGAAAATTCAACGGAGGCCTGTTAGCTCAAAACACGGAACTTGGATGGATCATCACGGGGAATGCAACAGCACCATCAGAAGAAAGGAAAATTCTTAGCATGGTCGCATTTGCTGCAGAAGATAAACAACTCACAAAATTTTGGGAAATTGAAGAAGTTGTACCAGAAAAGATGATGTCCAACGAAGTCAAGGAATGCGAAGAATTCTACAACTGCAACCACCAGAGAAATGCTAATGGTACATATACAGTGAAAATTCTGTTCAAGGAACCAATAGAAAAGCTTGGGGATTTGAGAAAAAAGGCAATCGCACGGTTCCTTCAACTAGAGAAGCGATTAGAAAAAAATAAAGTTCTAGGTAAAGAATACAAAACATTCATGAAGGAGTACTTAGAACTGGGACATATGAAACGAGTTCAACCAGGAGCCAATATACGACAATCCTACTTCATCCCTCATCAAGCGGTAGTGAAGGAAGACAGCACATCCACCAAGTTAAGGGTAGTCTTTGATGCTAGTGCGAAGACCACTACTGGACTGCTGGACCAAGATTGCAACAAGACTTGAAGCAAATTCTCTTAAGGTGGAGGAAACACAAGTTTGTATTTTCAGCAGATGTTGAAAAGATGTATCGTCAGATCAAGATAGCCGAAGGAGATCAGTACCTCCAAAGGATAGTATGGCGGTTTTCTCCAGACGAGCCCATTCAAGAGTTTAAACTTACCACTGTAACTTATGGAACAACAGCAGCACCATACCTGGCAATCCGTACCCTGTTGCAGCTAGCTGAAGATGAAAGACAAACATACCCAATAGCTGCAGAAGTAGCAACCAAGGACTCCTACGTGGATGATTTAATGTCGGGAACTGACTCCATAGAAGAAGCAAGGCATCTCCAAGTAAGTCTAATCAATATGTTAAAAAATGGAGAGTTTACCATCAGAAAATGGGCAAGCAACAGAGCAGCTCTTGTTGAAGAATTGCCAGATAACTTACAGGACAAGAATTTACTCGAGTTCGACGAAGGAAAAACAAGGAAAACCTTGGGATTACACTGGAGTCCAAAGGCAGATGAATTTAAGTTTCGAGTCAGTCTTCGAGCTGATGCAAATCCTACAAAGAGAGTCATCTTGTCAGAAATATCCCGCTTGTTTGACCCATTAGGATGGTTAGCGCCAATTGTAATAAAAGCCAAATTAATAATTCAACAACTTTGGTTACAACAGCAATCATGGGATCAACCAGTGGCCACAGATATAATAAACGAGTGGAAGCAGTTTCAAGAAGAGTTACCATTGGTTGAAGGCATATCCATTCCAAGATGGTTAGGGTACCACAGCAGCATCCGGGAAATGGAGCTGCATGCATTCTGTGATGCTTCGGAAAAAGCTTACGGCGCCGTGATTTACAGCAGGGTAATGTCTCAAGACGGACGCATTCAAGTCGGAATGGAACGTTTCGCCGTCGCCTTTTCGCCGTCGCCATTTCGCCGTCACCGTTTCGCCGTCTCCGTTTCGCCGTCGCCTTTTCGCCGTCGCCATTTCGCCGTCGCCATTTCGCCGTAGACTATTTTACATTTCCGACTTAAAAAAACACCTTTTCACTTATCTATATCTAAGCAAAACATGGAATCAAAGTTTTACATAGGTATTTTAAATGATACATGTTCGAAATCGTTAATAGCTTTAAAATATTATTCACATTTATTTCCCATTAGAAGGACGTTAAAGGTTATTACAGCTACACTTCTTATATGCATTAAACCGTCTGATTAGTTGTTGATGGTAATGAGCATACTTGTTACTTTTTGCTAGTCCTTTTATCATGCACATGGTGGTCATTATAATGATTTGGTTTAGAAAATTCCCTTTAAGGTAGTATGGCCGTTATGATGATTTTTTCAAACTTTACATTTTTATTACATTTTTATTGTGTATTGATGTGAGGTACGTGATTTTCCAGTTGAATACTTCTGAAATGGGTTTCTTTTCTTTTTTCTTCTATTTTTTAATTTACTCCTATTTGAAATAGAACACTCACATCCGGTATATTATTACATTTTTGAATTCAGCTTAAACTTTTAGATAAAATTTATCTCTTCAACTAACGCTCTATTTTGTACCGTTTTTGTAGAATTTGTGATTTTTGAAAAATTTTGACAAATGCTTAAAAATTAAAAATCAAATTTTTTGGCTAATTATAAGATCACTGTAAAAGGAAGTTGCGTGAGTGTATCACACCAGATTTTTTAACTCAACTTCAACAACTTACATCTCGCTTATTATACGTTTTCGATATAAGTTGATCAACGTTTTCCGCTTTATTTTGAAGTGTTCTGTGTATTCCTAAAGTTTCCCAAAATAAATTTGAACCACCCTGTATATATGTGACTTTACAATTTAAATATTACTGTATACTTGCTGTTTAAGCACAATAGAAATTATTAAACTTATTATGCATTTTCTTTTGGCAACGGCGTACAATTATATTATTAAGTTATATTATTAAGTTATATTATTAAGTTAACAAAGATGATAGTTTATAAGCAAACAAATTAATGCCCAAATAAATAAAGTGGAGGTTGCATTACATTAAAGTATAAAAATAAGTTAAAAGTATAATTATTTGGCTGCACGGTCTTTGTTCCGCTTTCAAGTTGACGGCGAAATGGTCGACGGCGAAACGGCGACGGCGAAGTGGTCGGCGGTGAAGTGGCGACGGCGAAATGGCAGACGGCGAAATGGCGACGGCGAAACGGCTACGGCGAAACGGCGACGGCGAAATGGCGACGGCGAAATGTCCTAGACCCCATTCAAGTAAGTCTATTGACAGCCAAGTCAAAGGTTGCACCTATAAAGATGAAGAAAACGTTGCCAAGGCTGGAGTTATGTGCAGCATCGTTAGCAGCAAAAATGTTGAAGAAAGCTATTAGTGCACTGGACATCCCCAGCATCTCCATCTTCACGTGGTCAGATTCCATGATAACCTTATCCTGGATAAGAGCAGGTCCGGAGAAATGGAAAACATTTGTTGCAAACAGGGTAACAGAAATATTGGAAGTAACCCCCAGCGGAAATTGGCATCATGTGCGCTCAGAGGACAATCCAGCAGACGCTGTATCCCGAGGGCTCACTCCTGTCAAACTACAGCATCATCTATTGTGGTGGAACGGGCCGCAATGGTTACGAACTAATCCTTTGCCACTTACGGAAACAACTATTCCCATAACAGCTACAAAAGAGGCAAAAATTCACCAAGTCCAAGCGTTTATCGCATCAAAAGAAGAATTGGGCATCTTATCCAAATATTCGTCACTGCAGAAGTTACTGCGGGTCACTGCATACTGTAACAGGTTTGCTCAAAAATGCAGAAGACAACCGTTTCCGACCGAATGCCCTATGGCAGCAGAACTCAACAATTGCCTCATTCAAATCATCCGTATAGTGCAAGCACGCAGCTGGGCAACAGAGATTCAAACCTTGAAGAAAAACGTCTCGGTTAACACAAAAAGCTCCTTGGCACCATTGCGACCATGAGTGGGAGGACGACTTCAAAATTCAATGTTGCCATATAATGAGAAACATTCTATTCTCATTCCCCATAATAGTCATCTAGCCCACCTAATAGTCATCTAGCCCACCTAATAGTGAGATACGTCCATCAGAAACTGCTACATGGCGGAAGTCAAGCTACAGCAGCATACATACGTAGAAAATTCTGGATCATCAATGTGAAGAAAATAATACGCAAAGAAATTCTCACCTGTATGAAATGTTTTGCATTCAGAATACAACCGTTGCAGCAACTCATGGGCAATTTACCTGAGCCTAGAGTAACGCCGTCCCTGCCATTTTCTCACACTGGACTGGATTATGCAGCGCCGATACAGATCAGAACCGCAAAAGGAAGGGGGAATAAGTCATACAAAGGATGTATTGTCATCTTTGTATGTTTGGCTACCAAAGCAGTTCGCTGTCAGTAATCTAACAACAAACGCCTTTTTGGCAGCCTTCAGAAGATTTGCATCCAGAAGAGGAACATGCCTTCATATCTATAGCGATAACGGAACCACATTTGTAAGAGCAAATAGAGTTCTGCAGAAGGACTTCAAGAAAACTCTAGGAGACTCTAGCGTTCAAGAAAAACTTACTCAAGAAGGAATCCAGTGGCACTTTATTCCACCGGCAGCTCCCCACTTCGGAGGAATCTGGGAAGCAGCGGTGAAGTCAACAAAGTACTATCACATGAAAAGGATTGTAGGGAACAGTACCCTCACGTTTGAAGAACTATCGACCCTCCTGTACCAAATAGAGGCAAGTCTCAATTCGAGACCACTTTGTCCATTAACCACAGATCCTAACGATGTGGTAGCGTTGACTCCTGGCCATTTTCTAATTGGAAGGGAACTTATAACACCAAATGAACCACCATTAGAAGTACATTCAGAAACACTGACAAGATGGAAACTACTTCAAAAGTTGAAAAATATGGTCTAAGGAATACCTATCTGGGTTACAACGCAGAACGAAATGGACTTCGAAGGAAGAGAATTTGCAAGTAGGGGATCTAGTGTTACAAAAGGATGAAAACAGTCCTCCCAATCGATGGCCTTTAGCAAGAGTGACAGAAGTGCATCCAGATACAGATGGCATTGTCAGAGTTGCAACCGTTAAGACAAAGGGAGACAAAATTCTCAAGCGTCCTATTACCAAGCTCGTTCCGTTACCAAGACAGGAGGCAGAGGAAGGAAGAAAAAAGCAAAGCAGGGGTAGTGGAGTGTCAACAGTAACAAAAACTATAACACTCTTACTTACGTTATGTACCATAATTTCGGCAACCAAGGGGTCGTATACAGTAAAGTATTCGTCACCTGGCCTATTCATTGAAGAACTTGGCCACGCAAAACTCTCGAGGGGAAACTTCAGGATCGAAGTAGCAGTGAACATCTCCAGCATCCAAGTAGATGAAGAAGATATAAACAAGACAATCCAACAAATGGATACCTTATGCGACAAGGCACTGGTATTATCTGCAGAATCCCATTGCAAGAAATTAAATCATCACCTGAGAGAGCAGCAACGGCAGATCATCTGGAATATGAAAAGCATGTATACTCAAGATGTCAGGACCAAGCGAGGAGTACTAGGGCAGCTACTCACTTCAGTGTTTGGAGTTAACGATGAAGTTTACCATGACATCGAATCATTGGAGAAAAATCAACTAGAATTGATGCATACATCTAATCATCAGACAAGGATAATGTTGTCAACTGCAGCAACTCTAAATGAGACTGAAGCCAGAATATCCCAGAAGTTGGACAATTTTCGAAGAAAACTCAATGAAGGGTTGCTAGCAATCAATGAGATGGAACCTTGGTACAAGAAGATGGACGACAACAAGCTAAACATACATGTGTTGACATCATATCAGATGGCTACCAACTACTTACAATAGAGGGGTGAGAAGTACAAACAACTTCTAAATGTAAAATTTAAAAGGGCAGACATCATGCAATTTATTCCATCGTCACAATTTGACAGAATAATGACTAATGCAATGGTCAATCTTCCAGCAAACCTAGAGATTCTTACTACACCAACGCACAAGATGGAAGTTAGCATCAACAATGAATCAATCGAGATCTTCAGTTATTTTCACATAACTGAGAAGCGGGAATACAACTTAATAAAACCAACTCCAATTCCAGTAAAAAAGGGAAATGGGACCTACGCATCGCTGAACTTGCCAATGGAGTTCTTAGCTATCAACTACAACGAACAAACCTATTTTGAAATCCGAGAGGACAAGTTAAAAAAGATCGAGCCAATAGGAAAACATCTTTACCTATGCAGGCCATCCGCAGTTCGAAGTATTGAAGACAATCCTAATTGCATCATCGACGAGATCTATCAGCGATTGAACAAGATCAAATGTTTGGTCCATCAGTTTACAGTTAAGACACTGGTATGGAAGAAACTGTACGCCGCCAATACATGGTTATTTATTCCCAATCAACCCACAACATCAGCAGTACAATGCAGCGGGAATCGAGAAGATGTGAAGATTCAAGATGTTGGCATAATCCAAATATCCCCAGATTGTACTATATACACAAAACGGACTATTTTGCATACTCAGCTATTCACTACTATTCCTGTCGTAGCTGGGTTCAACAAACCAATGCAAGTAATTATTAACACTACGTTGCAGAATTCAAGCAGCCACCGTCAATTGCAAATGGAGGAACCTGTGTTGCTACCGTCCGATCATTTTCAACGCCTACAAGAAGAAGAAGATGAGTTGCAGTTACATCAGGACTATCGATTTTGGCACCATCGACTTACCATCATGGTGAACACCGGTACTACAATTTGTATTTTGGCATCAGGTTGTATCATCTGGACATTATGGAAATACTGGAGAAAGAACAGCAGACCGCAGCCACGGCCAAAATCAGACCTGTCGGAAGGCTTCAGGTTACAACCACTGCCACCAGACAAGGAAGATGGAGAGACAGAATCAGCCACACCTTCCCGGCCCATCGTCGCTCGGCAGAATGTTTAGGAACCAAACATAAATTTTAATCCTTTTAATTTAATTAGGCGTGTATTTCACAAACATATATTGCATACGGAAAATGCTTAACAAAGCGTCAGCAGTAATTTAATCAGTGCTCGAATGACCCGGTGAACAGCCTGCAATTCTGCACTCTGCAAGTTTGTTTATTATGAAATTAGACACGCACGTAGAAATAGCAGCTTGAACTAGGGCAAATATTAAACTTTGTAAGCTAAGTCAGTATTTTTATATGTATAAATAGAAAAGAACTAGTCATTAAATTAATACAGTTTGAAATCTTGTTTCACTGTGTTCACGCTGCCCAACGGACCCCAGGTCTTTTGTTACATCATCTCGTGTGAGACCGCACGAGACCGTTGGGTTGCGCCCTTTTTAATTTCTGCACCCCTAAGACATATCCTGTAATTTGTCCAAAATAAATTCATACAGTCCACTACAAGCTCCACCCTGAACACAAGGCGATCGGTCTCCTTCTCCGTTACTCCATGGATACTCCAAAGGGAAAGATTTTATCGTCAATCATACCCTTATAATAAAGCAGAAAATTCCCAAGGTCAAATATTTATGCTAGTGGTCTATGTGTAGTTACCATTTTGGGCGTGGTCTTGATATTAGCAGCGTTGCCAGACCTGGTAAATTCTACGAATCTGGTACATTCTGAAACCGTTTCTACAAAAGTATATTTTTAAAATATTTCTGGTACATTTTAATCCTCATTTATTAGACGAAACTGTCAAAAATTAATTAGCAGATCAGCCAGGCAAAGCGGAATTGGCAGACAAAATACGATGTCAATCTTATTTATTTCGTACAGTATCCTCATTTAATACAGTATCCTCGTTTAATACTAAGAAACTGCAACTAAAGCAAGAGAATACATTTTCGCAAAAGTGTATTATCGTGTCATACCAGCTCTATAAATAAACATTAATACTACAAACATAGTGTTTAGTGTTATGTTGTTTTCTTTAATTATTGTACAATGTTTTGAGGATGTCTGACAACACTGTTATTACACGCACAACAAGGAAGCTGTAAACAGTTGACATCATTGTTGACGCCATAACCTGCTATAGAATTCCATCTAAGCTCACAAATAATGGAAAAATAGATGAATTACGTAGTTTGAGGAGAAAAAAGTGGATTGCTGTCCTCAAAAAAACTGATTTGACACAAGCAAAAATTAAATATGGTCGTATTTGTTCAAGACATTTTATAACAGGCAAGTAAATTTTCCAATTCAGAAATTACGATGGCTTGACTGCTAGAGCGAACGAATTTATTTAGGCAAACCAACACAACTTAAGGATACAGATAACCCAGACTAGATACCTTCGCAACACCTTGGTTACGGAGCTGCAGTATTAAGCAAGCAAACTTCAAAAAGTCGCTATGATCGGGTGATGAAACGCAGAATAGAGGTCGAGCGCAGTCCCAATGTTAGTACGCGACGGTTGTCCATATCCTGTAATGGTCAGGGCCCCCGTAAGGGCTACTGGCGCATGTGTGCAAAAAAGGATTTTGGCGCCCCTTAAGGCATTTTGGATCATGTTTTTTTATTTATTTTTTTGAAGGTAGGTAGGTAGGTAGGTGCTTGAAATAAAGCAAAAAACTGAACTTTAGAAGTCATATTTATTTGTCGACTAAAATATCAAAATGAAACAAACAGAATAAAATCATAACAAAATAAATTAAAATAAATTTTTGTTCACACCCATTTTAAAGCATTTACTTAACTAATGGGGTACAGACACTTTGTTTATAAATGCTAGAAAATAGCCCAAAACTAAAAATCACATTTTTTTTAAGGAACAAATAACAGAAATATTGCCTAATGTCTACATATATATAAGTACTACTTTCTACTTATACTTAGATATTTTAAAAAATATGCAGATACTTCTGATAACAAATACCTAGGTAACTTCGTTATAAAATCAAAAATGATAGCTAGGTACAATAGAAAAATAAAAAATAGCTATTGTAGTAGCGATATTTTTGAGACTTTGCTGTTGCAAATTCATTAATTACATCGCTAAAATTTATACCATCAAAAATTTCTTGTTCAATTGCTAATATTGCTAGCCCAGACAATCTTTCTTGAAGCATTGTCGATCTTAAATAATGCTTAATGATTTTTTTACTTTGTAAAAGATCGCTCGCCAGAAGCTACAGATACAGGCAATGTCAGAATAATTCTTAGTGAAATGCTTACGTTTGGAAGGGTGGAGATTAAATTGTTTTCAAATATATATTGTAAAATACTTAAGGGGTCAGTATTTTACGTGCTAAAAGCATATGATATTAATACTAGTAATCTACAGTATATAAGTGTTGAATAAGAGATAAAGTGGGATTAATGCGATAATAACTCATAAAAATTAATATCAGATTGGCATTGGTCGTTACTAGAGGAAAAAGAAAAACAACGGTTTTGTTTTGAAAAAAAACGTGTGACAGAATTTGAAAGTGCAAGGGGTTTCGTGGTATATAAGTGATTATTTTATTCGTAGAGATTTCAACCAATCAAAAGGCTGGATTTAGTTAAGTTATCTTGTATAATTTCGATTATACAAAATCGATTATACTATAGTAACTTCACTAGGCAACGCAATACATAACTTTTGTCTACTTGATGTTATTTTCATGGAGATGACTTTCAGCTAGGTTAATTCAAACAAATCGAGCTGCCAATAAAATATTTATTTGTTCCTAATATTAAAATTTACTCACAAAATAATCAAATCGAATACAATGCGTACTTCGAACAGGTTATACGTCTCAAACTTCCTGCACAATAACAAATCGTGTCAGTTTGACAGAATAATCCTCCCGCTGACGCGGTCGGACTATTTAACCTGTCAAACTGACACTCTTTTATTATTGTGCAACAAGTTATCGACATATAACCCGATAATATCGAAGTACTTATAGTATTACTTCTGATAATCTCGCCATTGCATATGGTTTAGCTATAGTAGGGAATGTTACTGGCTAGCCGTCCTGGTAGGAGATTTAAGAAGCGAGTGTCATTTTTCCGACGAATGTAAATTCGAGCTTAGAAGCGATTTGGGAAACCACGGAATCACGTTTGCAAAGTTTATTGCCTGTTTAACAGGGTAGGTACAGTTATTTTGGCATCTACCGCATTTTATCTTGAACTTCGAATTATAGCAAAAAAGTGAAGGCGTGAAAACCTACCGAAAATTTAGTCTGCTGGAAGTCACCAGGCAGTTTTGAGGACTACTTGTCGCATGTGATAGCTGACGATTGGGAGCTGTCAAGCTGACAGTTAATCTGATTCATTAAACGTCTACAAGTGTAACCACGAACAGATAAGTGATTTTGATGATATTTTGCATATGAAAACGCTGTGTAAACATTAAAAAGACTAGTAGCTTAAGTTAAGAGGGGTACCCTGTCCCGTTCATATAATAGGCCAATTTTGGATGTCTCAAGTTTTGATTGATAATAAAACTAGTTAAGGGTATTGCTCTCTTTCATTTTAATTACAAGCATTGAGTCAATAATTGTTTATTTAGATATACAGTGACGTTACAAGTTTCTTGACATATATCAGTGTACCTGAGTATTAACTTGTTGGCGCGCCCTTTAACATCTTAATTAAAGAATTCACGAAGTCTTCACTGTTGCTAGTAGACGGGCCTCAAGTACACTTATATAATGTTCAATTGTTGAGTTAAATAATTAAAGAGCGACGACCTAAAGATAAGTAAAAAGCTAACAAGTATCATCAAGTAATGAAAACAACTTTAACGCTTTAATTTCATTAAACAAATCATTGGAGTCTATATCCTTATTATCCTGATCTGTCAGTCGTTCTTTAAGAACAGAACAACGTTTTAAAAGATCGCTGTCACTTAATTTGAATATGTCCCTAAAAAATCCGAAAATATTATACTCATTTAATAAGTCAAATTGGTTTTTTAGAGAGGTTAAAGTTTGTTCTATAATTTTTAAGAGATAACTAATTTTAAAGGCGGTTTTTGGATCATGAGGGGTCTCATCTCGGTGTTCATAGTCAAACAGTTTTGGTTTAAATTTCCTCCTGACCGTTGGTAACGGTGGAAAGTCTTCAATTTCGAGAGAGAGTGCTACTTCTTTCGCTTGTACAAGAATTTCTTGAAATGATTGGTCAGATCTATATTGCTGGAAGTGATCAACTAAATTTTTTAGGTAGGTTTGGCATACTTTAATATTAATTGTAGCCCTTTGGATTTGTTTGCTGACAATATTTATATAAAATAAAACGTCATGCCAAATAATAATTCCACAAATAAATTGAAAATTTTGTACAGACGTTAATAGGGAACTCGCTTTATGTCTTACATCAATGTGAAAGGAATTATCTTCAGCTACTTCTAGAAGACTTTCGCAAACCTTAATTAAATAAAGTTTAAGGGACTTTATTGCATCAATTCTGCTGGACCATCTTGTCTCACTTAGAGGCTTTAAACTTAACCCGGGGACATCCCACCTTTTTGTGGATGACGAAAAAAAATTATATAACTCTTGCACAAGATTAAAAAAGTTTATTGTAGCATCTGACACCTTAAAAGCGTCATTTACTGTTAAGTTCAAAGTATGAGCCGCACAAGGTACAAAAAGGGCTATCGGATTCGCATCAAGAATGCGTTTTTGAAGCCCAACATGCTTTCCCTTCATGTTTGCCCCATTATCATAACCTTGTCCCCTAATATTTTTTATATCTAAATTTAATCTTAATTTAATCAAAACTTAAGGTGCATATCTAATGTAACTATACGGGAAGCATCAGATTTTGTTTGTAAGTTATTTAGTGGAATTTCATTATGTGTGGTTATTTTTTGTGTGTTAACAGATAAAAATGAAAGTTTGGGACTCGATCGCATAGTAAATCAAGATTTTTTCGATCAAAAGATTAGGGAATTTGTGTTACGATTTAATTATACTTTAAATCCCAATGGCACATATGAAGCAATTACATACAGTGTGTCCCAGATCGAGTGGGATTGCATGGCTGAATTTCTTATCATTGAAGATGGAGATTTGGTTAAATGGACAATGTTTTACAGTTTCATATGCTGATTTAATATCTGTTTGAAAAAGTTGAAAATGTCGAACCAGTCAAAAGTTATTAGAAAAAAACTAAAAACTGTCATTTTCTTGTATGTCAAATATCTTTGTAAGTATAAGAGATACGAAAAAAGTAATATTTGATTTTTAGGTTACTGAAAAAAAGTAATACCGATGGGGCCACAATTATATATAACAGCAATGAGATAACATGAACAAGAAAATAACTCGTATTGCTTGAGTAAGAAAAAAATAAACATAGTAGCAAATATTCGAGAAGGCTTGACGCTTAATTTAATTATGACATTTGTCAACTAAACATGCCTACTAAAATTTTTTTTTCGTAGGGCCATCTCTTTCTTTTTTAAGCATTCTATTTTGTTATTCATGTTATCTCATTGCTGTTATATACCGGGTGTCCGTTCTCAAAGTCGAACATAGGCGATTAACATTGTATTGAACGTTTTTGCCGATTCCTGCTCTCCAATTCAACTTACAGGGAAGGTAATGGTATCAATGGAAAGATAAAATTATTACGCATCAAATGATACCAATAATAATATTCAAGATGCGATCATGCCTTGCTTCTCAAGTTCGATAGCATTTGTCAAAAAATTGGACCCGGTATAATTATGGCCCCTTCCGTATTTGATTTTTAGGTTACTAATTAGAATTTTTACTTCCTTTTACAATAAAGGAAGTATTGGATTCACCCCAAAAATTCGAAATTGAGTTTTCAACAGATCTTCACGTTTCAGAGTCCCCTGAACCCAAAAAACATGTTGTTGTTCATTGGGCTGTCTATGTGTGTGTCTGTCTGTCTGTGAACAAAATATCTCAAAAATAAAAAAAAGGTATGGCGTTGAAACTTCATATATAAGTTTTGTGTACTATGTAGATGAGACAGCAAGCTTTTGAAGAAAATCGCAGTACCGGAAGTAGGTGTTTACTCTTGTGATTTTTCAGTTTTTTCGATTTTTTCAAAAACGGCTCTAACGATTTTTTTAAAACTTTACATTTTTATTAAATTTTTTATGTGTATTGGTGTGAGATAGGTGATTTTCCAGTTGAATACTCAGAATAGTCAGAAACGGCCAATCAAAATTGACTGTCCTTGAAAACACCTAATGTCGCAGTGTTTTCACGCGAGCCCAATTCGTTTCAATGATTTCAATTTAGTGAGTAACCTTTGACTGACATTTCACCAAAACGTCAAACTGAAGTTTTCAAATCGGCGTCGTTCTAAAAACTCATAATAATTGTGTTAGAAGCTCCAGTATTGAATTAATAATGGAAAAAGTTAAAAATGTGTGCTGTTGAACACGGTGAAAGTCATATACCCATATTGTTGAATAATCTTTCTAAATACCACTCAGGGTAAAATTTTTTAAGAGAATTTTTTCTTTAACATGCAAATTATTGCAAATTTCTCTCAACAAAAACTCCTCAAATTCCATTCGACCTGCGGTCTCGCGGAATTTTTAACGCAGTTTTGGTTTCGCGAATTTTAAACACATTAATTTGCATGTGAACGAAAAAATTCTCAAAATTTTTTTACCTTTTGTGGTATTACCCTTGAAAATTTGTCTCTGAACTCTCTATTTTGTACCGTTTTTGTAAAATTTTTAATTTTTGAAAATTTTTGACAAATGCTTAGATATTTAAAATCAAATTTTTGGCTAATTATAAGATCACTGTAAAAGGAAGTTGTGTGCGTGTATCACACCAGATTTTTTATTCTCTTTTCAACGATGTAAGATACCATATGATTGACTAAAAAATACCAGTAAAATTAATTGTTTTTACATTTTAATCAAGTAGGCTTACATGGATCAAAATTCATCTTAGTCTAGGAACGTACTTCCAAAAAGTTACTAAACCAAATAGGTTAGGGGTATGACATTTATTTATCAACTGTCATAAATGTTATAACTTAACTACCTTTAAGGATGTTAAACAAATACTCTGTTGGATACTATTGATGTAGCGTTTATTACTAAGTATTTTTATTACTTTTTATAAAAGTTCAGGCAAGAATTTCTAGAATAATATGTACTTTGACACTGAAATAATGAGATTTATTAATTGTCATTGATTGTCATGTTTAAATTCAAAGTCGCCTTTATGCAGGTGTAGAAACAAAAATACAGAATTCCTTGCACAAAAATTGTATGTACATGCCAACTTAAAAAAATAGTTAATGTTTATGTGTATAGTGAATGGCCTATAGTAACATGTTAATTAAGTACTAAGTACTTGAATCACAAAAACCATCGTGATATTACTTTTTAAATGTATAATCAAGTAGGTAAGCAGCCATGATGAAAAACAATAAGAAAGTTTGCGTAAAGTAACCCGTCGTGACGTCAAATGGTGTCAACTATGTTTAGCTAACAATCGCCAGCATTTTGATCATTTCATGTGATTATCAGGATTATGTTTTGTTTTTAAATAAATATTGTTTGTTTTTTTTATCCATGTAAGCCTACTTGATTAAAATGTAAAAACAATTAATTTTACTGGTATTACTTCCTTTTACAATAAAGGAAGTATTGGATTCACCCCAAAAATTCGAAATTGAGTTTTCAACAAACCTTCACGTTTTAGAGACCCCTGATCCCAAAAAACATATTTTTTACATTGGTCTGTCTGCCTGTGAACAGAATATCTCATAAACGAAAAGAGGTATGGCGTTGAAACTTCATAGATAAGTTTTGTATAGTATGTAGATGCGACATCAAGGTTTTGAAGAAAATTGCGTAACCGGAAGTAGGTGTTTACTCTTGCGTTTTTCAGTTTTTTTAGATTTTTTCAAAGACGGCTCTAACGATTTCCTTCAAACTTTATATTTTTATTACATTTTTAATGTGTATTGACGTGAGATAAGTGATTTTCCAGTTGAATACCTCTAAAATGGGTTTCTTTTTTTTCTATTTTTTGTATTAACTCCTATTTTAAGTACAACACCCGGTATATTATTACATTTTTGAATTCAGCTTAAAATTCTAGAGAAAATTTGTCTCTTGTTCTAATTGTCTATTTTGTACGGTTTTTGTACCATTTGCAATTTTTTTAAATGTTTGACAGATGCTGAAAAATAAAAAATCAAATTTTTACCTAATTATAAGATCACTGTAAAAGAAAGTTGTGTGAGTGTATCAGACCAGATTTTTTTTATTCAATCATAAGTTATCTTACATAGTTAAAAAGATAATAAAAAATTCTATTCAGTAACCTAAAATCAAATATTACTTTTTCTCGTATCTCTTATACTTATAAAGATATTTGACATACAAGAAAATGACAGTTTTTAGTTTTTCTCTAATAACTTTTGACTGGTTCCACATTTTGAACTTTTTCAAACCGATATTAAATCAGCATATGAAACTGCAAACATTGCCCATCTAACCAAATCTTCATCTTCAATAATAAAAAAGTTACTTATGCAATCCCACTCAATCTGGGACACACTGTATATGTACATTTACTGGCCAGATTCATATATGGTAAGAAAATCGTTTTAATTTAATTTTAATTGTGTGGAGCCAGTAACTTAATATTTTCCAAGCAAAACGCAAGAGGCTTTAAGCCCTATAAGTCAAAAGTTCTTAGCCGCGACGAAATTTTGAGGTTCATTCATACTTCACCGGACGAAAAGTATTTACTTGCAAAGGTTAACATTATTGATCCATTTCTTACCTTTTAATTGTAAAATTACATTGCAGACTATACTTATGAGTATTGCTGGCGGTGGTCGCATTGGAGAATTGGTCAAAATAAAAATTGACGACGTGGACGTCGTTTTGTTAATTTAGTTGTAATGTACTTATCTATATTTTTTTGATAAATTATTGATTTATTTTGGTTGACATTTATTGACATTTTTAAAGCGCTAGCGGAATAAACATTTTAAATAGCTAGCGGAATACAAATTTTAAATGACTGTTTATAAAACATCAACTTTCATGGGCAGGCCAGAAACAAATAACGGTCACTTTATACGGCAAAATTGAATAAAATTATTTAAGATTAATTTAGTTTGAAATGTGTATAGCTCAATAAGTACTGAGAATAGGACACATGTTCATATGAACGTTTTACTTGAAATGATCTCAAGAACATGCTCCCGTGCCGGGAGAACTTTGCGAGACACTACTAAAAGGTTAAGTAATTCAGAAAATTCTGGTTGCATTGTATCAATAATGTGTCAGTTACGCGATCCCGGTTTGCTCTTGAATGACAGAAATACTAATGATAAGTGGCTACAAAATCGTTGATATTTTAACTTTTTCTTATGGCAAATAGTATTTAAACGTTTTCTAAGTCATGGAATTCCCATGTTTCGTACAATTTTAGGCAACCTCCCTCTATATAAAAATCTTGATTGCAAATAAAATAGTAATTGTTTTATTGAATTAAAAGTGTCACTTTGTTTGACAAGCAATTATTGCAAGTCAAACAGCGCCACTTTTAATCCAAATAATGCATACTATTTTTTCTGCAACCTAGAAAAGTACAAAATTAAAAATTTTAGATGACTGATTGCTTTTGACGTTACTTATTTAAAAACCATTATGACAAGTGCATCCATAGGCGACCAGTTAGATCTTAATTTTAGTTTATAGGAAATAATTGCTCTTTATGTTACAAGTATAAAATTTAGGACTTCTTTTGGGTGAACCGCAGTGTACGGTAATGCGAGCGATGTACATAAAGAAGGCCAACCTTAATGAAACATTGGAATTGTATATATATATATATATATTTATTTTTATAATTAATAATAAAATAATAAGTACATTTTTATTGTTACTCTTTTCTCACTTGGGTGTTATCCTGTAATAAAATTATTATTAGGTAATTTAATACCAGTAGAATTGTTCTGCAAATTGAGAAATAAGATTGAGATGACAAATTGCAATAAAATTGGGAATTAATTAAATTGCTCTATTTATTTAAAATAGTGATATTTAATAAAACATTATTTTAAATATTAAGAACCAAAGTAAATACAATTAAGAAATGTTTTTGAATATGTACTTTGTAAATGCGATTAAATTAATTATCGGTATGAGGTGACAGTATTATAGTACCTTTGAAAGAGGTTTTAGTAAAGTTTTCGAAAATTAATTTGGAAGGATTCCACAAAATCAACAACACTGATTTACAGTTATCAATTGAAAAAAAAACTGCAATAATACTAGCAGTCTTTTTTAAATCTCGTGGGTAGAATATGTTCAAGAAATTTATTGACAAATATAAATGTGTAATAACATTAGTTAAGCCAATTAGGTATTTTTTTTGTAGAAAAAGTAGATAAGATGATGGACATTTTACTTACCATGTTGATTCACACACCACTTATAAGAACAAGACACCAAGCCAAATAAACAATATACCAAGACAAAATTACAGTCGCGCACACCAAGAACTTTAAGCAATAATGTTGCTGATATCAGGTAGTTTTACAGGTTTTGGAATAGGAAGTATACACTTAAATACGTATACAAATTATCCATCATAACAATAAAACATATTTCCCTTATATTTGGGATATTCCAAAAGCAGATAAGTACTTAATTGTCCCTATTTACAGAAAATTTTAGGTTTGTCTAAATATAGTGCTTTTCGAGATCAGCAAATTCCAGGAATTTAGTTTTTGGAAACTGTCCCAGTGACATTTCCACTAACTGGATTTACAGCATTGTAGCAATAATTAGCATTTAATACTGAACACAAAAAAGAAGACACTATTCAATTCAGCAGTATCGGCTGTATCCAATATGTAGGAAAGTGGCCTGGAGGCTATCCAAAAATTTCCAATCTCTAGCGTGCTTTTAAAACTTTCTTTAGTGCAACAAAAGTTATTAGATTTGTCCTACATTTTAAATGCGGCACATGCCGCGGGCTTCAGCTAGTAGACAATATTACACAATTAAAAGGATGTTTATTTTATATGAATTACTACATGTTAGAAATCAGGCACTTTGCTTGTTGCATAAGCTATAAGTGAGATATAATGGTTTTACATTACAACCGGTTTCAAACACGTAATGAATATCCCCAGTATGATTATATACAAGCATACACTGCTCAAAACCGTACAGGGATATCAGTTCGTTCACCAATGCTTATTCCAGCCTAAACCATCACTGATCCACCTCCATAACGTCAAATCTCCTCTACCGTGTGAAGTCGATTTTGTAATCCTGGCTCTCTCCACACACGTACTCTTCTCAAATCAGGATGAATACTAAATCTTGACTCATCTGAGAAAGGTACAAATGACCACTGCTCATTTTGCCAATTTTGAAAATCTCATCCCCACAGATACCTCTCTTTCTGAATTTGTCTACTTATGACAGGAACTCTTAATGATCTCCGGGATCTCAACTGCACCTCATGTAATCTATTGCGCACGGTTTGGTCACTGATTAAAATATCGTGAGTTCTCTGTAATTCATTCTGGAGTTGACGTGCGGTGTAAGTTTTCTTACGACGAGCAATAATTTGCAAAAATAGATCTTGCACTGGGGTTGTAAGACGTGCATTACCTCTGTGTCGATTGCTTACATCTCCTGTGTCTTGATACCGTCGCCATAGACGACTTACCCCATTTTGCGACACTCCAAATTCTTTAGCAATTTGAACTTGGCGTGTTCCAGCTTGCAACATCCTTATGGCACGTAATATTGATTCTCGTGATAAATAGTGTCTCTCCATCGTTGAATTAGTCTATTTTATGTAATGCAAAGAAAAAACGCAATAAAAAATAACAAACAAGCACATTTTAATTGATTTGAATAGTAGGTATTATTTTTGACGTTTGAAAACCAAACCTTAAAAGCAAAAGGCGGACCATAAATGACTCCGCACTAAAGAATGAAATTTAAAAAGACAATTTTACATCTAAACTATGCGTATAATCGTTGTTTTCTATATATTACAAGAATTTTTAGAAATATCCCTGTACGGTTTTGAGCAGTGTATTTAATTCTGAATTCTAAACTCCCACACAGCTTATGTATACTTGTACCACCACATTTAAGTATGACTGTTCAATCACTAGTCACATTGAAGTAAAGGAAAACTACGAGCTGCTTTTCCTTTCACTCACATCAATTTTGCAATAGCTGGTGCGAACATATTGAGTGCTCGCAAGTACGTGCAAGTGTGAGTACAATAAAATTGATAATCAGCCCTATAGTAATGCCCTTATTTGTAATTATTTTGTAAGTGTCTGGGACCGGCTTTTAAAACATCATTGTTCAATTTTGCAGTACATTGATTAATCTTAATATTATTTTATAATTCATATCTTTCCAAAGTTAACCTTTTTGTTTAACTTAATTTCAGTTTCTTTAATTTCTGATACATTTTACAACATAACTATCACTTTTTCGTCTACTTATTTTTCTACAGTGTGTTTCACTTTACATGGAAGCACCCCTGTATTTTCCTTGTTTTTGTATGGATCGATTTGAATTTTTTATCAGTTGTACAACTCACCAAGAGACATCGATTCATGTCCTTGAGCACAAAAGACGTGAGCCTTGCCCACTACGATCAAGAACATGGGTCGCATTGTCAATATTTTGTATCACGTTAGAGTTACAGCAAAAAGTTATTAAGAAAAGTTGTTTAGAATCAAAAGAATAACCCAGATACCGATTTTCGTTTAATAATTCGAATTTTTAATTTTTATCTATAAATTTGTCCAAGTCCCAAATTTCAACTTTTAATTTGGTATCAAATGGTGTCATGGATAAACAACATTTTTATTTTTATTGCAAACGTCATTAGCTTTTAATAACGGCTGAATTACTTTTAACTGTTGCTGAGAAAGTAGAAATAATTAGAATTACTGGTGAAAATACAAAATCCAATAGAGCAGTAGCTAGAATAATATTGGATCTTGCATTTTCACCAGTAATTCTAATTTATTTCTACTTTCTCAACAGCAGTTAAACGTAATTCAGCCGTTATTAAAAGCTAATTACGTTTCCAACAATAATAAAAATGTTGTTTCTCCATGACACCATTTGATACCAAATTAAAGGTTGAAATTTGGGACTGACAAATTTTTAAAAATTAAAAAAATTAAAAATTCGAATAATTAAACGAAAATCGGTATCTGGGATATTCTTTTGATTCTAAACAACTTTTCTTATTAACTTTTTGCTGTAACTCTAACGCGATGCAAAATATTGACAATGTGACCCATGTTCTTGATCGTAGTGGGCCAGGCTAATAACGTCTTTTGCGCTCAAAAACATGAATAGATGCCTCTTGGTGAGTTGTACAACTGATAAAAAATTCAAATCGATCCATACAAATACAAAGAAAATACAGGGGTGCTTCCATGTAAAGTGAAACACACTGTACATACAATTTTACTCAAGATATTTTCTTATCCATATACCTGACCAGATCATGTTTTCGCCTTGCTTTAAATTCACAAACAACAGTGGTATAGAATAGGATTTTGCTCTTGTATATTTCCTCATATTTTGTCCCCTGTATTTGTCTGTGTTGTTTTGTTTACTAAGAGAGCACAAATAAAATTATTCATACTGCTAGGCATCTTTGAAAGATATCTAAATGCTGCTTAAAGCAGCTACAGGTCACACAAACTAGATTGACTCTCAAGGTACGTCATGAAAGGCGCTGTGATCATATTTCATGAATTGGCAATATGTGGAAAGTTGTCAAACATACAAAGTTTGGTTACATTTTAAAAGACAAGTAATCAGTACCGGTGGGTAGAGGGATTTCATTTGCGCAGTGACTAACGTCATATAACAGATTCTTTGTGTTTTAAAGTGTGAAAATTGCTGTTGCTGGGATAGAAGGTTTAGCAGAGCCTGATTGTTCAACTTAACACCATTATTTCCGCAATCCTTTTACATTCAAGAAGTGATAATACACCATACCGACCGCAATGTTGCGTACGCCTCTGATTTATTGTGTCATTTAGCTTAAATAAGGTTAAAAATTTAATGTCAATATGATAGATGTAAAAATGTAACCAATACGAAACTTGGAAGTTACTAGATTCTACCACTAGTTCCGATTTTCACCGTGTCTCAATCTAGATTCTGTAACCTGTAGCAGTATGAACTGCAAAAGTCAAGACAAGATTTTAGTAAATGACACTATCTTATACTATGGGTTTTGTTTAGTTATGTGTCTTAACATGTTTAGCTAAAGTGGATTTTCTTGCTGCTTTATATTCGCAAAAAAAGCACGAATAAGGTTTTTCTCCTGTATGCCTCTTGGTATGTCTAATTAACTCAGCATTTTGTGATGCTCTATATTCGCAAATAGAACATGCATAAAGTTTTTCTCCTGTATGCCTCTTCATATGTGTTACTAAATCATTTTTTTCTGCTGCTTTATATTCGCAAATAGAACATGAATAAGGTTTTTCTCCTGTATGTGTCTTCATATGTCTAACTAACTTACTTTTCTCTGCTGTTTTATATTCGCAAATAAAACATGAATAAGGTTTATCTCCTGTATGCGTCTTCATATGTCTAACTAAATGACTTTTCTCTGCTGATTTATATTTGCAAATAGAACATGAATAAGGTTTTTCTCCTGTATGTGTCTTAATATGTTTAACTAAATTACTTTTTTGTGTTACTTTATATTCGCAAATAGAACATGAATAAGGTTTTTCTCCTGTATGCGTCTTCATATGTGTTACTACAGCATTTTTTTCTGCTGCTTTATATTCGCAAATACAACATGAATAAGGTTTTTCTCCTGTATGTGACTTCATATGTCTAACTAACTTACTTTTCTCTGCTGTTTTATATTCGCAAATACAACATAAATAAGGTTTATCTCCTGTATGCATCTTCATATGTCTAACTAAATCACCTTTTTCTGCTGCTTTATATTCGCAAATAGAACATGAATAAGGTTTTTCTCCTGTATGCGTCTTCATATGTTTAACTAAATAACTTTTATGTGTTGCTTTATATTTGCAAATAGAACATGAATAAGGTTTTACTCCTGTATGCGTCTTCATATGTCTAACTAAATTACTTTTCTCTGCTGTATTAAATTCGCAAATTGAACATAAGAAAGGTTTTTCTCCTGTGTTCGTCTTCACATGGTTCACTAAATCACCTAAAAAGCAACCAAGGTTTTTCACATCTATTGGTCTTGAAATGATTAACTAACTTACATTTTCCTGCTGTTTTATCTTCACAAATAGAAGATGTGTAAAATTGTTCAGTATGAGCTTTAATATGTTCCAAGAAATTGCTCTCGTCTTCTGCTTCATATTCACACACCTTGCAAAGTAACCGTTCTTCTACATGAGTTCCACTTGCTGCACACGAATCCAGTAGTTCATATTTTACCTCAACTTCCTCCTGTTTAATATCTAATTCGTGACAAGCCGTAGTATCTTCAACGATCTCCTGCTGAGCATGTAACTTTGCAATTACTTTACTTTCATTTTTTGTCAGTGGTACATGTAATATGCTAGTTATTGGATTAGGCAAATTACATTCAACTAATTCATGTTCTACATCCATTATTATGAAGAATTCAGATGTAATAAATGCAATATCTGAAAATACAGAACACAATATTCAGTAAGTTAAACCAAGTTATGTTCACTTAAAATACATGTACAAACTTTCTATTCTGAGTCTAATATTCTTACTTACAAGGAATAACATGAAATTCTAAGAAGTAACTCGTTCAGAGAATGGGCTAGCAGTAATTATAACATTGAATAGCTATGCAAACTACGATCAACCGCCATTTAGGTACGTCTGGCAAAAACGGTTAGGTCAAATGGAATGGAATACAAAAAAACTACAACAGTATACAGTGTGTCGCCTTAAATTTATATACAGGCTGTTTCCTAAAAAACGCCGCAACCCATAACTCCGTTGTTTTAGATTTTAGACCCAACAAACTATATATATTCTTAAATGGCAAGAAAAGAGCTACCTTTTGACGTTCGTAAATATTTTTCAACTGTTTTGAGCAACGATGTTCAACTTTTTTATTTTAAACAGAACACCCTGTATATTTTTATATATTTGGATTCAGGATGAAATTCTGCATGCAGTAGTATGCTCCATTTGTTTTTTGAACACTTATAGCCAGTCTTATAAAGGCCACTAATTTGACGTTAACTTTAATTCGCTGTTAAAGTAAACAAAAGCGCATCAAAACTTGTTTACTAATGAATAAAATGTCATAAGCACTTACGTTTTGATGCGCTTTTGTTTATTTTAACAGCGAATTAAAGTTAACCTCAGATTAGTTTCCTTTATAAGACTGGCAGTTAGAAATGTATAAAATATTTTTTTAATATTGCATGTAGAGAGTCGTACAGTACCATAAAATGTTCAAGTGTGCCGTGGAAAACAATCAGAATGTTGAAAGTGTCACTTTACTTCACTGAGTGAAAAAAAGTGGCACTTAACACACCGAAATTAATTCAAAAAAGCTTACTTTTTTAAATGAAATTTTAAAATAGTAATTTACGATACAAGTGCGTAAAGCTACTCTTTAGACACGAGTTTTAAGCCCCGCGAGTGACTAAAGATGCTTTAAGCAGGTGTATCGTACAATATTTTATCTACGATAGAATCTAGAAAACACGGGAAATATAAAAAAAAATCATGTAAATTAGGACTACCAGCATCCGGTAGTAATTTTGCGTGTTTAAAAATTTTAAAACACGTTGCTACTGACAACGTGTCTGATGAAATTTTTTAAACATGTTTCTACTGCCAACGTAAACTAATGAAAACATGTTATTAAACAGTCGTTTTACAAACTTAAAACTGCCAACTAAAAGCAATTTTACTCACGTCGTAGATAAATAATATTTTCAATATTATTTCGCGAAGGAAGACCCCTGTGTCAGTCTTTTAGAAGTGAAGGACTCAAGTACATCAAAATTCCATTTCACCCGGCTACAAAGGGCCTAGCAAACATTTTTAAAGAATCGGGCCATAAAGTTGTGTATGGTTCAAATAACAATATTAGAAAATTGTTGGGAAATCCAAAAGACAAACTGAGGACCTTAGATAGATCTAGAATTTACGAAATTAAATGCCCCCATTGTGATTGTAAATATATTGGGCAAACTCGGCGTAATTGTGCTACTAGCTTTAAAGAGCATTTAGCTCATTTTAGATTCAACAGATTCGAAAAATCGAGTATAGCCCAACATATTTACGAAACGGGAATAGCATAAAAGAGGATGACCGAGAAATTGTAAAAGAGTTAACTTCAACAAAGCAACTGCATTCTTTTGAAAACTTGGCCATTTTTAAGAACCCAGATAATAAACTTTTGAACAAAGGTGGTGGGCCAATGCCGTTCTCCATCTTGTATAATTTATTGAAGTTACATTGACCGTCGGCCATGTTCATTGGCCCTCGGCCACGTCTTCCGGGTCAGACAGTATAAATAGCTGTAAAATGCGCGAGATCGCCCACTTCCATTTGTGATTTGGTCACGAACATTTCGTTGCCATTTCGCCGTGTAAGTTTTTCGTAGCTGCTGATGATGACAGCGTGGCTGTCGAAATGCGTATTTAGCAGTTGTTAAATGTTTGTGTGGTGAGGGGTTGTAACGATTTTGTGATACTACTTTTCGGTAAATTATAAAAAATCTAAAAAAGTGATTAATATTTTATATTATTTTCCCAATTATAAATCTTTAGTGTTCGCATAAAAAAAATTTGAAATTTAATATTAAGTCTTTGTATGTGAAATTTTGAAAAATATTTAAAAAATTTAATAATGTTATTTGTAGTTAATGTTAAAAAAGAGGTTTTTTTGGCATTGAAATTGTTCAGTTAGCTAAAAATAACACACTCTAAAAAATTCTCATTGAAATCTTGCTGATTAATTTCGGTAAAATAGCACTTTTTGGATTTTGACAATTTTGAAAAACTCCATTTTCTAAACCAGTAAAGGTCACTCGGTGTATATGATAAGGAGCTAACGAGCTTTTTAAACAGGCACAAATTGTTGACGTAAAAAGTTTTTTTGAAAAATCAAAAATAAAACATTTTCCCATGTTATGTCGTCTTTTTGACGGACAGTAAGTAAGTAAGTAAGTAAAGTAAATTTATTCATCAAGATAGATGTTTACAAAAAAAGACACATAGTTCATTTACAAACAGATTTGACATAGTTAGAACATAACCTTTTAAATTGCGATACATTTGTTGCCTGTTTCGCTTCATCAGGCATTTCATTATATAATTTTAAACCTTTATAATATAGATTTTTTTGTGAACACGCTTTCGTTGTTGTAGGACACTATATATAAGAAAAAGTATGGGTGTTAATATCGTTCCCTGAGGAACACCGCATTCTACAGTAATTTCTTCACTTTTTTCATAATTAATTCTGACTACTTGTTTTTTGTCAGAGAGATAACTTTTGAATAACTCGTAAGCCGTGCCTCTAAATCATAAAATGTAATTTCATTAACAATTTGTCATGATTGGCAGTGTCAAAAGCTTTAAATAAATATTTTCTTTATTTTTAACGGCTTTAAATTCAGATACAAAAAAAATAGTGAAACTGACTTGTGTTTTACGTGAAGTCGAACTCCAAGAATTTGGTTTAAATAATTTAAGAATAGATGAAGATAAACTTTCAATAACGAACGAAGAATTTTTAAATAAATTATAATCAATAGGAATAATTCTAAAGGTACACTTTTATAATTTTAATATTTGGTTACATTATATACTATACATATAGTAAATTAAAACCAATCATGAACATAAAAAATAGTATTTTACGGAACAACTGTAGAAAAGTGAAGTTTTACTCAATAAGCATGACTGGTTTGAGTACTGTAGCGATCGTCACCTGTTTTATGTTGTAAAAGCGACGGTCGAAACAAAGTTATAAACAAGTTCATTATATTAGCTTCATGAAACAACACGCGTTTTATTCAAAGCACTAAAAATAATCATATTTATATAAGATATAACACCCAAAAGGCAACAAATCTTATATTTGGTGACCCGAAACGTGTAATACACAACACCTTCCCCCTGGAGTCCTGCCCAGCATTCTTGCAACCTTCAACAACTTCAGTTCAAGCTGGTCGCTGCGCTGTCGTCAACTGAAGAAACAATGGGACTTTACTATTCAATCCAGAGCGCCCGCTAAACCGCAGTTCCCGGTTGATCTACTTTCACATACCAGATCTAGCCCGGATGTCTGCTGCTGCAGTGACCGCTACCAGCCATCATAACCAAAAGGTAAGTGCTATCATTTATTAAGTTTTAAATGTCACTTAGATTGAAATTCACCATTATTACCGTAAAATAACCTTCAAACATTGTCATTTCTGGCACGCCCGCGATTCCTTCTGTGCGGTTGATAGCAACTTTCCTAAAATGTCCTGCATAAAACTCAACAACCTTCAAATTATAGCTTTTTTTCTATAGCACATGTTAAAGTGTGCTTTTATCAACTCAAAACAAAAGGTCAAGTTTTACTTTAACAGCAAGGGTAGATAAAGTAGCACTTTAACATCAAGGATAGATAAAGTAATTTAATTTTATAACTTTTGTTTAAATTAAATATGGCAGCTTCGTATTATCGTAGCAACCCACTCTAGCTACTGACATTTTGAAATGTGATTGACTGTCATTATTTTCTTTTGAAATTGTTAAAGTTCTTGCTATAGAAAAAAATATTGTATTATACACGACGATAAAGTTATTTCTATCCACTCTTGAATCATTAACGTCTCGACTTCGTCTCGACGTTAAACGATTCACTCGTTGATAAAATTTAACTTTATCGTCTTGTATAATAAATTACTATTAAATTGACAATTGACACAATGTGACATATCACAGTACCTTCAAGATAGCTTCGTTCGTGCGCACATATCGCCACAAAGTGCTATAAACTATATTCACTTTCAAACTGCGAACATTGATGTTTTGGCCTTCCTAAGTTTTTCACTTTACGCTGCCCACGGTCCAAAATATATGGAAACCCTATTGTTAACTGTAGCAGTATGATCCATATCGTTTAATCCCGAACAAAGGCTAATTTTTCACAAAATCCTCTGTAGTATGTGCTGTCTGTCTGTTTGTCAACAACTTACACAGCTTTCTTCCGCTCGCGTTGTTCGCATGTCCAAGGCACATGTTGACCAAATACATTCAGCGTCTACAATCACACGCATTCATAGCCTGCGGTGGTCGAGTGCGTAGAGCAGCCACGTCCTCGGCTTGGTGCTTTTGCTCGCGCGTATCGAAGGCCTATGTTGACCGGATGCATATTTTGAAACACAGGACGCTAGGAGCATATCATAATCATAATCATCATAATCATAACTCTATAATAAAGCAGAACACTTCCCAAGGTCAAACATTTCAACTCGTGGTCTATGCGTAGTTAGGTATTGTGGGCGTGGTCTTGATATTTTCTAAGAGCCAGTAATATGGAAGGAGAGAACAATTAATGCTCTTGTTAGGGCCTACACACATTTTTTACGTTACACAGGAATGTTTGTACTATGTACACATAAATATTAAATCTGCAAATAACCTAAATTCGGAGCTTTGTACAAAAATATGGTTATAAACTTTTTGCAAGTGGACTTTACTACCTCTAGGAAGAAAAGGCGTCGTGCATCACGTGACCACAATTCGAGGTTGGAGGTAAAATAACCTAAAATTGTAATGTAAACATTACGGTAACCGTAGTTTCGGAGTGCTGTACTTGCAAAAATATTTAGTTTTTTAATTAGAATTGGCTGCCAAAGGATTATTTAAATATTTTTATTGCCATAAGTGTTTATTTGTTCAGTTTTTAAAATGCCTTCGTTCTGTATGGTGGTAAAGTGTGGTAGTAATGCAGCCAGGGATGCACCATTGATTCGTTTCTTTAGGTAAATAAGTATATAAATTAAATAGTTTATTTCACGATCTGTATTGTTTTCTTTATTATGATTTGATATTTTTTACAGAATTCCTTCAATTTTCACCAGTGGCAGAAAAGTTTCCAAACTCTTGCAGTTACGGAGAAAAAAATGGATTGCTGCAATCAAGAGAGACGATTTGACAGAATCAAAACTTAAATAAGGTCGTGTATGTTCACTCCATTTTCATTCTGGTAAGAAATAGTGAGTAGTAGCGAAAAATTTCGAATTTGTAATTTAAATGACTTCCTCTTCAGAAAAACCGGCTTCTTTGTTTGACCAAGACAACCCCGATTGGGTACCCACAAAATGTATGGGCCACACAACATCCCTCCAGGTGAAATCAACAGTTAGATTTAAAAGACTGAAAGATCGTGATGCTAAGGTATGTACCTATCGATTGATTTTAGTGCTCGATTTTGTGCATGTTAGTACTGAATCTGAATGCTATACTTTTTATATTTGAAAGTAGGTATTACAGTTTTAATTGATTACAGACTAAACAAATACCTATTAATCCACCAGAAGACGTAGAAGAAAGTATGGATGTTGATGTTCCAGCGGAGATCACCCACGAGCAGCTTCAATTTGGGCTTCGTAAAACAAATGAAGAAATTGATTCGTTAAGGGAGGAATTAAAAAAATATAAGTTGGACCAGGACTATTTCAAAAATAGTGATAGTAATACATTATATTATACAGGATTTCCTGAATATGTATATTTAGAAAATGTCTATAAAGTAGTAGAGCCTTACCTTTCAGGACAAGGCAGTTTGACAAAATTTCAACAATTAGTGTTAGGTTTAATGAAATTAAGGCTAAATTTAGCGTTTACTGATCTGGGCAATAGATTTCAGTGCCACCGTACAACAGCGGCACAAACATTTGAAAGGGTTGTCGAAATTCTTTATTGCAGACTAAAGTGTTTTATACAATGGCCAAGCAGAGAGGATATACAAATGAACATGCCCAGTTCATTTAAAAATGTTTTTAAGTTACGCACTACAGTGATGATTGTTTCGAGGTTTTTATTGAGAAACCCTCAAATCTAGAGGCAGCTGCAAAAACTTGGTCTCATAAGCACCATCACACGATGAAATTTTTAATAGGCATTACTCCGCAAGGAGTTATAATGTTTATTTCAAATGTGTATGGGGGTCGCGCAAGTGATAAGTTTATCACTGAAACCTGTGGCTTTCTCGACAAATTAATGCCGGGCGACTTAGTCGTAGCTGATCGAGGTTTTGCCATAGAAGATTCAGTTAAAATCTATTGTGCAGAAGTACAGTGCCCTGCTTTAAAAAAAAAAAAGAAAACAGTTGAATGCTCTAGAGGTAGAATCGACAAGGAAATTAGCAAGCGTACGAATTCACATCGAGAGAGTGATAGGGCTTTTGAAATTAAAATTTAAAATATTGCACGAAATTTTCCCTTTAGTAGCCCTGAAAAAGGGGGACAATGATTTTGCATTTATTGATAAAATAGTAGTGGTTTGTTCAGTATTATTAAATTTGTGTCCTGGAATTGTTCCACTTGACTAAATATTTCAAATAAAAAACTGTTAAAAGCAAATTATTTTTATTTAATTCCAACAAATAAATACTAATATAATAGCTATTATAATACCTTACATATTACTTAGCTCACAAAAAGCATTACATTTCATAAAATCTGTATGTTAAACCTACAGAAAGAGTTATAAATGTTTATTTGCAAAACTTGCAAATCCACGGATTATTATCAGGTGTTGTTTTTAAACCTAGGCAACTCAAATGGTACCATTCGATTTTGCAGAACCCGGAGTCGCACCCTATCATTGGCGTTTTCTCATCGTCTTCTTGCCGACACACACAATACAAAACTTTATTTGGATCGGCTTGTAGCAATTCTGCAGCACCATTTGTTTCGTCCTCTGATGTTGTTAGAACAACTTCATCATATAACTCTACAGGACATCTTGCATCTTCCCAGTTATTGTCCTGCTTTTCTACTTCTGCTTCGTCTGCTTTTGTTTCCGCTTTTGTAAAATACTTTCCCAGTACCTCAGGAAAAAGTACTTTAAAAAACAGATTTTTTGCTTTTTCGCTTTCACGTTCCCAAAATACGCTGTTGAATTGGATTTTGGTGAAAGTACAGTTTTCCTTACTCCACGCAAGTAAATAGCAATAGTCTACTTTCGTCAGAGCAAGTTGCATTTGCACCTGATAATAATAGGCATGGTCTTCTGAAACTGTCACTTCACCATCCTTAAACTTCAAAAAAAAATTCTTTTTCTCTTCCATCAATTCAATTACACCACTATGTCTTGCACAATATAGGCATTTCACCTCGAGAAGACCCATACCACAACAATCGCATTGTACAACTGCATCTGGAGATGCACCAAAATATGGGTAATTGGAATTTATGAACAAACCCATCTTGTCCGCTCCAAAATTTTCATGCGTCTCCTGCATTTTTTTAGTAAAATCAGCAACGGCTTGCACCTCATGTTCGCATCCATACTCTAGGGCCTTCACCTTTAATTTATATTGAGAGGGATAGCAGATGGACTTGATTACTGACATGGATGGCTTATCCACGGAGGTCCTGCAACAGCTTTTAAATTTAGAAGCTGTCACTCTTCCAGCTCGATACAAAAACCAAGCTCTTGATTTGGACTGCAGTCGTGTTTCCTTTTCAATATTTCTGCAGTCTAGGTTGGGTACCGACAGATCTGCGGACAAACCTGAAAATTGTTACATTAGGTAAATGTTATTCTCATTAAATTTAATTAAATTACAGACAAAAAATGTATTTAACTGTAATTACCTATTTCTTGCAGTTCACGTAATGTTTTGTTCTCGTGCTCCTCCTTATAATGTACCATAATCGTAAATTTTTTCTTGTATTCAATTTCAGCATAAATCCGCTCAGAAAAGGGCTTCGTGACGGTATGCAGTACCGAACCTTGAGAAGTGTTTGCCAAATTTCGAAGTAAATCGAATTTCTCATCTTCAGTCATAGAGGGTACAACTGTTCTCTCCTTGTCTCTACATCGCAGAGGTTGATCGTGCCCAACTTTCTTCTTTTTTGCAGTTGCAAAGTCCAAGTCCACCCCACGACTTGGATCGGCAGGCTTATTTGTTGGGGGCATCCAATATGCCGTTTTACCCGTGCAACTAACTTGCTCCAACTTCCTCACAGCTTCCTCTAGACAAAATAGCACTGCTGCCACATGTGTACAGCTTTCACCAAGCCCAGCAACTCAGTCGCAATGCGCAGACACAATTTCACCGTCCTTCTTCGCAATTATCCACGGCAATAGCAACTTCTCTCTTAGACGTTGAGAGTGCAACACCTACAACAAACAATATAGTTAAGTACATAATTATCATTATAATATATTAAATTCTTACGTTTCCTAATACAAGCACGCAACACCCAAAGGTTTTCACGCAAATCTTTACCCAGCCACAAGCTGCTTGATTATATGCCTCGAGACTTTTGTAGGCTTTCATTTGTTCACATGTATATGCACTTTTGGCGTACACTAAATAATTAAATAAATCCGGATAAAAAACTTTCGGGAAACTTTCAATCTCGGTCGAGCAATCTTCTAATGCGATTAAGTAAGGATCAACTTCAATTGTTGATATTTTCGACATGTATCTATCTCGGTGTGCTTCCTCGAGGGTTAAATAATAATTGCTCAGCTCCATTTTCTTCCCCTTTCAAAAAATTGCGTTTATTTAAAATAGAAGTTGGCCATGTATGCTGGAGAATACCTACCCACTAATAATCTCTTTCTTCAATAACAACACCTTAGTTCTTAAACAATAATGTCACTATATAATATTTCTAACACTACTAACCACTATTAACTACACTTAAAACTGTTAAAATAACTTTAAAAACGCTAAATCAACAAACAAAACAGTACCACGCGACGCAACTCCCAAGCATAAAAATCTGGTGTGATACACTCACACAACTTCCTTTTACAGTGTTCTTATAATTAGTCAAAAATTTCATTTTTAATTTTTAGCCATTTGTCAAAAATTACAAATACTACAAAAACGGTACAAAATAGAGCGTTAGTTGAAGAGACAAATTTTCTCTAGAATTTTAAGGTGAATTCAAAAATGTAATAATATACCGGGTGTTTTATTTAAAATGGGAGTTAATAAAAAAAATAGCAAAAAAAACAAAAGAAACCCACTTTAGAAGTATTCAACTGGAAAATCACCTATTTCACATCAATACACATTAAAAATGTAGTAAAAATGTAAAGTTTAAAAAAAATCGTTGGAGGTATTCAACTGGAAAATCACCTATCTTTCATCAATATAAATTAAAAATGTAATAAACATGTAAAGTTTGAGAAAAAATCGTTTTAAGAGTTGTTTTTGAAAAATTTTCTTCAAAAGCTTGCTGTCGCATCTAGATAGTACACAAAACTTATTTATGAAGTTTCAACGCCATACCTCTTTTCGTTTTTGAGATATTCTGTTCACAGACAGACAGACACACATACACAGACAGAATGACAGACCAATGAACAAAAATATGTATTTTGGGTTCAGGGGACTTTAAATCTGTGGAAAACTCAATTTAGAATTTTTGGGGTGAACCCAATACTTCCTTTCGTAAGAGGAAGTAAAAATCTTAAAATCTTGGACAATGTGCAGCTAAGAGTTTATCATTTTCGAGAGATAGTATTTTAAAGACGGAGTTCTGTTTTCCAAAATTTACGGCTGCATTATCTGCAGACAATGCTGATATTCTATTATTTGGAAGATTGTGCTTTTTCAAAGAGCTAAAAAATTTTGTCAGCTATTGCTTTTGCTGACGAAATGAAGTCGTAATACATGAAATAAAGGGGGGAAATAAATTTACCCTCTATCGGGAAATGTTATGTCCCGGGCGATACCAACTCGGGACCGGAACATTGGTCATCAAACACGGGACTGTCCCGGGTAAATCGGGACGGGTGGTCGCCCTAATGTTGATTCACACACCACTTATAAGAACAAGACACCAAGCCAAATAAACAATATACCAAGACAAAATTACAAAAGCGACTGAACACCAAGAATTTTAAGCAATAATGTTGCTGATATCAGGTTGTTTTACAAGTGGGGTTGATTACCTGAGTTTTTGGAATAGGAATTAGACACTTAAATACGTATACAAATTATCCATCATAACAATAAAACATAATATTTCCTTTATATTTGGGATATTCCAAAAGCAGATAAGTACTTAATTGTCCGTATTTTAAGAAAATTGTAGGTTTGTCTAAATATAGTGCTTTTAGAGATCAGCAAATTCCAGGAATTTAGTTTTTAGAAACTGTCCCAGTGACATTTCCACTAACTGGATTTATAGCATTGTAACAATAATTAGCATTTAATCCTAGAGAAATAATAAACCGTTGGTATAGAATGAAAACAGTATGGGTAAAAGTGAGGACAACATGGTTGCTCAAAGAGCCGCACTTCCCGGCCGATCAGATGGCGCCACTTGTAGAGTTTGCCTTGCAGTGATCTATATTATTTACCGGACATCGCTCTCCTGTCAGTCATTATTCTTACCCCTAGAGAAATAAGACTTGGTTTATTATTTCTCCAGGTTCTTAACCAATTTAAAATGGTTAAAATTAACTGCTGCGTGCCAAACTGCATCCCTGAGAGGAACCACGGTCGACATCGATTTATACATCCTGAAAAAAACCCTGAATTATACTCCAAGTGGTTGCATGCAATTGGTAACAGAAAGCTCTTTACCCTCAATAAAAACTATGTTTACGATAACCTTCGGGTATGCGACAAACATTTTGTCAAAGAAGATTTTGGCCCAAATAATGTTGTAAAAAGAACAGCGTTACCAAAACTATTTTTGCCAGTTAGGTAGGTGTATACATAACGCATGTAGGTAGTTTTTTTGGGGTAGTTGCAGAGCAACAAAGTTCATCCCTGATAGAAGTGGCACAACATCTTACTGCAGATTTTTCAACCAGTATGCCAGGTGAGTTAAGGTTATTTTTTTAAGTAGCTGAATGTGGCATGCTATTTTTTCCTAGCAGTTATGCCCCAGATCGAACGAGAATATTCACATAGCATCCCGCAGGGTGAAATTCTTGAGCCTCAGCTAGGGGCAAGGCCTACGGCAGTACTTCGATTAGAGCATCCTGGGGAAACTATGGAGTTTGCTTGTATTACACCAGGTGCAGTATTGAACACTGAGGCAGAGAGTATAACACCTCGTCCTCAAACACCAATATTACAAACAGGTAAATTTGCAACAGTTTGAGACAAAATACAGCTTACCTCAAAATGTTGGGAAACTCTTGACTTTAGTTTACCTACGATAAAATATGCTGCTTTAAGGCAGCTTATCTAGTACGAGGATGTGCTGAAAAGTTCCAGGCTTTAAATAGAAAGAAACGTGCTAGCGAAATATGAAACATTTTATTCAACGTACTCCCCCCTCAAGCTAACACATTTAGCACAACGCTTCTCCAGTTTTCTTAACCCCTCCAAATAGAAGTGGGACGGTTGTCCTTCCAAAAACGCCTCCGTAGCTGCGATGACTTCCTCATTGGAGCCAAACTTGTTATGCCTAAATTTATATATTTATACCTATTATTTGTGCACCAAATTATGTAATTATTTTTGTAGTTGTTAAGTGTCCTATAAATGGAGATTTTTTTGTTGGACAATAAATCAACTATTATATTATGTCGCTTTTTTTCTTTTGTTGACTGTTAGCCCAAGAATAGCGTCGAGTAATTATACCTTGGTCACAAATTGTTAATATCAGTACCCAAGGAAGTGAAAACCAAAGCTGCCATGTGAAAACGATCTTGATAAACCAGCATGGACCAATACGATGATTTATGGATTTCTATGATTATCACTGATTGTCTCATGCTAGGTTATCAAATATCAAATTTCAATAAACAGTATAGTAAAATATTACCAGAAATGTATTTTCAATTTCCCGCCAAAATGAACTTCCCGGCCACTAGAGGCGCTGACATTCAGTTCTCTTTCTGTCTTAGGGACATTTCATTCTATACCAACGGTTTATTATTTCTCTAGGCATTTAATACTGAACACAAAAAATCTGGTGTGATACACTCACACAACTTCCTTTTACAGTGATCATATAATTAGTCAAAAATTTAATTTTTAATTTTTAAGCATTTGTCAAAAATTTTCAAAAATTACGGATTCTACAAAAACGGTACAAAATAGAGCGTTAGTTGAAGAGACAAATTTTCTCTAAAATCTTAAGCAGAATTCAAAAATGTAATAATATACCGGGTGTTCCATTTAAAATAGGAGTTAATAAAAAAAATAAAAAACAAAAGAAACCCACTTTAGAAGTTTTCAACTGGAAAATCACCTATTTCACGTCAATGCACATTAAAAATGTAATAAAAATGTAAAGTTTGAAAAAAATCGTTAGAGCCGTTTTTGAAAAAATCGGAAAAAACTGAAAAATCACAAGAGTAAACACCTACTTCCGGTTATGCGATTTTCTTCAAAAGCTTGCTGTCTCATCTACATAGTACACAAAACTTATATATGAAGTTTCAACGCCATACCTCTTTTCGTTTTTGAGATATTCTGTTCACAGACAGACAGACACACAGACAGACAGACACACAGACAGACAGACACACAGACCAATGAAAAAAAATATGTTTTTTGGGATCAGGGGACCCTAAAACGTGAAGATCTGTTGAAAACTCAATTTCGAATTTTTGGGGTGAATCCAATACTTCCTTTATCGTAAAAGGAAGTAAAAAGAAGACACTATTCAATTCAGCAGTATCGGTGTATCCAATATGTAGGAAGAAAGTGGCCTGGAGGCTATCCAAATATTTCCAATCTGTAACGTGCTTTTAAAACTTTCTTTAGTGCAACAAAAGTTATTAGATTCGTCGTATATTTTAAATGCGGCATATGCCGCGGGTTTCAGCTAGTAGGAGCATATACTGCAGCCTGATTAGTTACCTGCGAGCGACCGAAACGTTAGAAGGACATGACACATGCCCACATGCCGGCGCTCAAGCCAGATCAGCTGATCAGCTGTGGTGAATGTTTATGGTTTGTTTCTCGTGTTTTTCAGTTTTCATTTGAAAACGCTTTCATTCTTTCAATGCAATTGTACCTACCTAGTTATTCATAATAGTGATACACGAGTACCTATGCATAAAGTAAGAGGCCACATATACAGCGAGAGTGTTAAGTCTGGAATAAAGTTCATAAAAGTTGATTTTTACAGATTTTTAGCAAAAATCCTCGGACACTTCAACTTTTGTTCTTAAATAGTCTTCTTTTGACGCATATTGCCTTTTTCCTGTTGCTTCCAGTGGCGGCGCAATAGGTAGCTACTTGAAAATTCGAAATGACAACCTAGTCTTTGTGATACATCAAAAGAGTGCTCTATTAGAGACCTTTCGATTGATGTATCGCAAAGAGTAAGTTGCTATTTAGAATTTTCAAGTTTCCCCCTATTGTGCCGTTCCTGGGCGCAACTGGTAAGTCAGTAAGTGCAATATTGGTCAAAAGATGCGTATTTAAAAATAATAGTTGACGTGTCCGAGGATTTTTGCTAAAAATCAACGACATAAATTTTATGAATTTTGTGCCAGACTTTACACTCTCACTGTATATGTATATCAGAGAAGCGCCGAAAAAATCTGGTTTAGATTATTTTATGTTGATTAACATTTCCAACAACCAAGGTGTCCCCAGTAAAAATTTTAAAATAATGTTTTGTGTATACCTACATATTGCTTTGATACAAATAAACTAACTTCTAAGTTATACCCCAGACCTGCATATTTGTCCGATAAAAAATTCTAAACAGCATTTTTTTTATTTTCCTCATTCGATAATTTTAGTGACAGTGCAACAATTATCGCAATTTTCAAATCGTAAAACGGCGCCAAGATAGCACTTCCCGCTTATGTTTCAGCGCACCAATCAGGCTGCAGTATATGGTCCCATGCTCCTAGCGTCCTGTGTTTCAAAATATGCTGACCGGATGCGTACAACCATTTTTCACAAAATTTACTGTCGTAAAACTGCAAGTTTCTCGCATGTACAAACCTTCCGTACGCATGCAACCTTATACAGCCTTCTTCCACATGTTATGCACTGCCGTCACCAGATATCCATTTACCGATTACTGCGAGACAACCTGCATATACGCCACTTCAATCGTAAACATCGGTTGCTTTTCCGGGAAAGCGCGTGCGTAGCAGACGCGTACGCACGCTGCTGCTTCCGCGTCATTCTTTTCTTTAAATGTGCATTTACATGCAAATATGCATTGCTTTCTTCTAGCAAATCAATTTTTCCTTGCATGTTTTGTACTTTCGTTTATCAGCTACTTTTGCAGTTGCAACCGCACCCGCGACCTGCGCTGATCCAGTGCGTGCAGCAAACCCTTGTTTTCGGTTCAACTATTGACCCTCACACATTCAGAGTAGCGTTCGCAGCCTACTGCCGCTGCCCGCATGCACCCATGGCCTACTCTGGTCCGTGCATACAGCAGCAACTCTTGTCCGGTCTTGTATGGTCCCCAGGCAAGCCTCTGCGATACAACCTGCAAATATGCAACCTCAATCGTAAACATCGGTTGTTTGTCGGGAAAACGCATGCAATAGACCTCGCACACTTCTGCAGTTACGAACCTAGTTAAGTTTCCTTAAGTTTGTTAACACTCAAAAAGTTACATGTCACTGAAAGACATTACCGAGACAGTCAGTTTCCTTCGGCTGATCCCGCCTACTTTTCAGATCGACAAAACTTCCACGCTTCCATGTGTTTATGTGTTTGTTGCCTATTATTCTTTTACCTTTTCATGCATACGCTCACCTTTTCTTCTCTCTTTTTCAGCTTTCATGTCTGAAGTAGGAGAAGACGCTCGATCAACGACCAGACTCGTGTGACCAGTGGCAGTGTATGAGTAGTGTTGTGTTATTATTTATCGCTACCTATTGTTATGAGTTATTGTTATTACTTTTTAAGGATTTTTGAAAAGCTCCAGGAGGTTTTGTAGCTAAACATAATCCTGTTACTTTCATACGGGGTTATATTAGTTTTCCTACCTGGCCTTGCTTCCTCTTTTTCTCTTTGGGGGGGGGGGGGGAGTAATGTAGCGATCGTCACCTGTTTTATGTTGTAAAAGTGACGGTCGAAACAAAGTTATAAACAAGTTTATTATATTGGTTTCATAAAACAACACGCGTTTTATTCTACCAGTATATATAAGCGTATTATATAAGATATAAGGCCCGAAAGGCTACTAATCTTATAGTACGAGCGTTAGCGAGTACTTAAAATATGAAAGTTGAAATGTGAAATATTAGATTTTTATATAAATGTGACATTAAATGTTAAACCATGACCAAGCTGAGCAGAACCCGTTCTTATGTAATAAAATACAATAAACAGCTTCAGTTGATGTTTTGCATTTTGCAGAACTGAAGTGTATTGTTGGTGGCATTGTAAGTTTATGTCATATTCGAGGTTAGCAGGTTAGGTTTTGCGTCAGTTTGTGCCAAAACTGAAGCAAAACCTGTCAACCTCGAATATGAGGTGGCGAAGCACCCATAAAAAGAATATGAATTATATCACGCCACAAAAAGGTTTTAGAGACCAAACATATATTTTAAAAGGTACTTTACTAAACTATTGCTTTTGCATAATACACTAAGTGGAAATATTGTGGCAAATAAATAGTTTAAATGACAATCTGCATGTGCAAATCGTAAAGGAACGTGCTTATAATTTAAGCGTTAATTCAATTAGTAAGCAATGTAGACATTATTATAAAGAGCATATATTCCTCTAATACGTGCTACTAAAATCAATTTCTTACCTCTACGAACCACGGCCAAAACACGTGCCAAATATGTACTATTTGACACATTCAGTATTAAACTTTTGTTGAGCATAATGCACGTGGGATAAAGTTCTCAAAATGCATATCCAATTAGTGTGTAACGTTAGCACCTAAACAAATCTCAATTAAATTATAAATACCATGCTTGGAATTCGTACGGCGCTAATACGTCACGATCAAGGCTTGTATCTTTCGTGCGGATTGTAGATAAAACAAATCGACACAGAAACGCGCGTCACCGCTTGAGCCAGAGCCCAGCGCAATCACACACGGCCTTCCTCCCAGAAATTAATCCAGATAGCGAGGCCTAGAAAGGTATATAACCAGGATGTTTGACCTGCTGAAGACATTTCGATCCAGCAACCCGCTCAGCAGCTCTAACTGAAAGAGCCCAGGCTCTTTTTGGGCTTACCGGAGCCGTCCGGAACAGTAATACACTTGACTCTATGGACCCAACCTCTCCTAGCACCCAGAACTTTCCTGAAACCCTTTCTCTAGCTACCGATGTTTAACAGTATGAGGAAGCAATCCTGAATATTATCTTTATATGCCGATGTTTACTGGTATCAGCGAATATTTCCATGAAACCGTTGGGAGTCATATCTCTGGTTGCCGACGATCCGGTATCAAGATACGACGCTCAAATGCGCCCCTAACCCTACATCCTATTTGGGTCTGGACTCCGACACTATGTTAGGAGAAGCAATAAAGAATTCGCCTCTAACGAAGTTGCAACGAACGTACCCTATGCGACCTTTGCGTCATCCCCAAGGTCATTCCTGGTAAGAAGTAAGCAAAGGCACGGCGTACCTGTTACCAAAGCATTTTTCTGTCCATCGGCGAGGTACTGCTGCACCGCTAGAAGAAAATTCCAGCTCCCGCTGAGACCCCGAGGCGAACACAGATTCATCGCCCGCAGCTGCCCAGATTTGCCGTGTACCGCCGGAATTTTGCCCAGGTAAAAATTTGACTTTTACATCACTTTGGGTGCCCCCAAATGGAGCTTCAGGGGTTGTCAAGCATCAGTACTGCCTGATTTACCCGCTGAGGAGAACCACAACCCGGGTATTTGTCGAGGTTTAGTAACATTAGTTTCACACCGAAGAGAAACAAACGCGCCATTGTGTCGCTTATAATCCTTTAGCTGCAGGAGCGGCCGCAAAAGCAGCACGCCTTCCTAAGTGATTTTTTTATCGGAATTCCGTGCTATATCAAGACTGGTCCATGTATGGTGGGTTGCAGATCTCTCAGGGTCAGCTTTACACCCCCCGTCCAGAATGATTTTTTTTTTATGATTGAAACATTGTACATGCGTTACTAAATTTATTCTAGTTTAAGATCTGACTTGTAATTTTACAGACCAATAGAAACTTTATATCTAATGTGTTGTCTGTTTATAAATTTGAGTTATGAATCGGACTTTGGCATAAGAACGACCCATGGTAACATTACAAGTTGAATCAGGTTGCTGGACATCTTAAATGATTACATGCACACTGAGTAATTGGAGTGCTACTGAAATTGTTTTAAAATGTATCACCAAATTACATTTATTACCAGAATTCCTCGACCGACCCTATTATCGATAAAAATAACAAATAATACAGGGCTTAGGTAAGATCCTTGTGGAACACCAAATAGAACTACAGTAACTGATGAGATGCAATTCTTATATTTAACAAATTTAATTCCTCCACACAAATAATTAATACATCATTCCAGAATTAGTCCTACTGATAAAGGATTTTTGGAGAAAAAGCACTATTTCAATAAAGACGTGTGTTTTGATGGAAATATTGGTACAGAATGTTCCCGTTAGCATTTTACATCGGAACACATAAACACATATGAACGTATACATTTTTTAAATGCACTACAATAGTAATAGTAACAGCCAAATACAGTTTGACCAGCTGAAGGTTAGCCTTCCAGAAAATATTCTGTAACAATCGGCCATTCTGTCTTGATTGCGTCTTCGCGATCTACGTTAAGTCAGCAGGTTAGTACAGTGAATCTATCTATCTGAAAATAAACATTCTTACAGCATCAAATCTTTTTATCGAGGATACGCCCGTGCAAAATCTGAAATGCTGTCCCCTTTCTCTTCTTTCAATATCTTTTTGAGTAGGATTCTCAGTTTCCAATAGCAAGCCAGACATGACAACCGACAGGTGCGTCTGGTCAGAGCGAGCCCGTCGTCAATGCCTCACCAACGAAAATAAATAGCTCACTCACCACTTGTGGAACATTCCATAAACGATGCTTCGTTACTATCTCAATAACTCTTTTAACCCTGAAGGTTAAAGATGAACTATTATCAGCACAACCACAAAATATTGCATGTACCATCACCCAGCCGTACTGACGTGCATTTCATTACAGTATCACATCAAATTGTTTCAGATTTCACCTCTCAACGTGTCCCTTCAACTTTCTAACAGGTCAAGTAAATCGTCCCTATCTCTAACTTCATGTTCACTATCTGTATCACACTCCACAGTGCTGTGATAAGGTCTCAGTGCATCAATCACTACAATCTTGGTAAAAATTGTATTTCCCCTCGAACTCTACACTTATAATTTTGTAGCTCTCTTCCTCAAAAAGCTTTGTAACTCTATAAGGACCAATATGCAACAGTGAAAATTGACGGTGACCAGGAAACAGACGAAATCCCTATTAGACGAGGAGTGAGACAGGGTTGCTTTCTATCACCCTGCCTCTTTAATATCTATTTAGAGGTGATTTTTAAAAAAGCTCTAGGAGAAGAAAAAGTCGTCCGAATTGGAGGTGAAAGTATTACAAATATAAGATATCCTGATGACACAGCGATATTGGCTGAAAGCATCGAAGACCTTCAGATGATGTTAGACAAAGTCAATGAACAAAGTATACAAATGGGATTAACCATAAATGTTAAGAAAACCAAACTGTTAGTGACTAGCAAACTTGATGTAGGCCCACTGAATTTACAACTTAATGGAGTAAATATCTCTCAAGTCGATCATTTTAAATATTTAGGTAAATAAAATATCGCATTTAGCTAGCTAGGAATTCTTTTCTGAAGTTTAGAACAATACTAAGTAATAAACATCTCAAACTGACCAATAGAACTAAATTTCTCAAATGCTATGTCTGGTCTGTGCTTCTGTACGGATGTGAAACCTGGACACTAAAAATCGTTACTATGAACCGCATTGAGGCATTTGAGTTGTGGTGCTACCGTAGAATCCTCAAAATTCCCTGGACGCAAAGAAAGACAAACGAACAAGTGTTAAACATGATGAACAAAGAAAGAAAACTTTTAACTATAATAAAACAAAGAAAACTAGAATATCTTGGGCATGTAATGAGAGGACCAAAATACGAACTTCTACGTTTAACACTAAATGGGAAAATAGAAGGAAAGAAGTGGATAGGCAGAAAGAAAATGTCGTGGCTGAGAAACCTGAGCCAATGGACAGGCCTAACAGCCGAACAATTATTCCATGCTGCACGGGATCGATATCGATATAAAGAAATTGTCGACATGGTGATAGTCAACGTCTGATAATCGGACAAGACACATGAAGAAGAAGAAGGACCAGAGAACAACTTCTTACTAGTATCTTTTGTACTGCCAGATACCCCGTGTTTCCACAAAACTAAATCGCTTTTCTTGTAGTTCGTAATGACTTTTCCCTTTTTATCGAATCTATGATTCATTTTATCAGCTACTGCCTCCAAATTTTCATGGGCCTTTTCTCTTTTTTCTGCTGTGCTAGGCCCAGTTTTACGTAGCTCTAAATTTTAAGCAAATTACCTTTGTTTGTAAACATCAGTTCATATGGTGTACGTTTCATACTACTATTTCGTGTATTATTCATACCCCAAACAAATTCTGAGATACCAACATCCCAAAGACATTCACTCCTTTAGTTGAAGGTTGTGTTACATCTAATAAGGTTCGGTACTTTTTTATTTGCCCATTTGCTCTAGGTGTCGCTACTGCTGTTAAAACATGTTTAATTTGTTTTTCACTAGTGAATGCTATGAAATGACGGCTAGTAAACAAACGCCCATTGCCGTTAATGATACGTCTAGGATATCCTAAAAACATTCCGAAGATTTTTAATATATTCTGCAAACCTTAGACCTTTCGATGGCTTGGTGACAATATATTTTGCAAATGAATCAATAAGGGTTAAAAGATAACTATTACCTGATTTACTTCTAATGAAAGGCCCCACGTGATCGATATGCACAGTGTTCATTGGAATGCTAGACTTGGAGATCTGGTGTAATACTCCTGGTTGTTTTCCACAATTACCTTTGCTATACGCGCATTCCAAACATGCACTAACATATTTTTTATGAAACGTGTCATTTTAGCAAATCATTAATTTTTTTTATAATAGCAGCGCAGATTTGGAACCCAACAGACCCTATTTCATCATATTTCTGCAAGGGTTTCCACCTCACGGATCTAGGTACTGCCAGTTGATTTCCGTTGAGTGATTTTCAGTATAAACGATTATGCTTAAAGCTGAAGTTTTTTGCCAAATCGGAATTCGGTTGCTGCTGTAGCTGATGTACTGTGTTGTAACGTTTAATGTTTTGATGTCCCTATGAAAGGCGACATGAATTCATATCACGGGTAACTCAAATCGGAGGCAGGGTTCGCTCAACTCAAATATATACAGTAAGGAAAAACACCATGTATATATATTGCGAGTTTAATACAGTTCACAATCGTTTCTCGCATCCTGATCTCCATTTCTTTCTGTCGCGCCAGTCGTGTTCTTGGAGTCCTCTGTTTTCCATAGCTTCCTGAACTCCAGCTTTCCAGCTTTTCCTAGGCCGGCCTCTTTTCCGTCTCACAGGTGGTTGCCACTCCCACACTTGTTTTGGTAATCGGTCATCTGTCATCCGTCTTAAATGGCCTTACCATTTTAACCTCTTCGCCAGGACTGTGTCGATTATTGTAGTGGCTATGTCCATTCTTCTTTAATGTCTACATTGCGTATTCGGTCAAGTCGAGTAAGGCCGCAGCACCTCCGCCAGTAGTCCATTTCTAGAGCTTTTATTCTATTTTCATCTCTCTGGTTAATGACCCATAGTTCGGCCCCATATAGGGTTATACTTTCTATTATTGTCTTGCATATTTTAATTTTAGTTCTGTTTGTTATGTTCTTACTCCATAATAGAGGGTTAATTTTTCTCATAGCGGTTCGACCTTGACCAATTCTACTGGAGATTTGGTTTTATTGCTTACGTTGTTACCTATCTGTACACCAAGATATTTATATTGGTTCGTGGTTTTAATGGTTTGGTTTTCAAGCTGTAAATCGGAGGCATGACCTCCAATAACGAAATATTCAGTTTTAACAAAATTGATCTCTAAACCCCATGTCTGATATTCGTCGTGTAACTTTCTCAGCATGTAATGTATATCATCGCGATCTTCAGCCAATACTACTTGGTCATCAGCAAAAAACATCGTGTGTATTTTATTATCTCCAAGATCTATGCCCATGTTCTTAAATTTTTTATTCCAATTTTGCAAAGCTCTACTTAAATAGATCTTAAATAAAGTGGGTGCTATACAACATCCTTGGCGGAGGCCCTTTGTAACCATGATTTTATTTGAAATAGCCTGACATACTTTCACACAGCTGGTCATATTTCTATATAAACGTTTAACAGCATGGATTAATGTATTTTTAATTCCTTTCTCTTTCATGATTTCCCAGAGCTTGACTAGGGGTACAGTATCATAGGCTTTTCGTAAATCTACAAATACCACATGTGTTTCTAAGTTATACGCTATTTTTTTTTCAATAACTTGCGTTAGGCAAAAAACATCTGTACAAGAACGCCCTTTTCGGAATCCACATTGTTCCTTGTCTTCTATTAGGTTTCTTTCTATCTTATTTTTTACTATTCTTCCATATAGCCTACTAAGAGAGTTCGTCACACTAATCCCTCTATAGTTGTCACAATTCATACGATTTCCTTTCTTGTACAGATTGCTAATATATGCGGTTTGCCATTCTTGTGGTAGATCGTTTCCTTGTAAAAATTTGTTAAATACGTATGCAAGCATTTCAAACAAAATCTCTGGTCCATTTTTATTAATTCAATTGGTACTCCTGCTGGTCCCGCTGATCGACCATTCTTCATACGTTGTAAGGCCATTTTGAACTCTTTTTGCGTTATTTCTTCTTCCTCTGCCGACTCATTTAAATAATCGCAATCTTGTATGTTTTCACTTTTTATAAATTGAGGTCTATCTTCTCTCAGCGATTTTTCATAATGTTGCGCCCAATTTTGTATACTTATCATCTGCAATTTGGAGTATTCTTTTCTGTCTGTTCTCATATTCCGTATTGTTCTCCATGCTTCTCGCGATCGGGTTGCATCTACATAAGTATTTATTTCCTCGCACTTCTTCTGCCAGCTAGTGTTTTTTGCTGTTATTACCTGCTGCTTAACTGGTCGACATATTTCTCTATACTTAGTTCTGGAATCAACATCTTTTTTCTGTAACCATTCCTGATATAATTGCTTTTTCTGTTTTACAATTACTTCTAGCTCAGTTGTCCACCACGAACATTTAGTTTTATATTGATGCTGAATTTATTCTCCAAGAGCTTCGTGTGCAGCTTGTGTTACTGACTTTATTATGTTATTGTATATATCCAGGGGGAAAGAGTACGGAATTTCTGATAGCTTCGTACTTAGCCGTAATTTGTACAAAAATCGAGTAGATTCGTCGTTTAGACTTTCCACATCAAATCTGGGAGTCTGTATTACAATTTGTTTTTCCATATCTTTGTTTCCAAGATCCTGAGCTCTTATGCTATAAGGAAACCAAATCTTTGTGTTTAATAAATAACGATCAGTTCCGCACTCTGCTCCTTGATATACTCGTACATCTTTAACTTTAATTTTAGAATCTTGTCTACCTATCGCGTAATCAATTATGGATTTCAATTGCCGGCTAGGTTGTGTCCAAGTATACGTAAGTATGAATTTCTTTATGTGGATAGAAGCCCTTCAAAATTTTGAGAGATGTGTGTCGGCACATGTCAATTAATCTCCTTCCGTTGTCATTGAGTTTTTCTTCGCCGTAGTATCCAACTACTTTGTCATTTTTTTGCTTTCCAATTCTAGCATTTAAGTCTCCCAAAATTATAATTTTTTTTCTATGGCTTATTCCATCTATCACTTCAGTTAATTTTCCGTAGAAATTATCCTTAACATTGTTATTTTCGTCTTCGGACGGCGAATAAACCCCCAGCAGTAACAAGTTATATCCCTTCTAATTAATATCCATCTTTATGATTCGTTCATCTACATGTTCCCAACTCTTCACGATGGAAATTGGTCGTCTGTTAATTAATATTGAAACACCAGCTTTGGCTCTTTGATCTTTATTGACTCCACTATAGAAGTGCATGTAGTCTTGTAATATTTCACTGCCTTGTTCTTTCTTTTTTCTCTCCGTCAAGACTACTACATCTAAATGTTTTCTTTTTATTTCTTTTATGACCTCAGTTTGTTTCGTGGCTATACCTCGGATATTCCATGTACTCATAATCAATGTCCTTTTTCGTTTGCTTAGTCGTTTTCGAATTGTTCCGTCCGGCTGTAGGTATCTGATTAGGATTTTTAACATATTATTTTTTTTACGTAGACTGGGGTGTTGGCGCATTGCTACAACCCCCTACCAGGAGGACCAGGGAATTTATTTTCAGGGTGTTCTTCCCTTAGCCTTTAATGTACCAACATCTATAATGTAAGGCAGCACGCTGTTAGTCTTATCCGCTTCCATATGCTGTTGGGTTCTATTTCAGTTACCTCTTCCACCATTGAAACCGTTTCGACAGGTAGAAATAATAGTGCGTAGTGAAAACCTCTCGGTCCTCGAAAACTCTAATAGCCGAGAGGTTGGAAAAAGTCAAGAGTTCAGTCAAGAGAGACTAGTTGATAGGAAAGTCGAAAGAGAAGAGATCTGACTGAAAGTCAGAGGAAAAACAGTCAGATCTAGCTCGGGTGCACCATGTAATTACCAAAAATATATTGTGTTTACCTATAACTGCACAACAAGACGAAATTCTTAAATAAGCTATTTGTACATTAATAAAATTAAATGATATTCTCTGGGGATGTTTCGGGGTTTCTGGTAATTCTGCAACCCATTTAACACGTACGGGTCGCAAGTTAGGGTCATCCGTCTTCGCTTGAAACAGGGTTTGCGCGCTGTCTATCTCACGTCCGCCTCGGACGTCACTACTGCGATAAGTGGCGGAAAAATGCCGGAGTTTGTTACCGTTCCTCGCGCTGGAAAAATATCCGCAAAATATTGAGATTACACAATACCTGGGATTCCGAGGTTGTCAATTTACGAAAGTAAGTTGTGGCGGTGCCGTATGATGTAATCCGGGGTTCCCAAAGTAACGCAAAAGTTACATTTTACGTTTGTAATTAGTCCGAGAACGGTCGGCAATTTTGATCGCTGGTGGCCGAGGGTTTTGGCCGCGAAGGTGCTGGTATGTTGCGGGCGATTTCACCTTCTGATGTAGTGGTACCACGGGCCTTTGGGCGGATGTTCCACAAAGTATCTGCAGGTTCTTACGTGAATTATTATAGGTATGTTAATAGATTTAGAGTAAGGTGCGGGTTAAACCATCACGATGAAGTGTTTCAGGGGTATTTGAGCTTAGGAACGAGGCGATGAGGATCGCTTTAAGCGGTTAATCCAGCAAGACAGGTCATCTGCCAAGCTAGAATTTAGGTCTGGAGAATTCTCTTTTAGAAGACAGGTCATCTACCAAGTTAAACTCGATTTGTAGCGGCTTCGCTTTACAATTGAGGTACGAAAAGTTTTAGCTTAAGCGCTGACAGATCAACTGCCACTTCCCTTAAAGCCTGGATTGGTAAGGGTAGAAGGTTTACCCTGTTAGACAGATCAGCTGCCAGAGAGGATTTGGGATCAGGAAAATGAAGAGGAGGGTTCAGGGCCGGGGCTGTGCCCCCCGGGGCTGGTCAGGAACGCTGGATTTAAGTTCGAGAGACCGGTTTAGGAGCTGGGCCGCCACTGGGCCCAGTGTTGCTAGTCAGGATAGGTGGGCTCTCAAGTTGTATGGATAGGATTAGGGGCTGGGCCCCTCTGGGCCCAGTGTTGCTGATCGAGATCGGTGTACTCAAGAGAGAGATTTGAAATAGAAGTGCAATCTTCTTTTATATCCTTCTGGTGGCTTTATCGGTGCAGCGGTTCTGGGTTCCCATAGAGTGGGGAAACTATGCGGTCGGTTTTTTAGCGCTACGTTGCGCATAGCGGAAGCCTTCGCGTTATAGGAAAGCCGAACGCCGGATAGATGTAACGCTCGATAATGTGATGCATAAATTTAAATACAATTTTAATGTTTAATAAAATGTATACAGGAGCTAGCGTTACAGTATCGTCTTGCAGCTGCAGAGTTAGAAACCAGTTGCCACTATCAAGTTGTAAAAGGTTGCAGTCTTGAGGATGTCTGCTGAGGGCATCTACGTGTTGCATATGTGTCCGTGGTCTATGTTCAATACAGAAATCATACTCTTGAACTTGTAACTACCAACATGCCACCTTAGGAAGTTAATGACGTTTAGCAAATGCACCTCGAACCGTGGTGCAATCAGCAACAACTGTAAAACGATGTTCCATTAAGTATATTCTACAACGTTACAAGGATTTTACCAACGCTATTGATTCTACTTCATAGTTGTGATAAACTTGTTTAAAAGTGGTGGTTACATGACTAAAATATGCTACCGGTTTTGCCCCTTTGTACTTGCTGCAATATACCTCCTAACACTTGTGTGTGTGAATGGGAGAATAGCATACCTGAGAATACAAGGAAAATACAAGAACATATCTGTGGTTACTGTTTATGCTCCAACTGAAGAAGCCGAACAAACTGATAAGCAGAAGTTATATGAAGAAGTGGAGAACGTATGTGGAAAGATTCCTAAAAGCGATAGTCTAATTATAATTTATTGTAGATTTCAATGTCCAAGTGGGACAAGAAGAATATAATGAACCAGTTGCATGCAAGCACTCGTTATACAAAAAGACATACGACAATGGAAATAAATTATCTAATTTAGCGTCAGCTCTGAATATGGAAATAAGCAGCACAAACTTCGAGCACAAGAAAATACACAAAGAAACGTGGAACTAGAATGATCAAATTTGTATTATCAGATCGAAAGTAATTTTTTTTAATATTTTATAAATGATTTTCGTAAACATCGGTTGCGTCACATGTTAATTTTTACATTCACATATAAAGTAAAGTAAAGTTCGGGCACTTCATTCCATGTAGGAACATGGCCTGAGACAAGGCGAGTCAGGGTCGCCAAAATATCTTTTTCCGAAACCCAGTCATCTGGCACACCGTTAACGGCGTACTGGGTGATGTGGTTAGCATCACGCCTTTGACGACTGCCTTACTTTCCACAACTGTGGTTTTCGTACCCAATTTTTAAAGCGACTGGGTGGGCTGCCCGCCAGTTGCCAGACGTCACGATTGAACCCCATTCTGTGGCACCACAGCCTGACGCCCTAACCGCTCGGCCACGCTGGCGTACATTCACATATACATACCTAGTATGTAAAGAGAAGGTATTGGGATAACGAAAAAATTTACTTCGAGATTTTGATTGATCTTAACGCTTTGAGGGCCCCTGAATCTATGTTCGACATGAAGTCTGTGTATATCCGTGCTCGTGTGTGTGTATGTAAGACGATGACTCAAAAACCATATAAGCTAGGTTGATGAAAACTTGATAGGATGGTATTATAGCAAAAACTTAGGTCTGTATCAGCTTTTGGGTGACAACAGGAAAGAGTACTTTACTTTATAAATATGTTATAATCTTTTACCCACATATTTTTGTCGTGTAGCAAAAACAGATTTTTATTAACTAGAGATAAGTGTTCGTAAATGAAAATGCACTGGTTTGATGAGTATGTTATAGAAGATGCATTCACCATACGCGTTTTCTTAAATGCCTGCAGCAGTAAAGTACATTTTTTTCTATAATAATTTTCAAGGTCAACTTTCTAGGGGATAAGTTGCATTCCTGCAGGGTCCCTAGTTTTAATAATGTTGGTACATAGATTTTTAGTTCTTCTTCCACTAAAAAAATGATTGTCATTTTGACAGATATGTCATAATTTAATATCGCTTGCTTCATTTTTGCATTTAAAATATTTCTTGGTTTTCTTTGTTTATCCTATTTTATTGATGATGATGATGATTCCATGTTAAAAAACGAAATTTGTCAAGAGTTCAAATTAAGAAACTTTAACATTCAAAATTGACACATAACCATAATTTTGAAAAAGTTCTACCAACACGAGGTATAAAAATGTCCTAGCGTTTTAATCACATATCTACCAACATTGTAACACTTTGACAGTTATTATAGAAAAAAAAAACGTACTTTAGCTGGTTTACCTACTTGTTGAGAAATAATCTTACGACAGGATTTTCGACTCTTGGAACAACTTGCCGGTCGATGTAGTGTGTGCACCATCGATTAATACTTTCAAAAACAAGTACGACAATCTCTAATATATTATGTCAATTGATATGTTTAAAATTGTCTTGTATTATTTTTTTAAAAGTTTTATGCCATTGCTGCCAATTGTAGTAATTTGTTTCTTTGGGCATTATAGGACCTTTGTCTTCAGCCCTTATCTGAATATAATAAATAAATAAATAAAATAAATAAATAAATATTTCTGGTATTATCTGAATTACTGGTGAATTTACACACGCGGTGACAAACTTCAATATTACTTTCCCATACCCATAGGTATAGGGAAGTCTTGGAATCATGAAAATTTTGGAAATCGAGATTTTCACAGAAATATCCGTTTTGGGCCTCTAGGAACCCAAAAAGGTGGTTTTTAAAAAATGTCTGTCTGTGTGTGGGTGGGTGACGCTCCTACAGCCGAAAGTATTGCTCCGATTTTGATGCGCTTTGGAATGCGGGGGTGTATCGAAAATTCATCGACAGAATAAGCTTTTCATAAAAATCCGAAACCGGAAGCGGAAGTTACGCATGTTTTTTTGGTATCACTGTTTTCGTGATTAAAATTTTGAAAATTTTATCGCGGATAACGATAGAGGGTAGACATAAGACAAATCTGTTAGTTTTTTGCCGAACTCGCTAGGTTTAAAATGAAGGGCGCTATGATTTTTTGAAAATTTTGAGTTTAACGCCCTATTACTCAAAAACGGATGAATCGATTCAATTGATTTTTTTTTCTGAATAGTATATGAAGGCTAACATGAGGTGATATAAAAAGTGTTTGAAAAATATTAAGGGGCCTAAATTACAAATTTTCAAAATTTTGGAAATTTTCTAAAAATCATTTCTCAAAAACTGCCCACAGGAATTTGTTTAAACTTCATATACTGATAGACCCCGAAAAGGGCTATCGATCTGTTTTTTAAAGAATCTCATGACTTATCTGTGGCGCCCTCTACGAAGCTTTGAAGTTTGAAAATTTAAACCCCTTTAATTAATAAACAAAACAAGATAGGTAGCTGGGGTTTTCACTGAATTGCTCAGTGCATAATGGAGCATATGAATATGCAAAAAAATATTACACACGTGGATATATGTAAGCGCACCGACCCCCTCCCCCCTCTATTTTTGAAAAATAATTTTTTTATTCTAACGGTTGTTATATTTTTGCGTCAAAGAATCTTTTTCCGCGAAAATAAAAAAATCGATTTTGTATGCCCTAGAAAATATAATTTCCAGGTACTTAGAAAATTTCACCTCGGTGCTACAGCCGTTTTGAGGAAAATAATACATAAACTAGCGCAGTGGCGGCTTGTCCACTTGGCGCCATCTACAGAGGCTCGGTGGTCACGTTTGGAACTACACATTCTTTTATATTTACCCGCAATTTACGTGAAAGTGTAAACGCTTATCACGGTGAAGACGTGAGTCATCGAGTTGAAATTTTGATATGTTGTAAAGACTGTTGAATAAAGACGATATGAACAGTTTCCAGTATGGGAAAGTCCAGGGAGGTAGTCACGTCCACTTTTCTTCAGTCTTGTCATTGAAATCCAAGGCTCTTACTTAGTTTTTGAACAGTGTCAATAATGTTTTTAGTTGTAGATTCTAGTATTTGCACTTCTAGATTATGCTTCCTGGAATATTGCTCCAACTGATTAAGACTCTTCCTGATGTGCGAAACCTTATTTTTCATAAAAGCATTTTCCCCTTTTTGGGAAAATACCTTTATGCTGAGCATCAAATTTGTTGATTTATTAGAAGAAAAATTAACCAAATCGAGAAGATCAGATTGTTGTCGTTTTACCGTTTCTACTTCCATTTGAATTCCTTTCATGATTTCAATTACCTGGTGTATTGGTGGTTCAGCAGAAACACATGAATTTTTATCTATCACTCGTGACGACCCGAAAAGACCAATCCAATATTTTAGTATTAACTAAGGTTTTCGACTCAGAATTTTAAGAATATTGCCGGGAGTAGTTTCTTTGCGATTTTAGATTGACCCTGTATATAAGCACATGACTTTCACAAATGTAATTTTTCTGTACAAAGCCCTTGGAGTAATAAATATTACCACTATGGTGCACTACTTACAGAACGATATATGATGTGGCATTATTGAGACCCATCACTGTGGATGCAGTCGTTTTTGCTTTTATTTGAGTTTTTTTTTGTCTTCAGCAGGACCAGGGATCGAATCGAAATCAAATAGAAATTATACAACTTTGGACAAACAGAAATGTAGAAATTCGTAGAAAACAACTTGCAAAAATGGTGTTCGTGGACTATATGGTGAAATGGAGAAATAGGTTTCGATATATTTGATGCAGGTTAATTATAATAGAAAACCAAATTCACAACCTTCGTAACATGCTAAAGCAGAGCATGTGATCTGCACTGTAGCAAGTAGCACACTGCTGCCGGTGCCAGGTTGATCTGTTCTACTAAGGGTTGGACCCAGAGAACCCCACGTGGAACACCAGCGCTGCGAGTGGTAAATACTGTACTATTAAACAGCTGTAAATATCATCGCAGGTTCTGTAGCAAGGCGATCGGTCTCCTTCTCTCTTACTCCATGGACACGCCAAAAAGAAAGATTTTATCGTCAATAGACAATATTACACAATTAAAAGGATGTTTATTTTATATGAATTACTACATGTTAGAAATCAGGCACTTTGCTTGTTGCATAAGCTATAAGTGAGATATAATGGTTTTACATTACAACCGGTTTCAAACACGGAATGAATATCCCCAGTGTGATTATATACAAGCATACACTGCTCAAAACCGTACAGGGATATCAGTTCGTTCACCAATGCTTATTCCAGCCTAAACCATCACTGATCCACCTGCATAAGGTCAAATCTCCTCTACAGTGTGAAGTCGATTTTGTAATCCTGGCTCTCTCCACACACGTACTCTTCTCAAATCAGGATGATTACTAAATCTTGACTCATCTGAGAGAGGTACAAATGACCACTGCTCATTTTGCCAATTTTTAAATTCTCGTCCCCACAGATACCTCTCTTTCTGATTTTGTCTACTTATGACAGGAACTCTTAATGGTCTCCAGGATCTCAACTGCACCTCATGTAATCTATTGCGCACGATTTGGTCACTAATTAAAATTCGTGAGTTCTCTGTAATTCATTCTGGAGTTGACGTGCGGTGTAAGTTTTCTTACGACGAGCAATAATTTGCAAAAATATATCTTGCACTGGGGTTGTAAGATGTGCATTACCTCTGTGTGGATTGCTTACATCTCCTGTGTCTTGATACCGTCGCCATAGACGACTTACCCCATTTTGCGACACTCCAAATTCTTTAGCAATTTGAACGTGGCGTGTTCCAGCTTGCAACATCCTTATGGCACGTAATATTGATTCTCGTGATAAATAGTGTCTCTCCATCGTTGAATGAGTCTATTTTATGTAATGCAAAGAAAAAACGCAATGAAAAATAACACAACAGCACATTTTAATTTATTTGAATAGTAGGTATTATTTTTGATGTTTGAAAACAAAACCTTAAAACAAAAGGCGGACCATAGATGACTCCGCACTAAAGAATGAAATTTAAAAAGACAATTTTACATCTAAACTATGCGTATAATCGTTGTTTTCTATATTTTACAAGAATTTTTAGAAATATCCCTGTACGGTTTTGAGCAGTGTATTTAATTCTGAATTCTCCCACGCAGCTTATGTATACTTGTACCACCACATTTAAGTATGACTGTTCAATCACTAGTCACATTGGAGTAAAGGAAAACTACGAGCTGCTTTTCCTTTCACTCACATCAATTTTGCAATAGCTAGTGCGAACATATTGAGTGCTCGCAAGTACGTGCAAGTGTGAGTACAATAAAATTGATAATCAGCCCTATAGTAATGCCCTTATTTGTAAATATTTTTTAAGTGTCTGGGACTGACTTTTAAAACATCATTGTTCAATTTTGCAGTATATTGATTAATCTTAATATTATTTTATAATTCATATCTTTCCAAAGTTAACTTTTTTGTTTAACTTAATTTCAGTTTCTTTCATTTCTCATACATTTTACAACATAACTATCACTTTTTCGTCTACTTATTTTTCTACATACGATTTTACTCAAGATATTTTCTTATCCATATACCTGACCAGATCATGTTTTCGCCTTGCTTTAAATTCACAAGCAACAATGGAATAGAATATGATTTTGCTCTTGTAGATTTCCTCATATTTTGTCCCCTGTATTTGTCTGTGTTGTTTTGTTTACTAAGAGAGCACAAATAAAATTATTCATACTGCTAGCATCTTTGAAAGATATCTAAATGCTGTTTTCAGATAACCTTAAAGCAGCTACAGGTCACAGAAACTAGATTGACTCTCAAGGTAGGTCATGAAAGGCGCTGTGATCATATTTGATGAATTGGCAATATGTGGAAAGTTGTCAAACGTACAAAGTTTGGATACATTTTAAATGACAAGTAATCAGTAACGGTGGGTAGAGGGATTTTGTTTGCGCAGTGACTAACGTCATGTGACAGATTCTTTGTGTTTTAAAGTGTGAAAATTGCTGTTGCTGGGATAGAAGGTTTAGCAGAGCCTGATTGTTCAGCTTAACACCATTATTTCCGCAATCCTTTTACATTCAAGAACTGACAATACACCATACCGCAATGTTGCGCACGCCTCTGATTTTTTGTGTCATTTAGCTTAAATAAGGTTAACAATTTAATGTCAATATGATAGATGTAAAAATGTTACCAATACGAAACTTGGAAATTACTAGATTCTACCATTAGTTACGATTTTCACCGCGTCTCAATCTACAATCTGTAACCTGTAGCAGTATGAACTGCAAAAGTTAAGACAAGATTTTAGTAATCAACACTATCAAGGTGTTTCTTATACTATGGGTTTTGTTTAGTTATGTGTCTTAATATGTCTAGCTAAAGTGGATTTTCTTGCTGCTTTATATTCGCAAAAAAAGCATGAATAAGGTTTTTCTCCTGTATGCCTCTTCGTATGTCTAATTAAATCAGCAATTTGTACTGCTCTATATTCGCAAATAGAACATGAATAAGGTTTTTCTCCTGTATGCCTCTTCATATGTCTAACTAAATCACCTTTTTCTGCTGCTTTATATTCGCAAATAGAACATGAATAAGGTTTTTCTCCTGTATGTGTCTTAATATGTCTAACTAAATTACTTTTCTCTGCTGTTTTATATTCGCAAATAGAACATGAATAAGGTTTATCTCCTCTATGCGTCTTCATATGTCTAACTAAATCACGTTTTTCTGCTGCTTTATATTCGCAAATAGAACATGAATAAGGTTTTTCTCCTGTATGCTTCTTCATATGTGTTACTAGAGCATTTTTTTCAGCTGCTTTATATTCGCAAATAGAACATGAATAAGGTTTTTCTCCTGTGTGCCTCTTCATATGTGTTACTACAGCATTTTTTTCTGCTGCTTTATATTCGCAAATTGAACATGAATAAGGTTTTTCTCCTGTATGCCTCTTCATATGTGTTACTACAGCATTTTTTTCTGCTGCTTTATATTCGCAAATAGAACATGAATAAGATTTTTCTCCTGTATGTGTCTTCATATGTCTAACTACCTTACTTTTCTCTGCTGTTTTATATTCGCAAATAGAACATGAATAAGGTTTTTCTCCTGTATGCGTCTTCATATGTCTAACTAAATCACCTTTTTCTACTGCTTTATATTCGCAAATAGAACATGAATAAGGTTTTTCTCCTGTATGTGTCTTAATATGTCTAACTAAATTACTTTTCTCTGCTGTTTTATATTCGCAAATAGAACATGAATAAGGTTTATCTCCTCTATGCGTCTTCATATGTCTAACTAAATCACGTTTTTCTGCTGCTTTATATTCGCAAATAGAACATGAATAAGGTTTTTCTCCTGTATGCCTCTTCATATGTGTTACTAGAGCATTTTTTTCTGCTGCTTTATATTCGCAAATAGAACATGAATAAGTTTTTTCTCCTGTGTGCCTCTTCATATGTGTTACTACAGCATTTTTTTCTGCTGCTGTATATTCGCAAATTGAACATGAATAAGGTTTTTCTCCTGTATGCCTCTTCATATGTGTTACTACAGCATTTTTTTCTGCTGCTTTATATTCGCAAATAGAACATGAATAAGATTTTTCTCCTGTATGTGTCTTCATATGTCTAACTAACTTACTTTTCTCTGCTGTTTTATATTCGCAAATAGAACATGAATAAGGTTTTTCTCCTGTATGTGTCTTAATATGTTTAACTAAATTACTTTTTTGTGCTACTTTATATTCGCAAATAGAACATGAATAAGGTTTTTCTCCTGTATGCGTCTTCATATGTCTAACTAAATTACTTTTCTCTGCTGTATTAAATTCGCAAATTGAACATAAGAAAGGTTTTTCTCCTGTGTTCGTCGTCACATGGTTCACTAAATCACCTAAAAAACAACCAAGGTTTTTCACATCTATTGGTCTTGAAATGATTAACTAACTTACATTTTCCTGCTGTTTTATCTTCACAAATAGAAGATGTGTAAAATTGTTCAGTATGAGCTTTAATATGTTCCAAGAAATTGCTCTAGTCTTCTGCTTCATATTCACAAACCTTGCAAAGTAACTGTTCTTCTACGTGACTTCCACTTGCTGCACACGAATCAAGTAGTTCATCTTTTACCTCAACTTCCTCCTGTTTATTATCTAATTCGTGACAAGCCGTAGTATCTTCAATGATCTCCTGCCGAGCATGTAACTTTGCAATTACTTTACTTTCATTTTTTGTCAGTGGTTCATGTAATATGCTGGTTATTGGATTAGGCAAATTACATTCAACTAATTCATGTTCTACATCCATTATTATGAAGAATTCAGATGTAATAAATGCAATATCTGAAAATACAGAGCACAACAATATTCAGTAAGGTAAACCAGGTTATGTTCACTTAAAATACATTAACAAACTTTCTATTCTGAGTCTAATATTCTTACTTACAAGGAATAACATGAAATTCTAAGAAGTAACTCGTTCAGAGAATAGGCTAGCAGATTATAACGTTGAATATCTATGCAAACTACGATCAACTGCCATTACCGTCTGACAAAAACAGTTAGGTCAAATAGAATACAAAAAAAAACTACAACAGTATACAGTGTGTCGCCTTAAATTTATATATAGGTACATAATTTCTAAGGCTGGTTCTATTTATTATAGTTACCAAAAATGAAAAGGGTGGAAGAATAGTTACATCAACAATTGGGTTATTTAGTCGTCGACGATTACACTACCGCTAGTTCTGTCTTTTTTACACATATTCCACCTGATATAAACCTTGACTTGGTTTTGTAAAGCCAACACTATTTGTTAATTTAGCTATTGCAGGATTTTCGTTTTATAATCATATATTATGAAACTTATTTATTTATTTATAAATTTTACAGGTTGTAATAACATATTACGATAGTTATTTAGACCACAAGTGTTAGAAGTGCAACTTTTTTTCCCACGCGTGAAAAATAAGCACGCTAACACGAGTTGTCTATAAGATTTTATAAAATTTTATTAAACATTCAAATCCAAGCCTATTTTGTATAGAATTTTATTTGCCTTCATTTTAGTCAAGTACCTACGTTAGTCAGTTCTGATAACTAAGGAAACGTCTATTTAAAATCGTTCATTCCTAAATTAAAAGCAAAGTGTCACTTTACTTCACTGAGTGAAAAAAATGGCACTTCACACACCGAAATTAATACAAAAAAGCTTACTTTTTTAAATGAAATTTTAAAATAGTAATTTACGATACAAGTGCGTAAAGCCCCGCGAGTGACTAAAGATGCTTTAAGTAGGTGTATCGTACAATATTTTATCTACGATAGAATCTAGAAAACACGGGAAATATAAAAAAAATTAATGTAAATTAGGACTACCAGCAACCGGTCGTAATTTTGCGTGTTTAAAAATTTTAAAACACGTTGAACAGAATTGCCTGGAATTTGTATCAGGTTTCCGTTACTTTTGCGCTGGTTCTGTCCCTTAAAGCACATAAACGAGACTGCGTTTATGTTTTAAACCAATGTAGTCAATGGTACTTAAAAGTGACGACAGTAAACTACTCTAAGAGACGCAGCCTCACGTCTCGATGATATTATGGCTTATTATTAGGGTAGCGACGTAGTGAATGAATCAGACATTAGATGCAGATTGTTTTATTACGAAAATAAACGGTGTATTTATACAAAACAAGAATGCTTAACTAAGTAACATATCAAAGTTCATAATAGTGTAGTTTAATGGAACGCGTTTAAAGGTACGAAAACAGCAATTCAGCACAGTAAGCTTTTTATAGTTCCGCATGTGTTTGCAGGACGGAGCGGTGAACTTGGGTTTACTAGGTCGCGTACTGAGCGAAATGCTAAGCTGCAGTTTACTGCGGTGTTTAAACTCAATGCTTGCGATACAAGATTCGTTTGTTAATATTTCGTAAATGGGAACTGAAATTTGCCTGTTTTAATTCAAGATTAAAATTGACCTCCTTTAAATATAAACTTGCGAAATTATGAAGTAAAACTGGAGGTTAAAACTGTTTGTTTATGAAATCAGAATTACATTTAGAACTTCTGACTGGTTTCGTAAATTTTGTTATTAAAATTTATGTGTGTTTAAATCAAGTTTAAACATATTGCCAATTGTAGGCTGAAGAAAAAGCAAAAGAAAAAACTATATTGTTTCTTCCACATTAAGAGTTTTTAGAGGATATTCTTCTACGGCTGACTGGAGTTGTTTGGGTTGATCCTTTTCCGAATGTAGTAGAAGGCTCCTATTAGAATAGCCCCTCCCAATAGACTGCCTGTGATCCTGCTGGATAGATAGGAGTGGTGGCGGATGGTTTTCCATGTCACGTCTTTTTAGACGCTGTTGATTATTCCTCTGGAGAGGTGGTAGCGATGTCGGATGGCTCTCCATGCTACTTCCTTCAGATGATGTTGCAGGTCTAACCGAGAGGTTTGTAAATCCTCGAAGTGGTTCGGCTGCTGCAACACTGGCTCCTTTGCTATTTCTGTAAAAGAGCTTTTGTGTTATTGTGTCCTTGAATACGTTGCCACTTGGTTTGGAACATCCCGACAATGTCCATCTGCTGCCTCTTCCTTTGGAGACGAACATTATATGAGTGAATATGATAATTAATATCACTCTTGCTGAGGTTAGCTGTTTTAGAAGATCGGTATTCCACATTGCGTGTTTTCGGTAAATTCCCTCGCAGACTTTAATAAGCCGTCTTCTTGATTCCATCTTCTACGAGGGGCTAAGTGCTTAGCGAACTCGGAGGTTTGCTCGCTTGCTGCATCTCTTGATGCCATTTCTTGATGCCACCCTCCACTAGGTGCTATGTTTTTAGTGAACTCGGAGGGTTTCTCGTGTACTGCAATTCTTGCCGCTGTGTCTTGTTGCCACCCTCCACTCGGTGCTAAGTTTTTAATGAACTCGGAGGGTTTCTTGTTTGCTGCATTTAGTGCTGCCTTGTCTGGGTGCCACCCTCCAATGGTTGTCAAATTTTCAGTGAACTCGGAGGGTTTCATGATTGCTGTAGTTATTGCTGCATTTTCTGCTGCAACTTCTTGACTCCATCCATCGCTAGATGCGAAGTGTTTGGTGTTGGATTTTTCTTTTCCTGCATCCCCTGCCGACAAGTCTTGGTGCCGCTCTCCACCGGTTGTCAAGTTTTTAGTGGACTTGGAGGTGTTCTTGTTAACAGCAGTTATTGCTGCAACTTCTTGGCTCCATCCATCGCTAGGAGCTGCTGTCGAAGCATCTGGAGGAATTCCAACGATTTGTTCGTGGCCTGCAATTTCCTTTTCTTTCTGTCCATCGACTTTGTAAATGGGAACTTGATGAATGGAGACTTCGTGAACGAGGACTTCGTGAATGAAGACTTTGGAAACTCCATGCACTTGGTGATTTTCTTGTGGATGAGAAGATGCTATTTTTTCACGTTCGATGATAACAGGACGTTGAACTTCCGTATTCTTTATATTGGCAGCTGCTATTGCTCTTTCTTCCGCTGTAGGATCGGTTGCTGATATTTTCTTCACCTGCTGGATTGTTACTCCTGGGATGGATCCATTTGATGCGGGATGAATTTCTTTGACTGTCTCAATATTTTTTTCCTTGCATACCTGATCTGTGGAAAGTTTTCCTTGTGTGGGCACTTCTTCTATGTCCCAGAATTTCTGCAACTGATATTCTTCTCCAATTTTGGCAACCATGGTGTTGACTTTAATGCTGTCGTTATGTTGTCTTCCAATGGTTCCAGATAAAATCCAGCCCAGCTCGGTATTCTGCCCCAAGATGCCATCCTTTGTTTTAGTGATTCCTTCTAGAATTATTTTGGAATATTCTTCGGCGCCTAGAATTATATCTATAGGACCAGGTTGGTTGAAGGTTGGATCGGCGATAAAGATATTGCTCCAGGAATTAATATTTATATTTGGGATGGGTGACGAAGGCATGGCTTTTGTAAGTTTAGGAAGTACTAGTAAATTGAGAGGTAGGGAAAAGTTACTTGAAAATCTAGGTGTGATCAAACCTGTTATTTTCCATTTAGCAATTTTTGGCTCGCTGTTCTCGATTCCTGTGATTTCAGCTCGAACTTTGGTCGTGGGTAACGCCAATAATTCGGCTAATGCTTCCGTGATAAATGACCCCTGAGACCCGGAATCTATTAATACTCGTAGTAGATGAGTCATCCCGGATGCTGCCTTTACTTGAACCATTGCTGTGGCAAGTAGAACTTGGCTCTCCTGTGCGCCTAAATTGGCGGTGATGATGTCCGACTTCGGCTTCTTCTCTGGAGCGTTGGAAGTCTTCATGGCTGCTGCATGAGCTGATGTCCTCATCTTTTGGGCAGGGAGCGGCCTTGATGGTGGCTGCGCCTTATGAAGCAGTGTATGATGCGGGAAGCGACAGATCCTACAATTAAAATAGACACGGTGTTGTGGAGCCTTCTCAGTTTTCCGTTATTTGGAAAATTCCTGATTGCTAGCTCGCCTTGGAATTTAATGGACTGTATGATTGTAGGTTTCACTGAATTATACACACGTTGAAAGCAGGAAATATGTTACTTTATTAGCAATAAACAACACATTGAACACAAATATTTGAACATTTACAAGAATTAGCTTTCGGAGTGCGGACCGGTTCGCATGCTGCCACGCTGACAGATGGAACGTAAGTGCGGTGAACGGCGAGGCAAAGCCCGCTTGACAGTCTACTGCGCACAGTATGAATTCAGAATGCAAGAGAGGCGGCAAAAGTTTATAAAGTCCTTAACATACCGCCCGCCTTGGAAAGGGTAACCTTTCAAATAAAACAGTACAGAGTTGACATGTAAAAGCTAGAGTAAAACATGTAACATGAACGCACATATATACAAAGCATAATAGTACATGGATCTTAATCTAGTACAAGAAAACCCGAACAATGGGGAGCCAAAAGGCTTTACGAAAACTGCGCTGAACGCTAACGCACTAGTTCACAACACTAGGTAGCGGGCACAATTTGGCGAAGGATCGCTTCACGATCCCTGACACAGTGTTCACTGACGCCACACGCGTAACGCCGTCAAGGCCAGGGTGCAGCTCGGTGACCCGGCCTAACCTCCACTTCAGAGGGGGTAGATTGTCATCCTTGATGAGGACCATGGAACCAGGCTGGAGGTCCGAAAGATGCGTGCGCCATTTGGTGCGCTGTTGGAGTTCCGAGATGTACTCCTTGCTCCATCTTTTCCACACATTCTGGCGAAGTTGTTGTATTCTCTGGTATTTAGACAGCCGAGACTCGGCTATCTCAGTAACGTTGGGATCAGGCAGTGACACCAACGGACGACCAATCAGGAAATGAGCAGGAGTCAAAGGCTGAAGGTCGTTTGGATCAGAGGACAAAGGGGACAGGGGTCGGGAGTTTAAGGTCGCTTCCACCTGTGCTAACAAAGTGCTAAATTCATCATAATTTAGACTAGCGTTACCTATAACGCGACGTATGTGATGTTTGGAGGACTTGATTCCGGCCTCCCACAATCCGCCAAAGTGGGGACTGTGCGCGGGTATAAAATGCCAAGCTACTCCGTCGTTCGCGACTGATTCGGAAATAGAAGGGTTTTGTTCCGCGAGAAAATTGCCTAATTCGATTAACTCGGAATTAGCTCCTACAAAGTTAGTGCCGTTGTCTGAGTAGACATGGAGCGGTTTGCCTCGTCGAGCCACAAACCGGCGAAAAGCCATTAAGAAGGTTTCAGTAGAAAGGTCAGCGACCAATTCAAGGTGCACTGCCTTTGTGACGAAACAAACGAATAGACAAAGGTAAGACTTTACTAGTTTAGAACCACGTCCCTTGCGATCCTTTATCATGAAAGGTCCACCATAATCAATACCAGTCGTATGAAATGGGGGCGATGATTGAATACGAGAGGCTGGCAGGTCTCCCATTATGGGTTCAGTTAACTTAGGAGAGAATCTAAAACACCGTAAGCATTGATGAACCACTTGCTTGACAATATTTCTGCCAGAGGTAATCCAATATCGTTCTCTGAGATTAGCTAACAGCATTTGAGGTCCGGCATGGAGAAGCCGAAGATGCTCATGCGATACTAGGAGTTTGGCGAATGGATGTTTGCCAGAAATCACTAGAGGAAACTTCTTGTCAAAGGGTAATTGAGAGTTGTGGAGCCTACCACCAACTCTTAGCAGTCCCTTGGAATCCAGAAAAGGATTCAAGGATATCAAAGCAGAAGATTGTTTCACAGGCTTGCTCTGTGACAACAGTTTAAGTTCGTCAGGAAATGACTCGCGTTGGGAGAACCTGGCAAGCCTTACAATAGATGCTTGCAGTTCATCTGTAGAGAGGGGACCAGAAAGACGATCAGCCTTAGGGGCTCGCGCATTGTTATGAAAACGAAAGCAATAAGCTATAACTCGTTGTAAGCGAGCAAAGCTTGAATACTGATTGAACGGAAATGGTTCAACAGAGGTTACAGGAAGACTCTGAACTTCTTTTTTTGAATTCTGGAAGCTCAGCACGAACATGTTTGGAAGCAGGCCAAGATGCCTCGTCTTCGCTTAGCCAGGTGGGACCGTGCCACCAAAGGCTTGACAGACCCAGCGGGTCAACTATCTGGGAAATTTCAGACAAGCTGCTACGATTGGTAGCCTTACTACTTGTAGAATCTGAAATCTGGGATATTTCAGGCAAGATGCTACGCGTGGTAGCCTTACTACTTGCAGAATCTGAAATATTCTCTACTGATAAGAATCTTTTCTGAGCGATTTGCAATGAATCACCCAATACCTCTACAGGTTCCTTGAGAGGGATAGAGACAACGAATCGACCATTCGCTTCTCGTTGCGTATTTTGCAGGAAATGTGCCTCACAGGCGTTCTCTTCATTTGTGCGAACCTTTTCCTCTGGGTAATGTTCGAGTTGCCAAAACCTAGCAATGGGGTCAGAAGCATCATCGATCGTGCTAAGATTGCACTGTATAGGGTACGCAGAAGGGGGGCCTGTAGGGCCAGAAACAATCCAACCAAAACGAGTTTTTTGGAGGATGGGAAGATTTGGGCCTAGACCAATTTGTCCAATACAAAGGAGCTGCCAGAAAATGGGCGAACCAATCAGAATGTCGATGGTGCCCGGTTGGTCATAGGACAGATCTGATAACTTGATGTTATCAGGAACCTTGAAGCTGTTTCGCTGGACGCGAAAACTTGGGGTAACACCCGTAATCTCATCGAGAACAAGACAGGATAGGCCAATGCCGTATGAAGTGTGAGGGGCTTGCAGCTTGATATCACACCTAGCCTTGATTTGAGAAGTGGCTTTACTTAAGCCAGAAACAGTAACGTTGACTTCGCGAATTGGAAGCTTCAACCTTTTACACAAATCTGAACGTATAAAGTTCGATTGGGAACCGGAATCCAACAGGATTCGCACAACGTGAGGCGTACCATCATCAGCGATGAGTTTAGCGGTAGCCGTAGGTAAGAGTACCTGCAAAGCATTCGAACAGAATGCAGAAATCGATTGATTTAGCTCAACAGGGGTTTCTGCCGACATCGCAGATCCTGGTTGACTAGAAGAAGCATTTTGAGGTTTATCCTCATGAAGAAGTGTGTTGTGCCTTGATTTGCACCTTCTACACGTATATTTGGAGCTACAAAGGCTCGCAAGGTGACCCTGAGTTAGGCAATTAAAGCATACGCGGAGCTCTTTTGCCTTTGACTTTCTGTCAAGAACAGACAGCTTGACAAACTTATCGCATTTGTACAAGGAATGAGATCCTTTACAAAGTGGACACGAAGGGGTACCCGACACAAATGATTTAGAATGTACCTTGGAAGACCTTTCGGGTACAAGCTTGCTATCTTTTACCTCTAGAGTTTCTAGAAGATTTGCTGTATTTTGTAAGAATTCCTTGAACTCATCAAGATTAGGCAGGTCAGAACTTGACCGGTTTCTAAGGACCTCCCATTCACGAAATGTAGTGGGGTCCAGTTTTTTAGAAACTACATAAATTATAACAAAATCAAGAAGCTCGCTTTCGGTAGCTAATGATTTGATTGCTGCAAAATGTTTGAATAACATATCGCTAATCGTACGTAATTTAGTTGCAGATTCCTTACTGCAAGATTCAAGCTCGAAAATAGCCTTGAGGTGGTTATGAACCAGAATTTTTGGATCATTGTATCGATTGCACAATGCCTCCCAAGCTAGAGTATAATTACCAGCAGTAAACTCTAAACTTTTTATAATTTGGCTTGCATCGCCCTGTAAACTAGCCTTTAAGTAATGCAGCTTTTGAATATTAGTTAACGCTTGATTCTCATGAATTAAACTAATAAAAATCTCACGAAATTCCAGCCATTCTGACACGTTCCCTGAATATTTGGGAATCGAAATGGCAGGAAGGCGTACAGCTCGATTATTGCAATGTGAACTGCAATTTGAATGCGTTGATCTTACGCTACCGTTAGGAGATCCAGAACGATCTGGTGCAACATCAGATTGCTTGTTGTATTCATTAATCAAATATTCAGCTTGTGAGATTGCACGAAAATAAGAGTTTTCAAATTCGACTTGTTGCTGCATTTCAGATTCTGTATCCTTACTGGTGTCTAAAATTTGTTCATGAACCTCATAATATTCTGATAACACGGTGGCTATAGCATCCAATCTTTTTTGCAATTCAATAATTTGAGTACTAGGTAAAAATTGATCATGAATTGTTTGCAAAGATTGCACGTGACTTGCGAAGCGCGTAAGCTTGCCCTTTATAGAGCCTCGTACTCTTACAAGTGGATCCATAATTGTTGAAATTAAAACAATTTAACGGATAGAACTAACTTTTCGTACGCCACTGGCGTGAATTTTGTACGCTTCTGGTACGCGGACCCAACGGGTCAACTATCTGTGATATTTCAGGCAAGATGCTACGCGTGGTAGCCTTACTACTTGCAGAATCTGAAATATTCTTTAATGATAAAACCTTTCGCACGCCTCTGGTACGGAATTTTGTTTACAACGCAGACAGCGCTTGATAACAACGCGAGAAACTTGTCGCTAACGACGCAGAAAACGACCCTGGTACAACGCGAGATGATTCACTTGTGACTGCTTCGACTGCAGTATGAAACATGCAGGGGATATCGCTAACAAACGTAATAGCTTGGCAGTTCACGCAATTAAAATGTTTATATGACTCATAAACCATTTGTTTACGCAATAATACGCAGCTGAAATTATGCACATGTATAACACAGATGATAGAAAACCAAATATTCATGCATAGGAAATCACAAAAATAGGAAATTAGGCTTACATTGATATTGGTGTATGTGCCGCCTTGCCGGTTTTCCTCGTTGCTGTGGTTCGTACTACCGTCTCGTCTGCAGCTGCAATGGACACGTGCACGAACTTGGCGCCAAACTCGGCGTTTGGCTATCTCGCTCTTACGTTGATAGCACCGTCTGCTGTCTTCCTTTCTCTCGCTAGGAATGAATTTAACACGATTGAAACTGCTTGTACTTGCCAATGACCAATGTTGTCGAATGCTGTCGCTGTTGATTGGACTCGCAATGACCTAATGTGGTTTAATCCTGGCTCTGTAGGACCAATATTGTGGAGCCTTCTCAGTTTTCCGTTATTTGGAAAATTCCTGATTGCCAGCTCGCCTTGGAATTTAATGGACTGTATGATTGTAGGTTTCACTGAATTATACACACGTTGAAAGCAGGAAATATGTTACTTTATTAGCAATAAACAACACATTGAATACAAATATTTGAACATTTACAAGAATTAGCTTTCGGAGTGCGGACCGGTTCGCATGCTGCCACGCTGACAGATGGAACGTAAGTGCGGTGAACGGCGAGGCAAAGCCCGCTTGACAGTCTACTGCTCACAGTATGAATTCAGAATGCAAGAGAGGCGGCAAAAGTTTATAAAGTCCTTAACACACGGCATGGTATATTTGAATCGTGCCGCAAGCATCGATAGCACAATCGATAGGTTTTTACTGCTTCTTGTTTTTCATGGAGAGGTAGCCTCTGGAATTGACTACAGTTGTCGATGTAATGATCTCCATGGCACAGCTTGCAATTTAGGGATGCGGAAGCGTAATTCTTCTGTGGTCTTTCCTGCGTTGGCTTTCGAGCTCCATCTATGGATTCCAGGGATTGGAACCGCACTTGCAGGAAAGCCATTAAATTTTGGTGATCCTGAACTTCGTTTGGACATTGAAGCGACTGCTCATATAATTTGTTGGTTTCAGGATCCCATTTTCGAGCGATAGCTCTGTTAATCCACGGACCCCAACTGTCGGTGGAGATGCCTAAATTTTTGATTGCCTCCACACATTCCTTGATGGAGTCGTGCAATCTTTATCCCTTGGGCTGACTCTTTGGAGAAGACCGGCAGATCGAATATGGTATCTAGCAATTTAGTTAGACATAACTTCTTCGTCCATCTCGACCACACGATCCCATTTTTCTCTTAATTTCCTTGTCGTGATGGCGGGCCTGCCTAATTCTTGTGTTAGTTCGGCGTCGTCCATCGCTTGCTTAAAATTCTGAATCCGAATCTGCAGTTTTCGGATACGAACCTTTTGCTCGGGATTGGCCACCATTTCCTCTTGCTTCCTACTTAAGGAGGGGTTGGAAATTTCAGTTGATTTTGAACAGCTCTGCAAGTAACTTTTTGCTTCGCCGTATATGGCTTTAATTTGATCGTAATACCCTGTTGTAAAATAATTATGAGTTGGAATACTTAGCTGCCCCATTTCTGGATGATTTTTAGTTGCAGTGTTCCAAAGTTCGTCCAGCGTTTTGTTGCGACTGGCGATGTAGGCTTTTTGCTGTTAGATAATACTTGTTTTATCTTCTGCGCGAGCTCTTCTTGGGCGACAGCTAATTTGTTGAATTCCTCCATGTTGTTAGCCATTTTCTGGGAACTGGGTGGTTGGCAGATGTTGTCTTCTTCTTGGGATGCTGGTGACCTTGGGATGTGTTTGTCCTTAAGTTGGAGACAGATCCGGCTCGAAGGACCATGAACAGAATTGCCTGGAGGTAAGTTTCCGTTACTTTTGGGCTGGTTATATCCCTTAAAGCACATAAACAAGACTGCGCTTATGTTTTAAACCAATGTAGTCAATGGTACTTAAAAGGGACGACAGTAAACTACCCTAAGAGACGCAGCCTCACGTTTCGATGATATTATGGGTTAGTATTAGGGTAGCGACATAGTGAATGAATCAGACATTAGATGCAGATTGTTTTGTTACGAAAATAAACCTTGTATTTATACAAAACAAGAATGCTTAACTAAGTAACATATCAAAGTTCATAATAGTGTAGTTTAATGGAACGCGTTTAAAGTCGCGTACACATTAATAAATATTTACGTTGTGTGTTGTATTTCAAAATGTAGCGCACTTAATTGCGGGGCAAATTTAATGCAGGTGCATCATTTTTTGACGCACAAATGTGTGTTGTGCGTTGTGTGTCGGCGATCCGCCTGTTCGTCGATTTGATGCGTGGCACATTGTGCATTCTCTTATTATTAGTAAATTTTATATTTGCAATATTTGTGGAAATAAAGAGTAATAACAGAAGATGGAATGGAACAACGAAGATGCATTGTCACTCATTCAAGAGTACCAGAAGCATAGATTGTTGTGAAATGCTAAACATCAATGGCATTTTGTAGCTATTCTCTTGATTTTTGGCCCAATCATATTAATGAGAATTTTAAAATCCACTGATAACATACGAAGAAAGTTGCGGAATTGTCCTGTGCTTTCATCAATTGCTAATGTCGTTAACAAGCCACTACCGCTATCCTAATTTTTATATTAATAAAGTTGTATCCAGTACTGTCTTTCTTATTATTGAGTTTATTTTTATTTTTTCGAATTTAATCGTACATTATTAAAGGCAGCATATTTCTTTTTTACTAATAATGAGTAATACGGCAAGGTTAATTAATAATTTCCTTCTGCAAACTAGAAAGTTCATTCCTAAAAATAAATTAAAATTAAAAGAACGCGAACACATATACCTATGCACTACCAACATACGTTTACATCAGCACAGCGTTGCGCCGCAAATCTCTTTGAAGTTCAAGTAAAAACCGACTGGGCGATGGATAGCGTGCGTCGTTCGTCACGAAAATATTTGTGTGCGTTTGCGTTCGGCGCACCGTCCACATCTACATTAATTTCAACGCACACGCACAACACGTGCCAAATATGTACTATTTGACACATTCAGTATTAAACTTTTGTTGAGCATAATGCACGTGGGATATAGTTCTCAAAATGCATATCCAATGAGTGTGTAACGTTAGCACCTAAACAAATCTCAATTAAATCATAAATACCATGCTTGGAATTCGTACGGCGCTAATACGTCACGATCAAGGCTTGTATCTTTCGTGCGGATTGTAGATAAAACAAATCGACACAGAAACGCGCGTCACCGCTTGAGCCAGAGCCCAGCGCAATCACACACGGCCTTCCTCCCAGAAATTAATCCAGATAGCGAGGCCTAGAAAGGTATATAACCAGGATGTTTGACCTGCTGAAGACATTTCGATCCAGCAACCCGCTCAGCAGCTCTAACTGAAAGAGCCCAGGCTCTTTTTGGGCTTACCGGAGCCGTCCGGAACAGTAATACACTTGATTCTATGGACCCAACCTCTCCTAGCACCCAGAACTTTCCTGAAACCCTTTCTCTAGCTACCGATGTTTAACAGTATGAGGAAGCAATCCTGAATATTATCTTTAGATGCCGATGTTTACTGGTATCAGCGAATATTTCCATGAAACCGTTGGGAGTCATATCTCTGGTTGCCGACGATCCGGTATCAAGATACGACGCTCAAATGCGCCCCTAACCCTGCATCCTATTTGGGTCTGGACTCCGACACTATGTTAGGAGAAGCAATAAAGAATTCTCCTCTAACAAAGTTGCAACGAACGTACCCTATGCGACCTTTGCGTCATCCCCAAGGTCATTCCTGGTAAGAAGTAAGCAAAGGCACGGCGTACCTGTTACCAAAGCATTTTTCTGTCCATCGGCGAGGTACTGCTGCACCGCTAGAAGAAAATTCCAGCTCCCGCTCAGACCCCGAGGCGAACACAGATTCATCGCCCGCAGCTGCCCAGATTTGCCGTGTACCGCCGGAATTTTGCCGAGGTAAGAATTTGACTTTTACATCACTTTGGGTGCCCCCAAATGGAGCTTCAGGGGTTGTCAAGCATCAGTACTGCCTGATTTACCCGCTGAGGAGAACCACAACCCGGGTATTTGTCGAGGTTTAGTAACATTAGTTTCACACCGAAGAGAAACAAACGCGCCATTGTGTCGCTTATAATCCTTTATCTGCAGGAGCGGCCGCAAAAGCAGCACGCCTTCCTAAGTGATTTTTATATCGGAATTCCGTGCTATATCAAGACTGGTCCATGTATGGTGGGTTGCAGATCTCTCAGGGTCAGCTTTACACCCCCCGCGCAGAATTAATTTTTATTTACGATTTAAACATTGTACATACGTTACTAAATTTTTTCTAGTTTAAGACCTGACTTGTAATTTTACAGACCAATAGACACTTTATATCTAATGTGTTGTCTGTTTATAAATTTGAGTTATGAATCGGACTTTGGCATAAGAACGACCCATGGTAACATTACAAGTTGAAGCAGGTTGCTGGACATCTTAAATGATTACATGCACTTTGACTAATTGGAGTGTTACTGGAATTGTTTTAAAATGTATCACCAAATTGCATTTATTACCAGAATTCCTCGCCCGACCCTATTATCTATAAAAATAACAAATAATACAGGGTGTTTAAACTTGATTTAAACACACATAAATTTTCTAAAATTTACGAAATCCAGTTGCATATCTTTTAAATGCAATTCCCATTTATTTAATGTTGCAATCATAATTACTAAATTTAATATGTTTAAATTAGATTAAAAACTATATATTTCAGTTCAAATTTACGAAACAGTATTCGTAATTTAAAAGCCAGTGTTATTACGCAATCATACGAGTTAAAGACCAGGAAAATGCAATTCTGCACTTTTTGCATAATTGCGACCTACAGTAGTAAGTTCAACGGGCGACCTTCGCTCTATCAGGAAATAAAAACTGCACAAATTGCTTATCTGCTGTTTTGTCATTTAAACACTTTGACCTATTAAACTGTATATATGAACTTTGATATTGTTAGTGCGTTAAGCATTTTTAATTTGTATAAATACTAGTCTATTTTCATAATAAAATTAATCTGCATTTAATGTTTGATTCATTCACTACCCTTTCTAAGCCATAATATTTATGGGGCATGAGGCTGTGCTCCAAGGGTGGTTTTTTTACTGTCGTCCGTTCAAGTACCATTGACTACATTGGTTTAAAACGTAAACACAGTCTTGTTTACGTGCTTGACGGATAGAATCAGCGCAAAGTAACGGAGTCCTGAAGCAGCCTCTCAGGCATCTCTGTTCATGGTCCTTCGAGCCGGATCTGTCTCCAACTAACGAAAAACCACATCCCGAGAAGAAAACAACATCTGCCAACCACCCAGTTCCCAGAAAATGGCCAACAACATGGAGGAATTCAACAACTTAGCTATCGCCCAAGAAGAGCTCGCGCAGAAGATAAAGCAAATATTATCCAACAGCAAAAAGGATCCTGCCAGCCGAAAAAACGAAGCCTACATCGCCAGTCGCAACAAAACGCTGGACGAACTTTGGAACACTGCAACTAAAAATCATGCAGAATTGGGGCAGCTAAGTATTCCAACTCATAATTATTTTAAAACAGGGTATTACGACCAAATTAAAGCCATATACGGCGAAGCAAAAAGTTACTTGCAGAGCTGTTCAAAATCAACGGAAATTTCCAACCCCTCCGTAAGCAGAACTCCAGAGGAAATGGTGGCCAACCCCGAGCAAAAGGTTCGTATCCGAAAACTGCAGATTCGGATCCAGAATTTTAAGCAAGCGATGGACGACGCCGAACTAACACAAGAATTAGGGAGGCCCGCCATCACTACAAGGGAATTAAGAGAAAAATGGGATCGTGTGGTCGAGATGGACGAAGAAGTTATGTCAAACGACATGGCTTCAGAACAAATGCACTTCAGTCCTGAATATACTACGTTGGAAGACAGGTATAGAAATTTAATTATCTTATTGCAAGCGCCGACAAGGAACGAGCAAGCAGCAGCCATCTCGCTTCCTCAAGTCAAAATTCCCATATACGAGGGAAATTATGAGGAATGGGCCACTTTCAAGGACCTGTTCACCAAATTAGTAGATGACAACCAGAATATGGACGATGTCATCAAGATGCAATATTTAAAGACGCATCTTAAGGGAGAGCCAAGCCGACTGATCCAGCATCTAGCTGTTACCCAAGCAAACTACAACACCGCCTGGAATCTGCTGCAACAAAGGTATCAAAATAATCGCCTTATTTTAACTAAATTGCTAGATACCATATTCGATCTGCCGGTCCTCTCCAAAGAGTCAGCCCAAGGGTTAAAAAGATTGCACGACTCCATCAAGGAATGTGTGGAGGCAATCAAAAATTTAGGCATCTCCACGGACAGTTGGGGTCCGTGGATTAACAGAGCTATCGCTCGAAAATGGGATCCTGAAACCAACAAATTATATGAACAGTCGCTTCAATGTCCAAATGAAGTCCAGGATCACCAAAATTTAATGGCTTTCCTGCAAGTGCGGTTCCAATCCCTAGAATCCATAGATGGAGCTCGAAAGCCCACGCAGGAAGGACCACAGAAGAATTACGCTTCCGCATCCCTAAATTGCAAGCTGTGCCATGGAAATCATTACATCGACAACTGTAGTCAATTCCAGAGGCTACCTACCCATGAAAAACTAGAAGCAGTAAAAACCAATCGATTGTGCTATCGATGCTTGCGGCACGATTCAAATATACCATGTCGTGCCTATTTTAATTGTAGGATCTGTCGCTTCCTGCATCATACACTGCTTCATAAGGCGCAGCCACCATCAAGGCCACTCCCTGCCCAACGGATGAAAACGTCAGCTCATGCAGCAGCTATGAAGACTTCCAACGCTCCAGAAAAGAAGCCGAAGTCGGACATCATCACCGCCAATGTAGGCGCACAGGAGAGCCAAGTTCTACTTGCCACAGCAATGGTTCAAGTAAAGGCAGCATCCGGGATGACTCATCTACTACGAGTATTAATAGATCCCGGGTCTCAGGGGTCGTTTATCACGGAAGCATCAGCCGAATTATTGGGGTTACCCAGGACCAAAGTTCGAGCTGAAATCACAGGAATTGGGAACAGCGAGCCAAAAATTGCCAAATGGAAAATCCCAGGTTTGATCACACCTAGATTTTCAAGTAACTTTTCCCTACCTGTAAATTTACTAATACTTCCCAAACTTACCAAAGCCATGCCTTCATCCCCTATCCCAAACATAAATATCAATTCCTGGAGCAATATTTTCATCGCCGATCCAACCTTCAACCGACCCGGTCCTATAGATATAATTCTAGGCGCCGAAGAATATTCAAAAATAATTCTAGAAGGAATCACTAGAACAAAGGATGGCATCTTGGGACAAAATACCAAACTGGGTTGGGTATTATCTGGAACCATTGGAAGACAGCATAACGACAGCATTAAAGTCAACACCATGGTTGCCAAAATTGGAGAAGAATATCAGTTGCAGAAATTCTGGGACACAGAAGAAGTACCCACACAAAGAACACTTTTCCCAAAATATCAGGTACGTGAAAAGAAATTCACAGAATCAGTACAGGAAAGACAGCAGAAAATCGAAGCTTCCGAAACTCTTAATCATGGAGGTCACTACATCAAAAGCTGTGGTCAGTTCCGAAGTTCACCTACCAATGACAAGCAAACAATCCAGCAGGTGAAGAAAATATTAACAACCGATCCTACAGCGGAAGAACGAGCAATCGCAGCTGCCAATATAAAGAATACGGAAGTTCAACATCCTGTTATCATCGAATGTGAAAAGGTAGCATCTTCTCATCCACAAGAAAATCACCAAGTGCATGGAACCTCCGAAGTCCTCACTCACGAAATCCTCGTTCATGAAGTCCGCATCCACGAAGTTCCCATTCAGGAAGTTCCCATTCACAAAGTCGATGGACAGAAAGAAAAGGAAATTGCAGGCCACGAACAAATCGTTGAAACTCCTACAGCAGCTCCAAGCAGTAGATGCAGTCCAGAAATTGCAGGCCACGAACAAATCATTCACGAAGTCCGCATCCACGAAGTTTCCATTCACGAAGTCGATGGGCACAAAGAAAAGGAAATTGTAGGACACGAAAAAATCGTTGGAACTCCTCCAGATGTTTCTACAGCAGCTCCTAGCGATGGACGGAGCCCAGAAGTTACAGCAATAACTGCAGAAAATGGAAAACCCTCCGACTCCATTAAAAACTGGACACCCGGTGGAGAGCGGCACCAAGACTTGTCGGCAGGGGATGCAGGAAAAGAAAACACCAAACACGTCGCACCTAGCGATGGATGGAGTCAAGAAGTTGCAGCAGGAACTGCAGCAATCGAGAAACCCTCCGAGTTCAATAAACAATTAGCACCTAGTGGAGAGTGGCAACAAGACACAGCTATAAGAATTGCAGTACACGAGAAACCCTCCGAGTTCACTAAAAATATAGCACGTAGTGGAGAGTGGCATCAAGAAATAACATCAAGAGATGCAGCAAGCGAGCAAACCTCCGAGTTCGCTAAGCACTTAGCTTCTCGTAGAAGATGGAATCAAAAGGACAGCTTATTAAATTCTGCGAGGAAATTTACCGAATACTCGCAATGTGGAACACCGATACGGAATCTTTTAAAACAGCTAACCTCGGCAAGAGTGATATTAATTATCGTATGCACTCATATAATGTTCGTCTCCAAAGGAAGAGGCAGCCGATGGACGTTGGCAGGATGTTCCAAACCAATTGGTAACATAGTCAACGACACAATAACACAACAGCTCTTTTACAGAAATAGCAAAGGAGCCAGTGTTGCAGCAACCGAACCACTTCGAGGATTTACAACCCTCTCGGTTAGGCCTGCAACATCATCTGAAGGAAGTAGCATGGAGAGCCATCCGACGTCGCTACTACCTATCCAGAGGAATAATCAACAGCGTCTAAAAGACGTGACATGGAAAACCATCCGCCACCACTCCTATCTATCCAGCGGGATCACAGGCAGCCTATTAGGAGGGGCTATTCTAATAGGAGCTTTCTACTACATTCGGAAAAGGATCAACCGAAGGAAGCATCAATCCAAACAACGCCAGTCAGCCGTAGAAGAATATCCTCTAAAAACCCTTAATGTGGAAGAAACAATATAGTTTTCCTTTTCTTTTTCTTCGGCCTAAAATTGGCAATATGTTTAAACTTGATTTAAACACACATAAATTTTCTAAAATTTACGAAATCCAGTTGCATATCTTTTAAATTCAATTCCCATTTATTTAATGTTGCAATCATAATTACTAAATTTAATATGTTTAAATTAGATTAAAAACTATATATTTCAGTTCAAATTTACGAAACAGTATTCGTAATTTAAAAGCCAGTGTTATTACGCAATCATACGAGTTAAAGACCAGGAAAATGCAATTCTGCACTCTTTGCATAATTGCGACCTACAGTAGTAAGTTCAACGGGCGACCTTCGCTCTATCAGGAAATAAAAACTGCACAAATTGCTTATCTGCTGTTTTGTCATTTAAACACTTTGACCTATTAAACTGTATATATGAACTTTGATATTGTTACTGCGTTAAGCATTTTTAATTTGTATAAATACTAGTCTATTTTCATAATAAAATCAATCTGCATTTAATGTTTGATTCATTCACTACCCTTTCTAAGCCATAATATTTATGGGGCATGAGGCTGTGCTCCAAGGGTGGTTTTTTTACTGTCGTCCGTTCAAGTACCATTGACTACATTGGTTTAAAACGTAAACACAGTCTTGTTTACGTGCTTGACGGATAGAATCAGCGCAAAGTAACGGAGTCCTGAAGCAGCCTCTCAGGCATCTCTGTTCACAGGGCTTAGGTAAGGTCCTTGTGGAACACCAAATAGAACTACAGTAACTGATGAGATGAAATTAATATATTTAACAAATTGAATTCTTCCACACAAATAATTTTTGGAGAAAAAGCACTAGTTTAATAAAGACGTGTATTTTGATGGAAATCTTGGTACAGAATGTTCCCGTTAGCATTTTACATCGGACCACATAAACACATATAACCGCATACATTTTTGAAATTCAATACAAGAGTAATAATAACAGCCAAATACAGTTTGACCAGCTGAAGGTTAGCCTTCCAGAAAATATTCTGTAACAATCGGCCATCCTGTCTTGATTGCGTCCTCGCGATCTACGTTAGGTCAGCAGGTTAGTACAGTGAATCTATCTATCTGAAAATAAACATTCTTACAGCATCAAGTCTTTTTATCGAGGATACGCCCGTGCAAAATCTGAAATGCTGTTCCCTTTCTCTTCTTTCAATATCTTTTTGAGTAGGATTCTCAGTTTCCAATAGCAAGCCTCACCAACGAAAATAAATAGCTCACTCACCACTTGTGGAACATTCCATAAACGATGCTTCGTTACTATCTCAATAGCTCTTTTAACCCTAAAGGTTAAAGATGAACTATTATCAGCACAACCATAAAATATTGCATGTACCATCACCCAGCCGTACTGAGGGGCATTTCATTACAGTATCACATCAAATTCTTTCAGATTTCACCTCTCAACGTGTCCCTACAACTTTCTAACAGGTCAAGTAAATCGTCCCTATCTCTAACTTCATGTTCACTATCTGTATCACACTCCACAGTGCTGTGATAAGGTCTCAGTACATCAATCACTACCATCTTGGTAAAAATTGTATATCCCCTCGAACTCTCTACACTTCTAATTTTGTAGCTCTTTCCCTCAAAAAGCTTTGTAACTCTATAAGGACTAAAGAACTTTTTGTACAACTTCTTGCCAATATCTTTTGTACTGCCAGGTACCCCATGTTTCCACAAAACTAAATCGCTTTTCTTGTAGTTCGTAACGACTTTCCTTTTTTTTTTATCGAATCTAAGATTCATTTTATCAGCTACTGCCTCCAAATTTTTATGAGCCTTTTCTCTTCTTTCTGCTGTGCTAGGCCCAGTTTTACGTTGCTCTAAATTATAAGCAAATTACCTTTGTTTATAAACATCAGTTCATATGGTGTACGTTTCATACTACTACAGGGACATCAACAATGATTTCAAACCACGTGACCACATTTTTGAATTTAGCGCCAATATCATTTTGTTTCCACTAGTGGCAGCACTGAATCACCTGAGCGTTTTCATAAATAACACTTGTAATATTCATTGACGTTCGTGTGCACCTTGTAATGCATTTCATTAAAATCTGTTAAAAATTGTTGTTTCCTTTGTGTGCATTTAGTGCACATTGAACAAAATTTTAAAAATGTAATACCAAAACTATTCTGTAAGTTTCTAATTTACTTCAGTTTCACCATCATTATGAGACCTCACCAGACATGTTTAACGTTACCTCACTGGAAAATTTAAATTTTAAGTGTCGTCAACTGCCGAACTTCGTGTATAATGTGTTGCCTATATGGCGGGATCACGTGGTTTGAAATAATTGTTGATGTCCCTGTATTTCGTGTATTATACATACCCCAAAGAAATTCTGGGATACCAACATCCCAAAGACATTCACTCCTTTAGTTGAAGGTCGTGTTACATCTAATAAGGTTCGGTACCTTTTTATTTGCCCATTTGCTATAGGTGTCGCTACTGCTGTTAAATCATGTTTAATTTGTTTTTCACTAGTGAATGCTATGAAATGACGGCTAGTAAGCAAACGCCCATTGTCGTTAATGATACGTCTAGGATATCCTAAAAACATTCCGAAGATTTTTAATACATTCTGCAAACCTTAGACCTTTCGATGGCTTGGTGACAATATATTTTGCAAATGAATCAATAAGGGTTAAAAGATAACTATTACCCGATTTACTTCTAATGAAAGGCCCCACGTGATCGATATGCAGTGTCCATTGGAATGCTAGACTTGGGGATCTGATGTAATACTCCTGGTTGTTTTCCACAATTACCTTTGCTATACGCGCATTCCAAACATGCACTAACATATTTTTTATGAAACGTGTCATTTTAGCAAATCAATAATTTTCTTTTATAATAGCCGCGCACATTTGGAACCCCACAGACCCTATTTCATCATATTTCTGCAAGGGTTTCCACCTCACGGATCTAGGTACTGCCAGTTGATTTCCGTTAAGTGATCTTCAGTATAAACGATTATGCTTAAAGCTGAAGTTTTTTGCCAAATCGGAATTCGGTTGCTGCTGTAGCTGATGTACTGTGTTGTAACGTTAAGTCTGGTGTTAGCTAACATCGCGTCAAAGTGAACAAAAACGAATCAAATCTGAAATGTTTATGGTAACTAATACATTAGTAAACAAAATTTGATTCGTTTTTGTTCACTTTGACGCGATGTTAGCTAACACCAGACTTAACATTGCTTTCTGCAACCGGCCCTTAATGTTTTTATGCCCCTATGAAAGGCGACATGAATTCATATCACGGGTAACTCAAATCGGAGGCAGGATTCGCTCAACTCAAATATATACAGTAAGGAAAAACTCACATCTTTAAATTTGTAGCTGGCCCGTTGTAAAAAAGGTTGCTCATCCCACTGTACGTCACACCACTTGAGTGAAAACTGACACTAGGAAACCATAGCTTCGTCACCGTTTAAGATGGCCGCATAAAGACGCTGCCGCATAACGACATCTAACGGCCGCTAGATAACGGCACCGCTTTTTTAGGAAACCAAATAGCCCAGACATATTAGGGTTTGACGTTGAATAAAATAATCTAAATCTGAAAATTGGTAGAAATATTCTATTTAGTGTACTGAACAACATACCAAAAGTCCTAAGCGGTCCTATGCCGGCTTCATAATGAAAAAAGGCATAGGCGGGTATTTCGGGTTTATGCAAAATATTATTATACATATCGTGTTTTGCCGTCAATATACACGTATAACTTAATAGGTTTGTATATCTTACTATTCATGTATTTTATCTCATACATTTATACAATAATAATAATAATAATAATAATAGTCTTTGTTCCAACAGAAGCTTATTTAGTGTTTGGGAAAAGGACAAAGAAAGTAAAAGCAAAGTCAAAAAATGTTACATGCAATATATTTTTATTTTAGAATAAAACACGAAAGCGTGGTGCAACTCGCCCTTTATTTCGTGAAAGAATGCGTCGACAGTGCAGTTTAGTTCGGGGAATAACCAGCCGGTATGTGAATCAACGCCAGGATTCATTCGCGCCAAAGTCGGCGAACGCAACGAAGCTAAAAAGCCTGCGAACAGCGCGGGCTAATTGGTTCAAAAATAGCGAACCAAGTGAAGTGGTACATGCTAACCCCACGGTTTAACTAGAGACCTACGACAGGGGCCAACCAGGAAGTTTAGCAGCTCCTTGAAGACGCTAACGACTGCCGAATCGACAGGCTCATAGGCCGTTTCGACAGCAGACCTGCATCGTTTCCTGGGCTACGGGAGGAACAATAAAGAGAACCAGGTTAGTTCTGTGTGAAAGAACGCGCTACTAATTCCAACCACAATTGCGACTTTGCCGATCATGGCTGTAATAAACTGTTTTGCAACTGTCAGTGAATTTGCCGCTGAACGATAAGGGTAAATTACCGGACGGCTTTGCGTCATTTTGCTGCTTGTGCAATTGGAGGCGAAGAATAACAACGCGTCCCCATAAAACAAGAATAGACAACTGCAGGTGCGAACCATTTTGAGTGCGTGAGATTAACTTTGAGGCGCTATTTAACGATCGTAATTTAATAAGGTACTCTCTTATGCATAGTGTATAACTACTTTGTCTATTTGTTTCCATGTACCTTTTTCTTTGTGTGTTCCTGTTTATTTACAGATTATACGTATTCATTTTAAACTGTTGGGATTTTTCTTGTCATTAATGTTGGTATTGGTAGTACTGTATTTTAGGGGTTCACGTGTTGACCTCAGCAATATTAGCTTGCCCATAGCTGCTCTGACGATGTAAAAAGAGTCTCATAGCACACCGACTGATTAAGCTAGCGAACCCAGGGCATTTTAAAGTAATAATTCAGGTGTAGGGCTCGGAGGAAGAGGCCGCGTTACACGGTTGATACATTTTAGTATTATTATTGCTACTTACCGGCACTCTACATGCACCCTGATTGAGGTGTGTTTTTCTTTAATGCTTTTAAACATATCAAGCATTTCATTTTTTCAGTGCTCGCTTGCTTTTATTAGGCCATCTATACCTCTGCCTACCACCATACACTTTCCTTCACTAAGTAGTTTATTACAGTAAAAACAAACGTTTTCCATTATTATCACCAATTTATATCAATAACATCACAAAAAACCGAGCGCTTACAAGTTACACAGTAATGCAAGTGCAGTTTGCAGTAGACACGCACCGATTTATAGTTTAGCGATGTTGCCACGCCCTTCAATCATTCCGCGGTAAGCATAATTTGTCAAAATACATATTAAATTTAAATTAAAAGAATATGAACTCAGTTGGTAATTACCATTACATCCATACAGGTCAATAGCAAATTATATGTGTTATTATTAAGGAAACAACTTTTTTTATTTTTTTTTTGTCAAAAATTACATGAAGCCGGCATAATTCGCTTTAGGACTTTTGGTATGTTGTTCAGTACACTAATATAAAATATTCCTACCGATTTTTAGATTAACAATATTTATTTCTATGTTTTGGTGAAATTTAATCTAATATGTCTGGGCTAAAAGCTTAACACGTCGTAGGTCACTGCGGTCGAAACTTTTTACTCTTTGATAAACCAGCCCATAGTTGTTATTTCGTTTACTGAAAGTGGCTTTGATTAATTAGGTTAATGTTAATTAATACCACACAGACTGGTCTTCTGTTGTATTAAGGATGCTATTAGCAAGAAACGGATGTTTAGAAAATAGAGAAAACTAGGAAAAGGAATTACAAGCGGAAAAGGGGAGTGCTGAAGAGGGTCTTTTACATTTCAGAATTGATGCAAGCAAAGGGCCTTAATGCGCTGATATGTAAAAGATTGGCTTAGGTTGCCAAGTGATGTATATGACATGATCCAGTCCGTACTAGTTCTGTCAATATTCCACAAAGAACTTTTGTATTTTTACCAGCATAGAAGATGCATTTGGAGGATTGAAAACCTGCAGTAATATGGAAACCACATTTACGAACTTCACGTTGGTAGTACCGTGACCGTTACGGATATTAATATGAACAACGTGAATATTGTAAGTGTAAGCCCATCATCAAAAAACACAAAGGTTAATGTTTTTTCGGCAGCTATTCATATAATCGTGGACAGCTCTTGGTTATTTGCAGAAAGCATATTCCAAAATGGCAGTTCTGAGATGCAGAAAGTAGCATGGGATGGATTCTGGATTAAAAATGGAGGGTGAGTTACCTCACATGCACTTAGGCCGCATTAAGTGGGCCCATTGTGCTACCTCCCAGCAGCTCTCCAAGTTGGGTATCACTCAAGCCATCCAATCCTTTGAATGTACTTAAGGACAACCGCAACTGGAGTGTTGCTAATTCTGACCATATCGGGCTAGAAGTCCCCCAACATGGATCCTCTGACCCTTGCGAGAGCTGGACAGTGGCACAGAACGTGTTCTGCTGTCTCGTCATCCTCGTTGCATCCGCGACAGTTTGGGCTGTCCACTAGTCCCATCCTGTGCATATGTTTGTTTAGAGTGCAGTGTCCAGATAGGATACCCACGACTAATCGAAGGTTTCTTCGGGACAGTTGCAAGCAATATTTGGCTGTCTTTGGCGAGGGCGCTGTAATAGCAGCTCTTGCTTGCCGGCAGCTTTGCATGTTAACCCATCTTCGTATGAAGCTGTTTAAGGTTTCTTGATATAGCATAGAGCTTAATATTGTCAGGGATATAGGGATTACGGGTTCTGGCCCCCAGAGAGGTTGCCCGGAAGCCAGTCTCGCAGTCTCATCAGCCTCCTCATTGCCGTAGTTAGCGTCATGTCCTTTCACCCATACAAGGGAAACGACATTATTTTTTGAGATATCCTCGAGAGCTTCACGGCACTGCAGTACCACACCTGAGGTAATTTTGCAACTGCCCAGGGCTAGTAAAGCGGCTCTACTGTCACTGAAGATACCAATACATTGATTCTCGATTTTCCTTTCAAGAATTGCTTTTGCACCATGCATTATTCCAATTACTTCCGCTTGGAAGACAGTGGCCATTTTGCCCAGTGGTATGCTTTGGCGGAGGTTCAGATCGTCAGAGAAAACTCCGGCACCCGTTCCATGCTTTGTTTTAGATCCATCAGTAAAGATGGATATATCTATATGCTGGGTAAACCCGGCATTTTCATAGACGTTAAATTGTCTGTTGAAGGCATATTGTAGAGGGAGGTAGTCTACTATAGCGTCCAGAAGAGGGATCTTGTCGACGGCCTCATTCAGGATGCGGGTATGCCTACCTCCCCTGCCTGCTGTGTGCCACAGCCCTTTGTAGCGCAGCCTCAAGGCGGTCCTTACGACTACTTCCTCCACAAAAAGATCAAGTGGTGGAAGGCATAAAACCACCTCTAAAGCGGCTGTAGGGGTTGAGCGTATAGCACCTGTAGAACTAAGACAGGCAAGGCGTTGCACATGTCCTAGTTTACTTGCTGCCGTAGCCTGTCTGACCCTGGGCCACCAGACAAGTGCTCCATAACATAGCATGGGCCTTATCACGGCAGTATACAGCCACAAGGTAATTCGGGGGGAGAGTCCCCAGGATTTACCCAAAGCGCGGCGACACTGCCAGAATGCCATGCATGCTTTTTCAGTTTTAACTTTTAAATGTTTCTCCCAATTCAGCTGTCTGTCAAAAATAACTCCCAAGTATTTGACATTGTCTGAAAATCTGAGAGAAGTATTGAATAGCAGAGGTCTACGTAAAGGTCCTAGCTTCCTTTTTTTTGTGAAAAGTACCATTTCTGTCTTTGAAGGGTTGACAGAGAGGGCCTGTTCATTACACCATGTTTCCGTTATTCGAAGAGCTGTCTGCATCAAGTTACAGAGCGTGCTCTCGAACTTGCCAGTAATGAGGATGACGATGTCATCCGCATATCCAGTAGTATAGAACCCAGCATTATTGAGTGTGCTTAGAAGGCTGTCTACCACTGTATTCCACAGTAGTGGGGACAGAACCCCCCCTTGCGGACAGCCCTTCGTCACAACACCTCTAATGGAGTTGTATCCTACATTAAATTGTACTGCTCTCATCGTAAGCATGTGTTTTATCCACTCACAGAGAGTGGGTGCCACACCATGCCCGCGTAAGGCAGAGTTAATACTCTCAAAGGAAGCCTTGTCAAAGGCTCCTTCAATATCAATGAAAACTCCCAGAGTGGACATTTTATTGTCTAGCGATCTCTCAATACGGTTCACTACAGCATGTAGCGCCGATTCAGTAGATCTCCCTGAGATATAGGCGTGTTGGTTCGGGTGCAATGGGTGTAAAGCCAGCACCCTTTCCCGTATTTCTCTGTCACAAAGTCTCTCAAGCGTCTTTAGTAAGAAGGATGTAAGACTAATGGGACGATATGATTTGGCCTGGGTATAATCCGTACGCCCTGGTTTAGGTATAAAAACTACCTTCACTTCTCTCCAGCTCTCCGGTATATATCGAAAGGCGATACATGCCCGGTAGATGCGCACCAGGTGAACAAGCATCAGGTCCAGTCCCCATTGTAGCAGGGCTGGAAAGATACCGTCCACTCCTGGCGACTTGAAGGGGAGAAAGGAGTTTATAGCCCAGGTTACCTTGTCACCCCGTACGACCTGGTTTGCCACATTCCAATCCTCCTCTGAGGGAGGTGGGATATTGGGTTTTGGCCATACATTGTCAGGGGTGACAATACAGCCTGGAAAATGTGTTTGAATTAGCACTTCCGCTGTCTCTCCGGGTTTGGTTGTAAAAGAACCATCCCCTCGCCTGAGACAGCCTGGCTGTTGGTTTGGATCCTTAGAAAGGATCTTCTTCAACCGAGCCGCGGAGGCAGTGGACTCTATGGAACTACAAAACGTTTTCCAAGAGTCCCTCTGTCTCTGGCGGATTTCTTTTTTGTATAATCGTTTTTGGTCTTTATAGGCCTCCCAGTCACTAGTAATTGTAGTTCTTTTTGCTTTGTTAAAGAGTTTGCCCAATGTTGATTTCATCCTGTCGAGTTTCGAACACCACCAGGAGGTTGTGCGACTCGCCTTGGATGTTTTCAAGGGGCATGACGATTCGTAAGATTGTAGGATCGAGTTCTGCAGGTTATCCACACTGATTTGCAAGTCCTCTACCTGATCAATCTTTTCTGGGAAAACCGAGTTCACCAGGTGAGCTTCCAGATCTGTCTTGTAAGATAGTCTGTCAGTCCGCCTAGGATTTCGATATTGTTTTGGTTGAGCTATAGTTCCAGATAATTTGAAACAAAGCCATCTGTGGTCTGACATAGACACAACAGGTGATACCTGCCAGCCCACAATATTATTGGAAATATCTGAAGAGGCCAGAGTGACATCAATCACGGTCTGGCTACGCGTTGTGACAAAAGTTGGTTCACATCCACGGTTCAGTATTTCTAAGTTTGTACTTATTAGGTACTCAAGTAAGAATCTACCTCGGGTGTTAATGCCACTGCTACCCCACGAAACGTGGTGAGGATTTGCATCACAGCCAATAATTAGGTTTTTGTTGTTCCTCTCACAGTAGTTCACCAATTCGATCAACTCCGCGCTAGGTGGAGGGTCAACTGAGTCACTGGGGAGGTATACCGATGCGAAAATGACATCTTCCTTCCCTTCGTTTATACTACAGCTCATCTGTATCGCCGTAATATCACGCGTACAGAGGTGTGGCAAAGCAAAGGCTTGTAAATGCTTGGGACAGTAGATGCACGTCCTTGGTTTCTCATGGGTGCTATCTGTAAAAACAGTGCCATTACGATTAATTAATCCACAGATCTTAGATTTTACAATCCAAGGCTCTTGTATTAATGCAACAGTGTCCAGCTGGCTGTCGAGCTGTCTGCGTAGAGTAACAGCAGCCTCTCGACAGTGTTGCAGGTTAATTTGTATGATGTTTAGTCCAGGTTGGGAAGACATGAGGTCGACAATAAATTATTCGACCTCGGTGTCCGACCCGGACCCTAAAAGCATACTCATCAGCTCCCTCTCCTCCTCAAGAGTATCCATGGGGGTGGGGAGTTGTGAGGCTTCTACTTCGGATGGCTGCTGTGGTAGCAGCGTCTCTCCTACTGGCGATGGAAGGGTATCCGAGGACGCACCCTGCTCTGTAACAGAAAGGGGTTTAGGGGTATCCGTAGACGCACCCTGCCTTAAGGGGTTGGAGTCTGGAACTGCATCTCTAGGCCTCTGAATTTTTAATTTTAGAGTTGTAAACTGATAGTGCAGTTTACTACCTCTACTTTTGACTGCTGTTTCAGCCTCCTGGTTTAGCCCAAAAACTAGGAGTCTTTCAACGGGCTCCTCCTTTTCGGCTGTGTGGAAGAGGGGCCAGTCCCGAACACCTATCCCAGGGTTCTGCACTGCCAGTCGGCGAATAACAGTCTCCGTAGGTTCAGGTTTCCCTGGAATCCACAGAGCTGCCTTCGCCAGCCTGGGCAGCCGATCCACCTGGACGACATTCAGACGGGCGCCCTCCCATAAAGTGGGCAGGTTTGACACTGCCTCTGTTAGCCACTTCAGAGTCTGGTCATCCTCACAGGTGATTCTAAGAATCTCCCCGGAGTACTGCCAGCCCTTGAAAGTGGGTGGAATTTGGCCTTCGGCTAGGGCGAACATGTGATTGTCCAGAGCCACTAGCAATTGAGCTTTCATTAGGTCCGCTTGGACCTGGGTGATCTTACCGAGGGGGGTCCTTAGATCCACGATGGCCACGCGGAGGTGCCTCGTAAGGGCCTCTTTGTAACCACCTACCCTTTCGGTTACTTTTTGGTCTGGCTTGACCTTCTTTTTCGGATTAGAGGTGGAGGGTGTGCTTCCATCCGATCTAATCCTTTTGCTTGTGGAAGGTGTAGGCCTACCGGAACCAACCGCCTTGGGGCTAGCTCTAGGAGCCAGTCCCTTGGTAGTGGTTGAGGATGACCCACGTCCCTTTCCACTTCTGTCTTTCATTTGGCCTGAACCTGCCACCTTAGGGTTAGCTTCGGGAGCCAGCCCTTGGGTGGAGGTAGAGGCCGTAGCGCCGGAGTTCTCTGCAATTAAGCGAGCCTTCCTCCTGCGCTTCTGTTCGGCACCAGAAATCCTCTTCCTCTTTGGAAGAGTCTGTTGCTCCTCTGTTTTTTGCAGCTGCTGTTGAGCTTCTGCTTGAGGGGTATCCGAAGACGCGCCCTGTGTGGTTTCTTTACTCTCGTCATCCATGCTGAAAGAAAAATTTTTCATCTCCCTAGCTCCCCACCCACCACGGAGCCCAACAAGGGGACGCCGAACTTCGACGCCAAGGATACTAAGGAGATATAGCTCCCAGAGATGAGTTGCACACGAGCAGGCACCTTTAGGCGAGCCCCAGGGTATCAGAAACCGGAACCCCTAGGGACCTTAAGGACCCACTGCATGCACCTTCACCCCCAAAGAGCTCACCCTTCCGGCGGTCTGACCCGACGGAACAGCCAATTGATCGAGGTGGGTTAGTCTCGACCTCCCGTCTAAGTGAAATCAGGGCCAAAGAGATGTGTTACTGCGCTCCAGGAAACCAAACCGTCTCAGAGGCAGCTCAATCCCCAGGATCCCTTCATCCAACCGACACGGGTCGCCTCGCACGGCACAAACACGAGGGTAACCTAAGACCCTGTGAAATCCATTGAGCGGTCACAACTCAATGAAGAGGGGGGATGGTCCGCGGTGGCAGCTTTCGTTCCATCACACAGGAGTTTAGGCCCGGGATATCGCTACTAGCTAACCACTAACCTTGGTCCGGAGGACCTCAGCCGTTCTCCTATCCGCCACCTGGAGACGCGCTCGGTAGGTGTCCCAACCCCCGAGTAGCATGGGATAACCTAGACAAATCATAGCGAGAGGTCGTGCCTATGGTTTGGAAAGGGAAGTACGGCCAGCAAAGTTGGTGGTAATTTTCAAAGTATCTGAAATTGATGTAGCATAGGATTAGGACCAATCAATCTCAATGAGGATATTCATGTTAAGTTTAAGCAGTTGTGTTTTGTAAAGGGGCTTCGGTGGGCCTTTGGTCTTCGCCGCTGTAGCCAAAACCACAGCGAAGAGAGAGTTTCACTTTCGCCCGCGCATTCCGGCTTCGTTTAGTTAAGGATTAGTGTAAGTGACACCACACTCCCTGAAACAATACGAAAGCGGTTTCAGTCACGTTTTTTTAAATTTACCTAAAGGTAGGCAGCCATATATTAGTCATTTGTTTATAAAGGTTTGCGATGGTTTTTCTTACCGTTCATGTTTGGTGGCCATATAATGGCACAGATTTGACATTGCTCTCAAAAATTCTTTACTTCGTTCGTGTTTTGATGTGTCAGAAAGCTTCATATCAATCTGAGTTGTGCAAAAACAAGACTTTTCTATCTTTATTCTTTATTGTAAAATGTAGTTCCACTGATCTGCGGGATGGTAGCCCTACTATTTTCACTTAACATTTACAGCCGTACTTTTGCCATCTAGGGATTCCCCGCTACGCAAACCGGAAACCTGTCAGTTTAGCTCTAAGCGAGTTTTTGGGGAATAAATTACTTTTCGGGCGGAAGTCTCCATCTTGAGACACGGAGGGGTGTATAATTTCTTAGTTAAGGACAAGGAATTTGCTTCCAGAACTCGGTGGAGATGAGATCTGCGATCGCGCGCGCTTCGCCGCGTCGATTTGTGTGCTGGCGATGAGTCGATTTTAATGCTATAATACCCGGGACGTTGCCGTTTTTAAGTGTATTTTAAAACCACAACCTTGTTTACAAACCGGATCAGGTATTTAAAGAAATCCATGAAATTTCAAGTGCAAATGTGAAATGCGCAGTGCTTCTTTGCTTCGTTATTCTGGTGATTTCGCGTGACTCCAAGCGGCATCACCTACGTAGTATGGCACCGAATAGCGTGAAAAACTTAATTCACTCTAGTGGAGCCGTTTCCAGACCTCGATAGCCAAAGACCTGTACAGTGGCATGGACTCTCCGTTTTGAGTACCGTGACGTCACGTCTTGGGCATGTGAACACCTGTTACTACAGTGCGTTCCACTGCAGATAACATTCCAAGGTTGCATAATCCGGAGACTTGCTATTCCAGGCAGTTTCCTAGTTGACCGTTGATCTAACAGGTATAATGTATGCTTCCGCTTGATGTCGTTAACCTGTCGAGTTTGAGCTCAAGACCTGGCCGGTGCCATTGGCGTGCTGTTTTGCAGCCAATGGGCTATGTGTGTCCGTTCATTTTGAAAGTGTTGCATGTTTAGTTTAACACCCCATTTTGTCGGTATTCTGTTTATATTGTTTGTGGCGAAACTCGGGGTTGCGAGCGCAGTCGTAATTGACGGTGACGACAGCCTTTCGTTATTGTTTCCCAAGGGTCTGTTTTAGCTTGTCAATATGAACGATCGTATTAATCATCTTTAAGTGTGTTCCGAACTGGTGAACAGCTGATCTTTTCCTTTTTTTTTTGGTGAATAGCCGCCCTCTCGTGATCGCAATTATAACTGTTTTTCGAAGGGATGAACAGCCGATCGTTGTCATTCTTTAGCATATAGCCACTCGCTTGCGCTAACACTTATAGCTGTGTTTTTGAATTGGCAAACAGCTGATCATTGTTTTTGTCTGGAAAATTGCCACATGCTTGGGTTAGAGTTACTCAACTCCACTCTGCTACTTTGTAGCGGAATTTTTATTGTGAAATTAAAGCATTTTTCATATTTAGTGCTTGAGTAACTGCATATGCTGTCGAATTGTACACCTAGCTGACTTCTGCAGTGTCGCCCCCATTATTAAATGTTTTACTTATGTGTTTATATCGGCTTTACTACAGCCGAGTTATTGAGACCTAGTAAACCCCACCCGAATGCTAAGTTGGTCGCGAGCCTTCAATTCTAATTATTTAATATTTTTTGTATCATTCTGCCAATTGTTTGATTGATTCAAACTGTTTTTATGGTACAACTATTTCTAAGTTTTTTATGATATGTATAGTAATATTGCTAGTCAGAAATATTAAACAGTCTTAAATAAAAACGTTGCATATCACTAACGGTCGTTAAAATATATCTCAATTAAGTACCCAAAGGCTTGGGAAAACAAATGCACCAGTATAGGAAATAATATCGAAAAGAAAACACCCCTCTCTGTAGGTTTTTCTGATGATCTAGACATACATTTTTGCTGAATATGCAGACCACATCCACTACGTGAGTCGGAAGCTCTACGGGGAACATTGTAATTGATGATTAGGAATTAGCTTTGAGAACATCCATTATATAGTTACCGTTACCGGTGGTTCTTCTCGATAACTAACCATAAAATATGGCTAAGATAAAGACTTGCTGAAATCATACATAATTACATATTATTAAAATCACACAAAATGGTAATAGCACAGTGCAAAGTACAAGCAGATTTACTAAAGATAAAATAGCCATTCGGCAGCCACTCCGAGAAAGTATGGAAATGGCAGCCAACAGGATGAATGACTGACGTAAAAGAAATGTGTAAATCAAGTGAAAGTATTGGAGATGAACGCTGTAAACAGAGAGCTACAGCTAGCTCTATTGCAGATCTAAAAAAATGTCAAAATAATAATAATCAGGTGGAAAGTATTGATTAATGGCATATATGCTTAAAGGCATACCTACGCCTAAAATTAATCCAGCAGTAGTAAGTAGTATATTTATGAGTATAACTTGGCAGAGCTCATTTAATACAAATCATGCATAACTCGTTAACCTAGTATAGTGCTTTCATCCAATGAACGGAACGCCCATATCAAAGCAGCATTTTAAGTCGCTTCCACAGGTGCCCAATGGAACCTCATTGCTTCCCTGGCCGCAGTCTTTCTTGCACTTGGTGTAGGGCACCCCGTAATTCTGCATTTGGCACAATTGATCTTCATCTGAAAATTAGAACTTGTTAATTCACTGCTTTGTTGAAAAAATGGTCGCATAGTACAGAGCTAGGCACAAATACAAATGTATAAGTAGCTTTTGGAAATTGATTGTACTTTTTGGTAGGTATACTCGTATACCGCCTGCCCGAATCCCAAGCCCGGAGATAAGGCCAAACTTCTCGCCGATTATGCTTGGTCGCTGCCGCTAATCCTTCAGATTTTCTGCTGTCGATCAACTTGTCTTCGCCAAGAACTTATTTTTCGAGCCAGCAGCCTTTAATTTGGTATCGTTCATTTTGAAACAACATTTACGCCAATTATGTTGTAGGTAATATTTTTAAGATCCGACAAATTACTAGCCTAGCGACTAACATTTTGAGCTCATTTCCGTTTGGGAGGGCTAGTCGTCTTGCGGCCAATACATAAAAGCTTTAGTATGTAATTTGCCGTGACGTCACGTTTGGGGAAACTCCCCGTAATAGTCATTTGACACAGACCAGCCCTCTAGCTGACCTTCGAGAATTTCATGTAAGTTGTGTGTCGAATACAGCAGTATTAAATTAGTACTTTATGTTTGATTTCTATGAAGCGAAATGCAGTGCGTGATTTCACTCCGAACATAGAACACATCGATCTTTCTTGATGGGACCTTCTCCATACTTCATTGGCTAATGATCTGTTGCACCACGGTAGCGCTCAAATGATAAATACCTTTTCTGCGTATCTACCGATTGCCGCGTGCACCATTTAAGTCTGTTACTGATCTTTAACATCGTTATTTGAAATAAATTTTTCCAGACTGAATCGACCTTGTCAAATCAGCAGATATATTTTCGACATTTTCGTTAATTGTAAAAGAATTGTAAATGCAGAAACGGTATCCTTGTTTGCTAAAGCAATCTAGTTTACACAGGAAATTGATTACAACCTTACCTTGTGCCAACATCATTGGCAAAATTACGGATAGAACTAATAACAGTGCAACGGCGGTCTTCATGCTTCTCAATTTGCAGAAAAGGTGTATGCTTCGTATAGGCGGGTGGAGGCGAGTCGAGCTTTTATAGTTGCAAAAAGTAATGGTGGTACCTAGATAAAGTTAATTTAAATTGCAGTTCTTCAATAAAAATTAGTTGCGGCAAAGCAGGTGCAGTGGACGATAACCGATTTTTCCTAAGTCGATGGAAAGGGTTCGCATGGTTATCTTCTACTTTTAATTTGGTCTAATCACACATAGCAGACACAAGGACAAGGAAGTAGTCTGCGAACTAAAGCTGTTTAATGAGCTGATTGCTTAGAACACACCGTGTTAATGCAAATGTGCTGATACACTTAATTATAATTGTGTTAATAGCTTCATTCCTTTTTAGCTTATACAAATTTCACCAAATGTTGTATATACTCATAAAGAGTAATGTATTTTGTAAGCGAATAAGGAGACATTTTATCCACAAATGAAAAACTGTAGCTCACGAGGCGAAGCGGAGATAATTTCCCCGAATGAATAAAATTCCTTTATTCACGTGTGGTATATACATTTTTTCCAATGTCTACATTTAGTTATGTAAATAAGTTTTAAAATTAAATAAATTCACTAAATATCATATTACTTGTTTTTGTACTAGTTACCACGGTAGCACGTATTTATGTTGTTAGTTGCTATGGATTATGAACTATTTTATTCGCTAGTGAATAAAGTAGCACTTTATCATTAAAATCCTACTTTACCATGGAGATTTTCATAGATAAAATATAACTTCACAAGTGGGTGGTGGAAAAAATAGATAAACATTTCAACTGCTGTGTTGATATCATTTTAGGAAATTAAATTAAAATCCAATGCAAAAGCTGCTCAGACTAACGTCTATTGCTATCTGCGTTATTTTTATCTGCCTAAAACACTCTCTAAGAAACTTTAGATTTAAAGTTCTGTATCTTTGATGTCAAAACGTTGTCTATAAGTTATTGTAAAGTCACGGAATTTGTAATTATACCTACGAAATTGTTACTTGGTGCATAGAGCAACTATGGAATTTAATATGCATAATTTACAACTACTGGGAGGCAGTTCTAGCAACTTCAATGTCAGGTATTTATATTAGAACGATATTTAGTGGCAAATGGAAAATCAATTGCAGAAGATGCTCACTCTTTGGCGCCTTTATGTGCTGAAAACACATCTAAGAAACATTAGCATCCAAGTTCTGTATCTTTGATGTTATAATATCGTTTAGAGGTTATTGTAGCATCCGCGTCCCGGAATTTTTATTTATACCTAGGAAATTGTTACACGTTGCATGGGGCAGTTAGGGTTGCTAATATAAAACATTTGCAACTACATGGAACCAGTTCTAGCAATTCATCGATGTCGGGTAATTATACCAGAGGAGTATGTAATGGCGAACGAAAAATCCAATGCAGAAGCTGTTCAGGCTGACGTCTATTGCACTCGGTTATATCTTTATGTGCTAAAAACACTCACTAAGAAACTTTATTTCTAAAGTTCTGTATCATTGGTGTTAAAACGTCGTCTAGAACTTATGGTAACGTCACGGATTTAGTAAACTAAACTTTATGTATGATCAAAATTTAATTTTGAAAGATAGACGCAGATTATATAATATCCTTGCCAATAAAACTGGGTATAGTTGTTTTAGCTGAATAGTACCTACCTTTGTAACTATGGTTTTTAGGAATGTGTTTATAAATAATACCTAAAATGGCGTCAGCGGGCGACAATAGTACATTGTGTAACTAGGACGAAAAGCGTAACATTCCCGGACAAATGTGAATATAGCTGGGCGAAGCGAATGCCGAGCCCAACAACACAGGAGTCTGGGAATGTTGCGCTTTTTGTCCTAGTTACACATACTATTTTTCCGCCAATCATACCAGAATAATTAAAAAAATTAGAAAAACGGGAATATTTCGAAAAATATTCCCGGCCTAGGACGGGAATATTATTCCTGTACAGTTTTATTGTAAATTACCTAGCAACGGCTGATGTAATGGAATGTTTGACTTTGCTCAACAAAATTTTATCAATAATGTGTCAATTCTGTTACGATTGGCAGAAAAAACCTTTTTCGTCCGCTAAAATGACGTTAATGGGGCGGAGTTCTAAAAATCCCTATTATTATTATTATGGATCGATCATACATAAATGTATTTTTCTTAACTTTTAGTATTACTTCGGCAGAATCTGCCGAAGTATTACTTTCAGGCTCGACCATTTTTACTGATTTACAATTTTTACCAGAACCACTCAATCATCGCGACTAAACCAAAATTATATGAAAGGTGTCATAAAGCTGCGTAACTTTTGTGAAGAGCAACCGCTTTGGCGTTCAAGGAAAGTTGGAAAAGTAAGTTTAGTGAAGGTGTCCCGCCGATTGGATGTATATGTTACAGGAAATGTATGAAACCTAGGAATTGTATACAATTCCTAGGAAATGTATATAATGCCGAGCCAATTTAGGAAATGTGTAAAATAATTAGTCAAAGGTTTTTTAATACATACATTTCCTAGGAAATGTATGTATTTCCTAGGCATTGTATGGAATTCCTAAATGGTACTAGGAAATGTATGAAAATCAACATTATACTGTAGAATTGTGAATGAATGAAAAATAAAATACAGATGAACTGAAGTTTTCCTTAGCAGTGAGACGATTTTTCAGTGCTACTAACCTAACCTAACCTAATTTAACCTAACCTACTGACATAACATCCCGAATTTAACACATTTCCGATTCTAGTTTAGGAAATGTACACAATTCCTAAGAAATGTGTATAATAAAATTTATTTCACACATTTCCTGACGATTTTAGGCATTATATACATTTCCTAGGAATTCTACATAATGACGGATTACATACATTTCCGGTAACATATACACCGAAAAGCTTTTAGAAGGAATATTTCGCGTTTCTTTTTATGCTTTGGTCGCAGTGGCGTAACAAAAACCCCCGCAGACCCCGCATCGCGGGGGGCCCACACTGACGGCCGACCCCTATTCAAAACTCTGCTGCCAGCTTTGCTGTATTTCATTTCATAAAAATTTTTATTTATAATATTTTTATAATTATAAAATTATTAATAGGTATTTTGATTAATAAAAACTTAAACACCTATAGGTTTAGTTTATACGAAATCACGGAATCAATTGGAACACCATAAAACTAAAATTCCACCATCGTATAATCGTATAAACTATACCTACTCCTACTATACACAACAACGTAAAACAATTTTGGCTTGCCATCCGTGCCGATAAGGATTAATTCACAAAACATATGGTGAATTGTCGGTTTATGAAATAGTCACGTACAAAGCATAAATACAAGCCTCATTTGAGCCTTGTTGCCTGCGACAAAGACTGCCGCCTTTCTAAGAAAACTTTTTTACGACTGATAGAGACAAAAAAGGCAGGGCGGCAGGCCCGTAGGCGGTAGGGTATTTATTTATTTAGTCCTGGAAAATTGCTAGTTGCATTTTTAGTTTCTTGGATGACGTGGTCGTGAGAAGACTGAGAAGGTATATTAGTGAAAGTTTCGCGAACGCGTTCACGGTTTATAATTTAACTTAAAGTGATAATGGATAAAAAAAATACTTAAGTGGCGCTCAAAAGCGAAAGAGAATTAAAGAGCGAGATGAGAAAATTTAAAAAAATGCTAAAATTGATAATTTCTTTGCAAGTGCAAGTACGAGTACGAATGTTAGTGCTACCTTAGAAGCATCAGAACCCAAACCTGGGCCTGTAGCAACAACGAGTAAGGAAGTCCAAAGTAAAAGCAGCTTTAATTCCGAGGTTGAAATACAAAATGTGGACACCCAATCATCTGAATCATCCCAATCCGAACAGTCCGAACTATCAGATATGATAAAAGTAAGTGAGTCAGATTTTTTAATGCATAATTGTCAAAAGGAAAGCAATGAAGCAGATGTGTTAGAATCGGACTTAGCCCTTTATAGTGACAAAATAATAGACTCTAAAACGAAAGAGAACTTTTTTTAGGATTGGGTCCTGCAAACGACAGCATAATTTTGCCAAAGACGAGCTTTGTTATTCCCCTAGATTGAACGCTGCATATTGTGAAGCATGCTAGCTTTTTGCAGACTGGAACGACAAACATTTTAAAGACTCGTGGTGCAGAGGGATTATAGACTGGCAAGGATTTACCAAGAAAGTGAAAAACCACGAAAATTCGGTTGTACATGTACGAGCTTGTTATGCTCATGATTCATGGAAAACAGTTGTTCAAGTAGATAACTTGTTGGAATTCGGTAGTCAACAAAATATACAGAGATGGAGAGAAATAATTAGACGAATAATTGACGTAATTATTATGTTGGCCACATGTGATTTACCTTTTCGTGGTCATAGAGAGGGACTAGAGGAAGATGACACTGTTTCGACTAATAAAGGAAATTTCATATCTATTTTGAAGCTACTTGCCAAATACGATCCATTATTGGAATCACATTTAAAAAATAATACCAACAGAGACAAGTACCTAAGTCCAAAAATTCAAAATGAAATAATCCAAATCATTTCAACAGAAATTAAGAGAAAATTTTTGAATGAAATAAAAGATGCTCTTTTTTCACTATTATTTGTGATACAGCACAAGATATTTCAAAAATAGATCAACTTAGTCAAATTGTGAGATACGTCTTAATAGAAAAAGATGAAAATCCAGTATCAGTATCTATTAAAGAAACGTTTGTTGGATTTTTTGAAGTAACAGATCAAACTTCTAAGGCACTGGAACATAAAATTGTCACAAGTTTAGAAGAAATGGGCTTGAATCTTGCTAAATGCCGCGGCCAGGGATATGATGGAGCTTCAAATATGAGCGGAGTACAATGGATTACAAGCTTTAATTAAACTTAAGGAACCGACTGCAAAATACGTTCATTGTGCTGCTCATAACTTAAATTTGGTGTTGAATGATGCTTGTTCAAATGTTCCTATGTTAAAAGAGTTTTGCGATATTTGTCAAAAAATTTATGTTTTCTTTGGACATAGCATAAAAAGATGGAACGATTTACGAGTAGCCAAACATGAGAATATAAAATTTACTCTTAAAACTTTTTTTATTTTTTTTTTATTTACAAGTTTTTGTCAGATCAACAATGAAATTGTTATACATGACATATTTAATAAAGACAAAGAATAACAATAAATAACGGGACAAGACTATTTATAACGTCTTGATTACAATACTCGTTTTTAGTTTAGCTGCTATGTTCGTCAGAGGCTATAACATCTTGAGGTAACCTTCGTTTCAGTCTAGCGTGTATGTTCTGTTGGCACAAATTGTAGTGGATGACACCGTTACATGCACTCGCGTTTTGAAAGAACTTTTTGGCACTTTCACGAATGAAGTCTTGCACAGGTGATACTCCTAGTTCATAATGGAGTTGATTATTACGAATGAACCACGGCGCGTTCACTGCAATTCGCAACACTTTGTTTTGAAATCGCTGTAGTTTGTTAATGTTCGTTTTAGATGTAGTGGTACACCAAACTGGACAAGCGTATAGAACTAGTGGGCGTAGCAGGGTTTTATACATTAAGATAGTGCATTCGGGTTTCAATGATGACTTGCGATTTATTAATGGGTATAATAGTCTCAATCTGTTGTTACCTTGCAATAGTTTATGGTTTATGTGGAAGCTCCAAGTGAGACGTGTGTCCAAATAAACTCCAAGATATTTTACGGCTAGATCTGTTGGATTCCAGGGTATAGATTTTCCTTCAATTGTGATGTTGAGCGGCGTAGTTATTTTCCTTAGTGTGAAGATTTTACTTTGACATTTGGAGGGATTTATTTGAATATTCCAGGGCTTGAACCATTTGTTAATTGTATCTGTTGCATGTTGTAATTGTTGTACTGCGTCTTGTAAGTCTGTACTTTGCGTGATTATTGCCGTGTCATCAGCAAATGTGGCTATGGAAGCTATGGTAGCTGGAATATCTGATGTGTAGATATTGAAGAGTAGAGGCCCAAGTATACTTCCTTGAGGAACTCCAGCATGTATTGCTTTTCTGGAGGATGTGTAAGAGTTGATCTTAACGGCATAGGTTCTATCTTCCAGGAATGAGAAGACGATTGCTTGCAAATAACTTGGTACGTTGATATCGAGGAGTTTCTTTTTTAGGCCTTCGATCCACACCTTGTCGAAGGCCTGCGCTATATCTAAGAAGAGGATTGTAGTGTAGCACTTACGTTCAAATCCTTTTTCAATTATTTTGCTAATTCTCTGGAGTTGATGACAGGTTGAATGCCCTCTCCTGAAGCCAAATTGAAAGGGCGGTAGTATGTTTTGGGTTTCCAAAAATTTCAGTAATCGAGCATGAATAATTTTCTCTAGAATTTTGGAAAGTGTAGTAAGTAGACTTATTGGCGGATAACTCATAATATCTTCCTTCTTTTTTCCTGGTTTAGCGAACATGAGGATGTGAGCATGCTTCCAGTTTCGAGGAAAGTAGCCAATGCGAAGACACGAATTGAACATTGAGGCTAGATATGCCACGCACTTTTTGGTTAGATGTTGTAAAATTGTGTTGGGTATAAGATCGGGGCCAAGTGATTTTCGTTTAGGCAAAGCGATTATAATTTGGGTTATTTCACTAGGAGATGTAGGGTGGATATTTTCCATGATAACCGGATGGTTCCGCTCAATATGGTTAAGTACGTGAAGTGCATGTGTGGGATTGCAGATAATTGATGGTGTGAAAACATGTTCAAGATGTGTAGCGAAGGCTTCTGATTTTTCATTATCTGTGCAGAAGACATCGTTTCCATTAGTTAAATTCGGTAATTCGTCATGCTGTTTTAATATTCTCCTTGTGGTTTTCCACATTCCTGGATCGCCGGGACCGATGTCTGCAATGTATCTTCGATATGACTCTAGTCTGAATTCATCCAGCTCTTTTTTGAGACGATGAGTGAGCCTGTTTAGTAGTCTTTTTGTTTCGGGGTTTTTAGTTCTCTGCCATTGGCGTCTAGTTTGACTTCTTGTTTTAATTAGACTTAGTATGTGGTTGGGAGGATAATTATAGTTATGTACAACAAGATGGTCATCTCGTTTGCAGTCGGTATCTGCAATCAGGTACAATTTTGTGTCCATACTAAAGGTTTTGCCCACCATAATATTGACCAGCAAAAAAAGAGATGAAGCACTAGCAACTAAGAAAAAAATGGAACAATTTGATTTTATTATTCTGCTAGTATTTCAAACAGAAATTCTAGAAAATATTGATCTGACATCAAAATTACTGCAAAAAGCAGATGTAGGTCTTGATTGCGCGACCAATCAACTCAATGTAACTTTAACAAAAATTCGCCATATGAGAACAAACTTTGCAGATATTAGAGACAAAGCAGTAGTTTTGGCAAATTCCTTCAACATTAAGCCTGTTTTTGAAAATAAAAGAAAGAGGAAAGTTAAAAAATTTTACGATGAATTATTAGAAGACGAGAGATTAAGCGATGCCGAACAACTGTTTAAAGTGGACATTTTTTTCTGTACATTAGATATTCTTACCAATCAGCTGAAAATAAAGTTTGAAAGTATTAATGCCATACAAAATAATTTTATTTTCTTATATCCTGAGAAATTAACTTCGTTAATTGAAGAATTGTATGTGAAAGCGCGCAATTTGCAAATTATATATCATAAAGACTTGTCCATTGACTTTTCTAATCAAATATTAAGCTTCAAAAAGGGACTTGGAGATAGTATTTCAAAATTACAGTGCATGAACTTGCGGATCATTTATTAATAAAATATCAGTGCGTTTCTTCAAATTTTCCAGATGTATCTAGTGCAGTGATGTTATTTCTAACTCTACCAGTTAGTGTGGCTTCAGCAAAACGATCTTTTTCGAAACTGAAATTAGTAAAAACCTATTTACTTAATACAATGGGACAACAACGCCTTTCGGATTTATCATTAATCAGTATCGAACACGAGTTTGTTAAAACATTAAATATCGATGAAATTATAAATGATTTTGCAAAAAAGAACTCTCGACGATCTACTCGTTTTTTATAATATTACCTTACAGGACTTTGTGACAATGTTTCGTGCTGATTTTTGTTTAGTGTTTATGTTTTATTGTTTTCTGTCTTTTGGATTCTGTGAGTTACTATCATACATGGTAAGCAATATTATATATACTGTATTATAATTTTGATTTTGCATCATGTTTACTGGAATATTACTTGTTATAACTACTTATGTCGTGTCTTATCAGTCTACTGCATAACCCTAAACCTAATAGTCGTGAAAATAATAAAATTGTTATTTTCTGCTAGTTATAGAGGGGGACCGCTGAAAATGTTTGCGGGGGGGCCCACTCAGTTTCTGTTACGGCACTCTTTGGTCGATTTGTGTTCTCGTTAAAAATATGTTAAGCGGTAATGTAATTTCACTGTCGGTATGGTCTAGATCTAGAATGATAAAATTTGTATTTCAGATCGAAAGTATTTTTTTTATATTTTATAAATGATTTTCGTAAACAGCGGTTGCATCACATGTTAATTTTTACATTCTCATATACGTACCTAGTAATGGGTGTTTCAAAAAAGAACTCAATTTTTAAATTTCGCACCATTTTTTTTCTGTAAAAGTTGCAACCCTAAAAATTTTACATCTGCCATCTATGATTGTTGCGATTTTAGTTAAAGATCAACGCCTTATCATCGTGAAAACCGATTACCAAAATGGGGAAAGTTACGCTGAAACCGTTCACAAAGTTCGTAGAATTTTCAGTCGTGAAAGTGCACCAAATCTGTCCACTTTTCAAAAATTGATTAATAAATTGGTGTAAATTGGATCAATTATGGACAGTAAATATCCTGTACTTTTCGTTCCGGTCGGTCTCTAGAAAACATTGCAACTGTGAATGTGAGTGTTGCTGAAAATCTGCAAACGTCACTACACGTGATAACGGAGTTCTTGTGGCCTCAAGGTATGCACCTGGAAGACATGTGGTTTCACCAAGACGGCGCAACCAGCCACACTGCGCTTGATATAATTGATTTATTGAGAAAATCGATTTTTGGACAGCATTGTCTTCTGAATCGCCAAGAGGAGTTGGCCACCGAGATCGTGCCATTTGACGTAGTGCGACTTCTTTAAGGTTTTTTAGAATCTCAGATCTACGCAAATAATACTCGAACAATTCCTGAGCTCAATGACGATATCCAACGTGTAATTAATGAGATAGAGCTGCAACTCTATGAAAACGTCATTTATAATTTCATCAAAGTCGTGAGAGCCATTTGAAGGATATTTTATTCCATGATTAATCGGAACAAGTCTACTTTAAAATTCAATAAAAATAGCGGTATCTAAAAAACATGCGTTTTATTTTAAAATTAAAAATTGCGTTCTTTTTAAAACACCCTTTATAATAGAAAACAAAATTTACGACTCTCGTAACATGCTAAAGCAGAGCGTGTGATCTGCATTATAGCAAGTAGCACACCGCTGCCCGTGCCGTTGATCGGTACTGCTAAGGGCAAGACCCAGAGCCTTCAAGAATGGGGAGGTATAAACACTCTTTTTATCCTTACTTAACTTGTAAATATGCATTACCGTACTAAAAAGTTACACCCATAGAATAAGAGGGAAGGAGACCGATCCCCAGGCTGGTCGCTCGCCAAAACCTGCGTTGATATACGCAGCTCTTTAGAAGTACCGTATTCTGCCACTCATGGTGCAAATATGTGCGCGTTCAGTTGGCGGCATGGTGGGGGTTTCTTTACGTTCTGATTGGCCCCAGCGGTCGTATGCCACGATCACGTGACGGATCGAGAACCCGACGTAGAACACCAGCGCTGCGAGTGGTAAATAGTGTACTATTAAAGCGCTGTAAATATAATCGCAGGTTCTGTAGCATGGCGATCGGTCTCCTTCCCTCTTACTCCTTGATTACACCAAAGGTTAAGATTTTATTGTCAATATAGAATATTACATAATTTACAATTAAAAGGATGTTTATTTTATATGAATTACTACGTGTTATAAATCAGGCACTTTGCTTGTTGCATAACCTATAAGTGAGATATAATGGTTTTGCATTAAAGCTGATTTCCCCAGTATGATTATATACAAACATATTTAATCCTGAATTCTAACATCCCACACAGTTTATGTATACTTGTACCAGCACATTTAAGTATGACTGTACAATCACTAGTCACATTATTGGAGTAAAGAAAAACTACAAGCCTCCTTTCACTAGCATCAATTTTGCAATAGCTAGTGCGAACATACTGGGTACTCGCAAGTGCAAGTATAATAATATAGGTAATCAGCCCTACACTAATCGTTAATGTCCATGTCCTTATTTATAAATATTTGTGATGTATCTGGGATCGACTTTGAAAACATCATTGTTCAATTTTACACTACATTGATTAATCTTAATATTATTTTAGAATTCATATTTTGTCAAAGTTAACTTTTTTGTTTAACTTAATTTCAGTTTCTTTCATTTCTGATTGATTTTACAAAATCCAATACTCGCAAATTCAATATAACTATCCCTTTTTCGTCTACTTACTTTTCTACATACTATTTTACTCAAGATATTTTCTTATGCATATACGTGACCAAATCATGTTTTCGCTTTGCTATAAATTCACAAGCAACAGAGGAATAGGATTTTGCTCTTGTATATTTCCTCATATTTCTCCGTATTTGTCTGTGTCGTTTTATGTTCACTACCAGATCACAAATAAAATTATTCATACTGCCAGCATCTTTGAAAGCTATCTAAATGCTGTTTTCAGGTAACCTTAAAGCAGCCAGCAGTATGAACTGCAAAACTCAAGACCAGCTTTTAGTAAACGACAATATCAAGGAGTTTCTTACATCAAGAGATCCAAAAAAAACTGTTCCTCAGCGGGCTGTGAAATTCAACCGTTTGAATAATATGTTGGTAGCACTGTAAGTCTATGTCAAATTCTAGGTTAACAGTTTAGATTTTGCGTCAGTCTGTGTCAAAACTGACACAAAACCTAACCTGCTAACCTAGAATTTGACATAGACTTACAGTGCTATCAACATATTATTCAAACGGTTGAATTTCACAGCCCGCTGAGGAACAGTTTTTTTTTATCTCTCGATACTACAGTTTCCCTTTAGTTATGTGTCTTTATATGTTTAGCTAAAGTAGATTTACGTGCTGCTTTATATTTGCAAATAGAACATGAATAAGGTTTTTCTCCTGTATGCCTCTTCATATGTGTTACTACATCAGCTTTTTCTGCTGCTTTATATTCGCAAATAGAACATGAATAAGGTTTTTCTCCTGTATGCCTCTTCATATGTCTAATTAAATCAGTATTTTGTGCTGCTCTATATTCGCAAATAGAACATGAATAAGGTTTTTCTCCTGTATGCCTCTTTATATGTCTAATTAAATCAGCCTTTTGTGCTGCTCTATATTCGCAAATAGAACATGAATAAGGTTTTTCTCCTATATGCCTCTTCATATGTCTAATTAAATCAGTATTTTGTGCTGCTCTATATTCGCAAATAGAACATGAATAAGGTTTTTCTCCTGTATGTGACTTCATATGTCTAACTAACTTACTTTTCTCTGCTGCTTTATATTCGCAAATAAAACATGAATAAGGTTTATCTCCTGTATGCTTCTTCATATGTCTAACTAAATCAGCATTTTCTGCTGCTTTATATTCGCAAATAGAACATGAATAAGGTTTTTCTCCTGTATGTCTCTTCATATGTGTTACTACAACAGCGTTTTCTGCTGCTTTATATTCGCAAATAGAACATGAATACGGTTTTTCTCCTGTATGCCTCTTCATATGTTTTACTAAATGACTTTTCTGCCCTGCTTTATAATCGCAAATATAACATGAATAAGGTTTTTCTCCTGTATGACTCTTCATATGTGTTACTAAGTTACTTTTCTGCCCTGCTCTATAATCGCAAATAGAACATGAATAAGGTTTTATTCCTGTATGCGTTTTCATATGTTGAGCTAAATAAACTTTCTGTGTTGCTTTATATTTGCAAATAAAACAGGAATAAGGTTTTTCTCCTGTATGTGACTTCATATGTCTAACTAACTTACTTTTCTCTGCTGTTTTATATTCGCAAATAAAACATGTATAAGGTTTATCTCCTGTATGCATCTTCATATGTTTTACTAAATTACTTTTCTGCACTGCTTTATAATCGCAAATAGAACATGAATAAGGTTTTTCTCCTGCATGCGTCTCCATATGTTTACCTAAATCACTTTCTTGTGCTGTTTTATATTCGCAAATTGAACATAAGTAAGGTTTTCCTACTGCGTTCGTCTTCACACGGTTAATTAAATTACCTAGAAAACGAATAAGGTTTTTCACTTCTATTGATCTTCAAATGATTAACTAACTTACATTTTCCTGCAGTTTTATCTTCACAAATAGAAGAGGTGTAAAATTGTTCAGTATGAGTTTTAATATGTTCCAAGAAATTACTCTCGTCTTCTGCTTCATATTCACAAACCTTGCAAACTAACTGTTCTTCTACGTGACTTCCACTTGCTGCGCACAAATCAAGTAGTTCATCCTTTACCTCAACTTCCTCCTGTTTAATATCTAATTCGTGACAAGCCATGTTGTTGATAGTATCTTCAATGATCTCCTGCCGAGCATGTAACTTTGCGATTACTTTACTTTCATTTTTTGTCAGTGGTTCATGTAATATGCTGGTTATTGGATTAGGCAAATTACATTCAACTAATTCATGTTCTACATCCATTATTATGAAGAATTCGGATATAATAAATGCACTATCTGAAAATAAATGGCACAACAAAATTCAGTAAAGTAAACCAGGTTATGTTCACTTAACATACATTAACAAACTTTCTATTCTGAGTCTAATATTCTTACAAGAAATAACATGAAACTCGAAGAAGTAACTCGTTCAGAGAATGGGCTAGCAGTAAATATAACATTGAATTGTTATGCAAACTACGATCAACTGTCATTACCGACTGGGAAAAACGGTTAGGTCAAATGGAATACAAAAAAAACTACAACAGTATACAGCGTGTCGCCTTAAATTTATACTATATACATACTTTCTAACGCTGGGTCTATGTATTATATAGTTACAAAAAATGAAAAGGGTGGAAGAATAGTTACATCAACAATTGGGATATTTAGTCCTAGACGAGTGCACTGCCGCTAGTTATGTCTTTTTTCTATATATTCCACCTGATATAAACCTTTACTTGGTCGTGTAAAGCCAACACTATTTGTTAATTTAGCAAATGCAGCATTTTCGTTTTAAAATCATATATTATGAAACGTATAAATATTTACTTTAGTTTTAATGGCTTTAAATTCAGATGCAAAAAAATAATGAAACTGGCTGGTGTTTTACATAAAGTCTAACTCCAAGAATTTGGTTTAAATCATTTAAGAATAGATGAAGATAAACTTTCAATAACGAACCATTTGTATTAACTCATGAGAAGATTTTTTTAAATAAATTGTGATAATATTATATTAATAATCAATAGGAATAATTTAAATATACACTTTTATAATTTTAATATTTAGTTACAATATACACTGTAGTTTTTTTCATCTTGTTCCAACATATATTATGTCCAGCGTTTTTGCATGAGTGTTTAACATTTTGATAACATTTTAAATAAACTAATGTCATAGTTCTTGCTGTGGCAGCTATGAAATTAGTTTATTTAAAATGTTATCAAATTGTTAAACACCCATGAAAAAACGCTGGTCGTAATGTGTTGTAACGAGATAAAAATACCACAGTGTATAATATACAGAGATGTACTGACGGTTTTCAAAATTAAATAACTCTTGAACAGATTAACCAATTCCAACTTTTCAAATGGGATCTTATCAAGGAAGCATGGGAGTTTGACAGTTGTCAAAATAATTATCATGAACAATTATACCACCAACCAACGCATTGTTTGCGTAACACATATTTGAGAACAAATTCGATTGTTGCGACTCGACGAGCATTTTGGAATGAATTCCAACAATTATTTTATGCGGGGAATGCTGAAGGGTCGCGTCCTTAAAAATAAATCCCGCAATCTTGATAACCTAAAACAAAATATTGAAGACGAAATTAGAACGATACCAGCTGACATGTTAGGTAGAGTAATGAGAAATTTTGTATGGCACCTACAAGATTGCCACTTGACCACTTCAATTTTTAAGTAAAAAAAAACCCATGTTTCAGCTTTTAGATATATGTTTTGTTTTTGTAATATATGAAACTAATAAAAAGTTATTTCATTTTGAAAACCGTCAGTACATTTTGGGATTCCCTGTACATATAGTAAATTAAAACAAATCATGAACATAAACAATAGTAAATTACGCAACAACTTTAGAAGAGTGAAGTTTTACTCAGTAAGTATGACTAGTTTGAGTACGACCGTAAGCGAGTACTTAAAATATGAAATATTAGACTTTTATATAAATGTGACATTAAATGTAAAAACATTACCAATCTGAGCAGAACTCGTTTTTATGTACTAAAATAAAATAAGCAGCTTCAGTTGATGTTGTGAATTTTCCAGAGCTGAAGTGTATTGTTAGGCTGCGGTTATAGTAGATGCGTATTCGGACGAATAATAATTCTGACGAATCCGTCAGAACAATCAAACAATGGAAATGTTATCAGCGTGGTTATAGTGCAGGTGCACTGTTCGTGAGATAACGCACGAATTCGTCACAACAAGTTGGTCGTTCAAACGAGTTTGATTTTATATACGAATTCGTGCGAATTATTAGGTGGTTTATTATTAAAAATGGATATAGAAAAATTAATTACCCTTGTATTTGAAAATAAATGTTTATGGGACATGAAAGACAAAACTTATCACAACAGAGACGTATCTCGTAGAAAGTGGGAAAAAATCAGCCAAGAATTGGAAGCTAATGGTAAGTACCTATAATTTATTCAATCACTTATACAAAATAGAAATTAATATTAATGTCGAATATAATATGTACATTGTATGTCGCTACTTAAAAATATTATATTGCAATTGTATCTCACCGGCAGGACTGACAAAATAATTTTTAAAGGTTTCTCGCACTTCCCTCGCTGGTTGTCCATAATGATTATATCGTCTGGTAACAGGCACTGTATTATCTTTAGTATTATTATGTTCAAGTGATGTCGGAATACCTTCTTTATCAATAAGAATGTTATGTAGTAGACACACACACTTTACTAGTATATCGACGTTTTCTGGATTAATTTGTAATTCAGTTTTTAAACATCTCCACTTAGCAACCAAGATTCCAAATGCGCATTCAATACAACGTCGTGCTCTGGAAAGTCTGTAGTTAAAAACCAGCTCCTCGTCTGTACAATTATGTCGAGAATATGGTTTTAATAAATACGATTTTAATGAATATGCATCATCCCCTAGCAAGACAAATGGAACTAATATATCTGTTGATGGAATATAATTATCATTTGGCATATTGAAAGTGCGTGTTTCCAGACATTTGTAAACATTTGACACTGAAAATATTCCTCCGTCACTTTGCTTGCCATAAGCACCAACATCGATAGTAATGAATTTATACTTTGCGTCAGCTATACCTTGCAATACAATCGAAAAGTATTGCTTATAATTGTAATATGCCGTTCCCGAATTCTCTGGGCATTTAATTCGAATATGTTTTCCGTCTATACACCCAACACAATTAGGAAAATTCCACTTGCTAAAGAAATCCGTTGCAATCGCTTGTAACTGATCTGTAGACGATGGAGGCATGTGTTTGTCATGGAATACATTCCATATTACAAGACAAGTCTCGTAAACTATTTGTCGTATAGTAGTATGCGCAATTCTATATGAAAAACTAAGTGCTCGAAACGACATCCCAGTAGAAAGAAACCTGAAATAAAAATAATTTTGTGAGTTCTACTTCAGTTATCTATATTAACAAGTATTTAATTTTCATTTACAGTCGAAACTGTTAAAAATAAATGGAGAGGTTTGCGAGACACGTTTCGCAAAGAATTACACAAACTTCCAAAGAGAAAATCTGGCGATGGAGGAGGCCCTCTTAAAAGAACGTCATGGCCTTATTTTGCAAGTATGATGTTTTTAAGAGATCAATTTTTGCCCCGGAATTTACAGAGCAGTATTCCGGAGCCTCTTGAAAGTGACTCCAGCAGAGTAGACGTTACTGTAGAAGATTACGAAGATACGCCCGAACATGCAACAAATCCCGATTTGGAGGAATTAAATAATTCGGAAATAACCGAATCCGAACCACCGATACAGACAACATCCGAAAATGTTATGGCTCCTCCAGCTAAACGTACAAAAAAAAGAAACGTTCTTGAGAAGCTTTTAGACATCGAACAAACTAAGCTAGCCGAATATAAACGAAAAATAGATGTTTTGAATACAGGTAACAATGAAGAGGATGCTGATTATCATTTTCTCATGAGCTTGTTGCCAGCTCTCCGCAAGATTCCAGATGAGAGGAAAATGTTTGTGAGAACACGATTGCAACAAGTATTTTGTGACGAACAAACGTTTGGTCAGCATGCTTCCAATTCAGGAGTACAACAGAAAACAAACTGCAGTACCCTGTCCTCAATCCCACAGCAGGTACTTTACACTAACCCTTCTTCAAGTAATTCAACACAACACACTTGGGAAAGTCTGTCTACCTCGCCTACGGATATAACAACTCCACCATCCCAGGATATCACCAATAGGACTACATATGACCTCACTAGTTTGACTTCGTATTTTTCTACACACGATCCTCGTAACTGACAATCTTATTTTACTGCATTTTCGTTTGTTTCTTTTATGCAATAAGTATGTAAAATTGAATACTTTGTAGTTAGCGTAATAAAGTTTGTACTTCAGTTTTTGATACTAAACATTAAAATACTTATAAACGATGTTCTTACCTTAATGTAAGCGCAAGTCTTTCTTCTGGCGAAATACATGTACGAAAATTTGATTGCTTATGGATTTTTGCTTCGATTCCATTAAGTATGTAGAAGAATGTTTCTGGTAACATTCTGAAATACTCTGAAAACTTATTTGGTTGGCTCAATAATTCCTGAAATAGCGTGTGATATTCCCCATTCGTTTCTCTTGAAGCAAACACCTTATTCGTGCATTCACTTCTTTCACTCAAAAGTAATATTTTTAGCAAAGGACTTTCCAGAAAGTAATCGTCAACATCCATTTTGTGACCTACAACTACTGATCCTTTGTCAGAATATGTATTCACTGTAACCACACATTTCGGAAGAACAATTCTGACGGATTCGTCAGAATTATTATTCGTCCGAATACGCATCTACTATAACCGCAGCCTTAGTGGCACTGTAAGTCTATGTCATATTCGAGGTTAGCAGGTTAGGTTTTTTGCTGCAGTTTGTGTCAAAACGGAAGCAAAATTTAACCTGCTAACCTCGAAGTTAACATAGACTTAGAGTGCCACCAACAATATATTTCAGAATTACCAAACGTAAAACGAATCGTCGTTGCTGTAATAGTTACTCTGAATTTGTATGTAGAAATGTAGTACATTACCATATGAAATTCCATAAAAAGGGTTTATGAACTCAAACATTTTACTAATGAGTATAGGCTATTCAGGAAACGATGTTTCAATCAGTCATATGTTTTGCTGATCCGAGTAGACGTGTGTTAAATCGCTACCACATTATCCTTCAAAATATAGTTACTGCGTCGCCATAAAATTGTAAAAATATGCCAACGAAGTACACGTGTCTATAAAACCTAATTGGATAGTACAAGTTCCAGTCCTGGAGAAGGCTTCATGTCAAATATTTTGGAAAATGAAGATTTTATTAACAAACTGGCGGAGCGCTTATTTTACCGTGTGTCTAAACGGCTTGAGGAACGAGTCAAGGAGTGGGCTAATACAAGCGGGCGATGATAAGGAACAATATGGGCGACGTAACTGTCTCCCTATTTATGGTATCCCTGAGAAACCCAACGAAGTCGTAACTGATACTGTTGTACAACTCATTAGTACTAAACTTGATATAGAAATTTTTGCTAGACGTGGCGCATCGCTTACCTGGTGCACCCGATAAACCACGCCCAGTTATAATCAAGTTGACCCAGCGTTCCATCAGAAACAACGTTCTTGCCAACATGAATAAACTTAAGGGAACGTCAATTGTTGTCAAAGAAGACTTGACCAAAGTACGGGCGTCATTATTAAAGGAAACCGTAAACCAGTTCACGAACAAGAATGTCTGAACATACAACGGAGTAATGCATGTGAAATGTGAAGCAAAACTCTATAAAATTTACAAAATATCGGGCGCGGATCTTCTATCCTGTGTCAATTGAGCTAGGCAGTGATGAGCCCACTTCAAACTCGCAATACCCTGGCACACAGCGATAAGTACCTACTTAGTTTTATCGTAAATATACTCAGCAATACGCTTGCAATTCAATTTTGTTTCTTTCGGTTTTTTCTTATTTGTTCCGCATTCTCTCGTTGCATTTAATTTTAAATATCTCTTAATTTATTACATCTAACTCGCTCATTTATATGTTTTAAAAGTTATACACATTATTCTCTGACTCTCCATTACCATTTGTTAATTGCAGACCACCTCTAACATTTTGTAATTTTTATTTAATTTGTTATATTATAAATCTATAACCAATTTGGTTCTTTTATATAAGTGAAGACTAATGTTTAGAAATAAATGTCTTCAGTAGCTTTGCTCATATCAAATAAATATGCGTAATGTGAAACAGAATTATAATTCTCAAATCTAACATAAAATATATTTTGTAATCATGACTTTTAGTATAGCTCATGTAAACATAAGATCATTACTGCATTTGCAACTACATGGAAGCAGTTCAGTTCATTACTGCCCAAATTTCATTTATTAGTAGAATTTTTAGATAATAATCCGTATGACCTGTTCTGTATTTCAGAAACTTGGTTCTGTAGGAGCTGATGATTCATTGGCATGGTTGGAGAGATAAGTGTTTAACTTAACTCCACTAGGATTATTACGGATACCGCCCCAAAGAGTATTTTTCGAATTTTAATCACCAATGGTTAATGTAGGAATATTGCTTTGGAATAGCGCAGGTATTGAGATGGTATTGAGCCAGCTACTCAACTCTGCTTGCAGCACAAATAAATAAAAAGCAAGTCAGAAAACAAAGAGTTGGGGTAGTTCATGCAACTGCAAGATTTAGCACATACATTTCAATCCGTAATTACATTTGCAAAGAAATGCCGGTAGTAATGGAATTATTTGAGTAAAGAAGGCAAATAGTCTAAGAGCTGGTGACATTTTTTGGTGAGCATTTAGTTAAGGCCTATTTTTTCAAAGAATGTTGCTGGAGGCATGTATAAGTGTCATCTGTAAGGATTCTCCTAGATAGCGGTATCGGAGAGAGGCAGAACACCCCCAATTTGCACTGTCAGTATATGTCAAATTCGAGGTGAGCCGGTTAGGTTTTGTGTCAGTTTATGTCAAAACTGACGGAAAACCTAACCTGCTAACCTCGAATTTGACATAGACTTGCAATGCCACCAACCTATTATTCATACGTTTCAATTTCCACAGCCGCCCCTTATGGAACTTATTTAGTGTAAGTTATGTCAAATTCGAGGTTAGCAGGTTAGGTTTTTCGTCAGTTTTGTCACAAACTGACACAAACCCTAACCGGCTCACCTCGAATTTGACATATATTGACAGTGAAAATTGGGGGTGTTCTGCCTCCCTCCGATACCGCTATCTAGGAGAATCCTTACAGATAACACTTATACATGCCTCCAGCAACATTCTCTCAAAAAATAGGCCTTAACTAAATGATCACCAAAAAATGTCACCAGCTCTCCTACTAAAAGGGCAGAGCTCGTTTTTCATAGATTGGAGTCGATAATCTTAAATTATCCAAAAATAAGAGGTTTGTGCAAAGTTAAAGCCGAACCGAAATGAATAAAACTGTCACAAAAAGGTTTATATGTGCGCGTTAAATGAAGCGTAGATGTCAGGATAATGAAATAAGAGATGTTTATGAGCAATCTTAAATAAAGGTAAACGAAGCAGAATTATAATAATACGTTGCAAAGAGCATAAACCAGGCAAAACATGGCAATTATAATAATTAGACAGCCATACTTGGAAATATGGGAAAACTACACAGTTGAGAAAATACGAAGAAAAGGACACAGCTGAAAAGAAAACAGAATTAGTGCAGGAAGTGAACAATTAAAAACAAGTCAGTGTAGTTACGCGAGTAATAAAGACAATTTAAATAAAACAAAGTGTAGTGGCGCTATGAGACAATTAAAACCGAATTGAAAGGATAATAATTTAGAAATAGTATTTTTGTAAAACATTTTAGTTATAAGAAATATTAGTATAAGAAATTGTTGTATTGAACTTGGTCTACATCCGTTTTTTGTATTCTAGATAGGCAATTGTTAATAACGACCAACAGACAGGAACAGTGGAATAAAAATAAATTCTTGACAAAGATTTTGGTCTCTGATTTAAATAAAGTTTGTATATAGTTAGATTCAATTTAAATTAATAAAAGGTACTACATTGTGTTAGCAATTTACCCGTGTATTAGTGGAAGTGTGGGTTTTAATTTCCCTCGAAAAAAATTTATTTCTCCGATACCACATTCCGATGATCGTAGATAGTCATTCACGGGCACATTCGAGTACCTACCGCGCGAATGAACTACATTCACAGCCCATTGGCGTACCACATTAATTTTCAAAATTACGTATCAGGGAACCCAGCTTTGAGATATGAGTTTTTCTCTTGCCTACCGAGCTAGCTTCTGTAATATGAAATTGCAGTTGAATGAATTATAGTAAAGGGCATAATACTGTAATTAACGAACCCAGTAAATACGGAATTATTTTTAATCAGTCTATAAAATTTAACCAATAATTAAAAATTTGTTTTGAGTTCCTACTAAGAATTACATTTTATTATAATCTCATAATTACATCAAACAGTAGCACGAGCATCATTACAGAATATCAACTTCAAGTAGCCGCTTATTTGGTTGTTTGTATACTACTGTAATGATTACATTTTGGTTGTTTCTGGTTTCCATATTGATGGCTACTGCTTCTAGATTAGTGATGTCTTCTATTTCGTGCGGGTTGGCAGACAGTGAGCTTTTAATTATTATAGCTACGCCACCTGCAGCAAAGTTTGTTATACGGCCTTACCGAAAAATGTTGTATTGTAGTATTTTCAATGGTTCGTTCATCTTTTGCTAGATGTGTTTCGGTGACAATTAATATATCAACATTATGCCTTGATAAGAAGGCAATAATTAATGCTTTCTGTTTCACTATTCCATCGGCGTTGTAATTGCAGATGATGCGTTGAGATAGTAATTTTGATGGGACTTTATCAATTGAGGAGAGAAGGGATAAGTGAGAAGATGAGAGTCTTAATTTATTCATGGTATGGGGTTAGCATGTTCCAGATGGTTTGAAGTATTTCAATGAAGGATGATTATGGGGACTGAGAGGAAGATGGCTGTGGGTTATTATTTGAGGTTTGATCTGAGGTGATACGTGTGTAGGTAGTGCCTGGAGTTACATATTTGTACAATTTTGGGTTTTGTTCTACATTACGTTGGTTGTGTGTAGTCTTCTTGTTTGCATTCACATAATAGGGGCAGCCTCTGTAATTAGCGGGATGTTTACCTTTACAGTTGATACAATGTGATTTTTATGCGTGTCTTTTTGCATTCTTTGTAATGATGCAATCCGGCACATTTGACACATCTGGCTGGAAGGTGGCAATAGTTTTTTGTATGTCCTATGAGCTGGAAATTTGTACACTGAGGAGAATTTTTGCTACTATGTCGAAGTTCGATCTTAATTATACAGTGGAATAATTCTGCGAGTTGAAATATCTCCCGTGCCTTTTCATTTCTAATTAGTTCAATTGAGCAAATTGGGATTGGCTGTTATCATAATTACTGATAATTTGGTACTTTCAAGATTGTGAAAAGTATAATATGCAACTTTGTCTTTGTTGTCATCGTAAAATTTTGTGAGCAGGCGATAATCTTGGGCATTAGTTAAGTTAATTCTTAACTGAGAACCTTGATTGGTTGTTGCAAATTATTTTTTAATTATAGATTTAATGTCTAATATAACCGCTTGGTAGTTATTAGCGTTTTTCAAAAATATTGGTGGTATTTTGTGGGCTGTAAGAATTGGAGTTGATAATTTAGTATCATCAATGTTGAGATCAATATTCGTTGGACGATAGTATTTATTTTTATTGAGCAGGTCTTTATTATCAAACGAGTAGTCTTACTCTGGCTTTCGGGCGTCGGAGTGGTGATAGGGCGTTTATTTGTATTGTTGTCCACCGGCTCGTGTTCCATAAGACTGTGATCTTGTATTTGACTACCTTTGTAGAGAAGTGTGGGATCCCGGATTAAAGTTTTATCCATTGTTATTATAGGATGTAGTTAATTAGAAGAGAACGTGGCGTAGCCAAAGGCTAGCCGTGCCGGCTGTGTTTGCTTTATACTTTTATATTAGATGTGGGTTGATAAACAGCTCATACCTGGCTGGTGCACAGAAAAACGCAGTGATTAACTAAGATCACCTACAGAATTAACTCACTATCCTTACTGAAGAGATCATCGCCCAGATATATTCGACATCTGTTTAATTAAAAATGTTTTCCTTCCACTATCACAAACCGTACTAATGGAGTTGGACTCAGATCACCTTCCAACTTTAATAACATTTCGAGACACCCCGATATTGAAACACAATTTCCCCAGATTAATCAAGAGACTGACCGATTGGAGACTATTCCAAGAACTGATAAATGAAACAACAACCTGTCCGGCCTGTATAAAATCAACGGAAGGAGCTGACGTACATATCAAAGAACTAAACTCAACAATAACTGATGCAGTAGCACAAGCGACTACCACTCAGTATAGGCGCAAGGCGAACAATGAAAAGGATACCCCCGCGCACATATTGACTCTCATTAAGAATAAAAACCGACTAAGGCGCATCTGGGCAAGAACAAGAAACCTTCTTATTAAAGCACAGTTCAATCGTGCCAGTAGCGAGGTTAAATATGCTCTAGACAATTATAGAATCAACAAGTACAAATAGTACATCTCTGAACTACAACCCAGAGACGCCACAATGTGGCAAGCAACAAAAGGGATACTTAAGCAGCAACCTCAAATTTCTACCATTAAAGTCAACGACCCAGTATACGCCTCACAGATTCAGAAAAATGCGACATCTTTTCTACTCACCTGGAACACACTTTTACCACACAGATCGCAGCTAATAACGAAGAGTTCGCGCAACAAATAACAACTGAGATAGCCACTAACTTTCCAAGTGACCCAGGATTAATAGTATTTGCAACCCTTGAAGAAATACAGTCATACATTGACAAGCTACCTATGAGGCAGTTTTGAAAAACTTTCTTCTTATTCAACGCTTGTTTAAGATTGGGGTATTTTCCAAACACGTGGAAGCACTCTCACGTTTTACTTTCTCCAAAGCCGGGAAAAAACCATAAAGATCCAGCCAACTATTGGCCAATAAGTCTACTGCCAACAATATCAAAGCTACTTGAAAAGGTTATTCTCGATCACTTATGCTCATTTCACGATTGCAGGAAAATCCTGCCAACTTTTCAGTACGGCTTCCGTAAAAAGCATTCGACTGTCCACCAGCTATCTCGAATATCAGAACTGATCGAGAAGAGTTTTGCAAACAAGGAGCATAATGTAGCGATATTTCTCGATGTTGCCCAGGCGTTTGATTGAGTGTGGACCAATGGATTACTATACAAAATGCACAAGATTAATATACCTAATTATCTGTTATGCACTATTAAATCGTTCCTATCCGAAAGTACATTCGCAGTGAGGATCAACTCCATACTCCCCAAAAATAAGAAAATAATGGCCGGAGTGCTGCAGGGCTCAATATTAGGCCCCGTGTTGTTTAATATATTTGTTCACGACTTGCCAGTGCCTAATGACTCGACTGTAGCTATGCACGCGGACGATAACAGTGTTACTCTACCAAGACTAGGACATACTCACAGCCGTTCAGCAACTCCAGGACAGTGCTACTGTTTTCATTAATTGGCCCAACAGATGGTACAATAATATTAATACAACTAAATGCGAAACGAAGATCTTCACTCTACGACAACCAGTCTTACCAACTAATGTAACCATAAATAACCATAAAATTGAGTAGAACCCCACTTATAGTGCTGTTAAATACTGGGTGGCGCACGACCGATTGACACATTTCATCTGGGTTGCACCGCAAAGCAAGTGAGAATATGCAAGTTGTCATTTATTTGATTCTTAGTTTATTTATTGCAGTTTCTGACAGGTATAACAAAAACCCAGTCAAACAATGACTACTTGGTCAATAGAACATCGTTCTAAAACAGTGCGTTTTTTTTCATGGAATTAACTCGTTTTGGGGATATTCCTTGGCTCGCGCGTTCTCCCAATCTTACAGTTGCGGATTCTTTTTTGTGGGTGTACCTGAATGAAAGGGTATATGTAAATCGTCCTCGTACCAGTCGTACCATTGAAGATTTAAAACAAGCAATCCGTAACTAAGTAGCAGCTATAGATGAAGAACTTTTGAGAAGAGTTTTTAGGAATTTTCAAGAGTGCTTAAAACAGTATGTGAATCAAGAAGGAGGTCATCTGACTAATGTAATATTTAAGAACTAAAATTGTCATGTTTAAGTTTTATTTTGGTTTAATAAATTGTTGTTTACGTTTGCGCCACCCTGTACTTGAGAGTATATCTAGACAAGAAACTTACCTGTGCTTTTCATATTAATAAAAAATTAAATCAGTTTTACTCAAGATTAGCAATGTTCTATCCAGTACTTAACAAAAAGTCAACCCTGAAACACGAAGCAGATATACTGATATACGAATCCATTCTGAGACAAATAATCCTCAACGCTTGCCAAGTTTGGGGATCAACTTCTAACACAGAAATAAAAAAAACTATAAACGTTTCAAAAGTAGTCAGGATAATCTTTAAGGCACGGTGGTTCACTCGAAACTCTCAACTTCATCGCGAATCAAGCCTATGAACGGTCCATGAAGCTATAAAAAATATACAAAAAATATTTTAATAACATCTCTGAGTGCTTGAGTGCAACAAATTACAACACCGTTGCAAAACATCTACATACTAGATTAAAACGAAAACTTCCTCAAGACATTTACTTAACAACAAGTGAAAGTGAATAAAAACACTATTGTCAAACTAATACTAGTGAGGTGTTTAGCCAGTAGTTAATATGTAGTAACAAACATTTTATGTACAAAAAAAATAGTCATGTATAGCGATCTCCGCAGATCTGACTAAAATTACTTCGACACTAAGTATTGAAATTCCCTCATATCGAAAACCACTCTGAGTCAAATATCTCTAAAATTCTAGCCAACTGACTAATGAACCCACTATACCAAATCTCCGTCTCGGCGGTGCGGATCTTTTGGTGAAGACTCCAGCCCACTAGACCCCTCCCTCGTATTGGGGAGTGTCTAAACGTGCTGTGCGGTGTATGTATGTTCGTATGTGTACACGATTCCCGTCGCCAGGAATTTTTTTTTTGGGTTTTCTTTTTTATAAATAACTGGTTCATAACATTTCATTGTATTAGCGAAACGAAGTGATGCTGAGTATCTTGTAAGCACGAAAGGGCGCTTTTCTTGGGTGGGGGGTACCGTATATTTTATATTAAAAAAAGAGAAGCTTGGTTACGAAAAAATATACCAAATAGTTTGCTGCAATTACGTAATTATAATTTAATTAGGTTTGACCGGTCGGTGTGTTCATATTTGTAAAAAATAACGTGTGAGTATGATATTCTACAGACTAATGCTAATATTGAACAAGTGTAGCCTAAATTAATTCTGAATAGAGTTACTTTAGCAGTAGGCTGTGTTTATTGCCAACCTAACCTAAATTAGAATTTTTTTAAAATGCAATTGTAATCTTGTGAAAGTGCTTCTACAACATGTGACTATTCCTGCTGCCTGGGAAAGTTTGAAATGCGGCGTTTGTTTACCCCTCCGTAGATACAATACTAATTATATGTTCTTTTTATCCGGTTAGTTAGCTCAGTAAACATGAAATTTGCTTAATATCCCAGTTTGTGGCTTATGAAGGATCACTATCTACCAAAACAAGAATCTGGTTCCCCTTTGTAGTGTTGTCAGCTGAAACTAACTTTAAACAAAGCTCTAAAACAGCTAACTTGTTTACATCAATCTATTGACTGTAAAACACAAAAGAAATAAAATATAATAGAATTAAATACTCAACCTACGTGCTATATAGCTTGAGGCTACTCACAGGCGCGTTGCAAACATACATGGAAGCAGTTAAATATCATCAGAAATAACGTCGAAATAATTGTCCTGCAAAAACGTAAATGTCTTAATACGGCTCTGGTTGGTCGCACTTGCACCTACTGTACGCATACGTAGACGTAGACTTCACCGCGTAACTACAACACTTTCCTATTTCGATTTACCTTCGCTCCTCGAAGTAAGCTGGCTTGCATCATCTCAAACTTCGGACTGTATCGTCTAATTCTGGAAGTCAAGGCTTGGAAAATAACACATAAACTGCAACGCGGGGATCCCAGCAATGGCAACTCTTACGTTACGGCTCCGTAACGACGTACTTGAATTTCTTAAATGCATCTTTAGGTGCGGCGTAAATTAGCGTTTCCAAACGGATGCTTTAAATGTAGTACCCTTGAAATATGGTACGAATAGTGTACTTACGTGTACATGTTGAAGAATTCGTTCACATCAAATATAAACGTTGGAGACGCCTGCTTCAGCTGCACGTTACCTTGTGAACACCACAAGAACTAATATGCAGCAATTTACTCACTAGGAAGCTATTGAAACCCCTTGTATTTACTTCGCTGTTTGTATAGCCAAATTCACTTAGCCGTCGGCCATTGAGCCACTGCCCGTGTTAGACTCTTCTCATCCTTCTGCACGCTGGAACAATACATTTCTCGCGACACAAGCACATATATTAATGCACAATGCTTTCTTTATTCAGACTCGTCTTTTAAAACATTTATAATTCTAAAATACAATATTAATGTGAGAATAGTACAAAATGTATAGAAATACAAGTTGACTTTTAACTTTGAATATAAACTAAACATTACTGGCGAGGGATCGAAGGTTCGTTTCAAGTTTTATCCTGAAGTGGAATAAGTTGTCTTCGACATTTCCAGAGAAATACACCAAAGTCAAACTAAACAGGATGATGAAGCAAATAACAATACTGTTGATCACAAATTCCCCAAAAAATATGTAGTTTGTTGCTACTACGTTATGCAAAAATATAATTTATATGCTGAAGCATACCCTGAAAACCCCTAGAAAAAGCATATAAATATTTATTAAATCTTTCTAGTTCACAAGTCGCATGCGAAAGGTTCCATTCTAAATTAAAATTTATTTTTAATTAAGAAGCTGTTTGTCTTAAGATTATTTCAAAGCTTTCATATTAATGCCTTCCGAAAGCAGAATTGAAAATACCACACATTTCTAACTTATCCAGTAGTATATCATGGGAGACTGTATCGAAAGCTTTCGCCAAATCCATAAATACGGCAATAGCTTTTTTGTTTTTGTCTAAAGAGTTATACAACTTATTAGTTAGATGATATATAGCGTTTTCAGTGGACATGTTTTCCCTAAAACCGTATTGATTGTCGGATAATATGGAATTATAATTTAGATGATCTTTCAATCGACGTGCTATTACCCGTTCCATGATTTTTGAAAAAAAACTGATATTAGCGAAATAGGACGGTAATTAGCTACTTCTTTTTCATTGCCTCCTTTAAATAAAGGTACTACTACGGCAAGTTTAAAGCACCGAGGAATAACAGAATAAGATAGTCTATGATTGTAAATCTTGAGTAAAGGGTGAACTATGACATTTTTGCAGTTTTTTAATATTATAGGTGATATTTTGTCATATCCTGGGGCCTTATTAACTTTTAATTCATCAATATATTTTATTATTTCTTCTTCTGTAGCGGGCTGTAAAAATACGGAGTTCTGTATATGATAATTATGAATAAAAGTTTCTTTAGCCACACCAGTAAATCTGGTTTGAATATCATTAGCCATTTTTGTACCAACTTCAATAAAATGTTTATTAAAGCTATTTGCAATTTGAACTTTATCATGAATAACATCATCTGATACATTAATTACGTTTGGAATAGTTTTATTAGCAGCTAAATTAGTACTACCACTAACTTCTTTTACTACCGACCATATTTTCTTTGGATCGTTTTCTGATAATGCTATTTTATTTTTATAATAATTATTTTTTGTTATTCTAAGTAAATCAGTCAAAAAATTCCTATAACGTTTGTACTCAATTTTTAAGGTTTCATCCTCAGGCGATGCTTTACGAAATTTATCCCGCTTTCTAATTGAATTGATTAATCCTTGTGTGATCCATGGCTTAAGTTTTACTTTTTTACAAGGAATTTTGTAAGTAACCGTTTGAGTAGCCAGGCTAACATAATTTTGAATTGATTCAATAAAATGGTCAGTAGCTGAATTAATATCAGTAATGTTTTTTAAAAAATCCCAACTTTCCCGACTCAAACAGTTTTGTAATGCATCATAATTCAATTTTGATCTAGTAGAAGTGTCAGACGATCTATGGCTTTCACGTATGCTTTTTATCACACAACCCACAGGAGAATGGTCAGTAATATCACTATCATATATAAAACATTTTACAATAATTTTATTTCGTACCTTGTAAAAAATGTGATCGATACAGGTTTTCGATAATTTGCGGGTAACACCATTTATACTTTGTACATACCCTAGTTCGCTAAAAATATTTAAATAGCTATCAACATATTTAGAGCCTTGATCCAAAAGCTCTATATTTATATCCCCCACAAAAAGTCCTACGTCGTAGGTTGAGCTATTGTGCAATAAAATTTGCTGTAAATTTTCCAAAAATAATTCTTTGTCAAAATTACTACAAGCAATTACGTAACCGGACTAATTATACAATTAAACATGAAAAACGGGCATATTTAGATTTTACGATTCATAATAAAGCTTCCAAAATCTATGGAATTAATTGAAACAGCTTGAGATTAAAAATAAAGATGAACCTGCTATGAGTGAATTTAAATGTGCTAATGATATAATAGTTATTAAGGTACCAAGGGGCATTATGAGTAAAATAAGAGCCCAAGGTTGTTAGTGTACTAACCGAGGGCCTTTGGCCCGAGGTGTGTACAACAATCGCGGGCTCTTAGGTCATAATGCCTGTGGTGCCTTCAAGGTTTTATGTCCTACCAATTTTCTTACCTAATTCATATTCATATTCAATTCATATAATTACTATGCTATGGTATTTAAGATTGATCGAGTTAGCTGATCTAAGTTAGATTTGTGACATTAGATGAGCTGTCATTAATTTTCATTGTGACAGTGGTGCATAATTTTTGAAATAAAGGTTGTATCCATGGAAACAAATACTATTAATTTTTCATAATAACCCTAGTGTTCTTATGAAGAAAATCGTACGACACTCATTAATGACCAATAGAAAAATTAGTTCACGAGCCGTATCCAAGACAACAAAATTTTTTGGAAATTTTTTGTAGGTAGACCATCCTAACTTTGAGGGTTTCTGTCGTTACGATTTTCTTACCGAATCTGCATTCGAGCATTAATTCATATCCGGAAATTATTTTTCGTGCATTCAACAACGTCCTAATTTGCCCTCGCGTCCCGCTCGGGCAAATTAATACGACGTTGTTGGAACGCACTCAAAAAAATTTCCGGAAAGAATTAATGCTCTTATGAGATTATATGTGAAAATAATTGCCCTGGAGCGTTATTTTGTATCTAAGATACCTTAAAATAGAGTCATTAATTTTAATTAATGTACTGATAGGACATAAATAATTTTTATTTAGATGGAATTCCTAATTTAACCCCTGATAATGACACAATAAATTTTACAAAAATAACAAAATATCACATAATATGGAAGAAGTAACATTTGATATTGTAGATGTTGATACGGTAACAAGAATCGTAAATCAAATTAAAACACAAGCGTGGGGTTATGATGATTTAAATATATCAGTCTTGAACTCTCCGCTTCCTTTCCTGATCCCAAATCCTCTCCGGACCGGGCCCTCCGACTGGCAGCTGATCTGTCTAATGGGGTAGACCTTCAACCCTTACCAGTTCAAGCGTTTAAGGAAGTGGCAGTTGATCTGTCAGCTCTTAGGCTAAGTTTTTCGTGCCTAACTCATCCTGAAAAGCGAAGCCGCTAGAACTCGATTTTGTCTTGGCAGATGATCTGTCATTTAAAAAAGAATTCTCCAGGCCTAAATCCTAGCTTGGCAGATGGCTTGTCTTGCAAGATTAACCGCTTAAAACGATCCTCATCGGGCGTTCCTAAGCGCAAGTACTGGTGTCCAGAACCATTTCACGGTTTAGATGATCGTAAACACCTGACAGTTTTGAAACGGATACGATCGGCAACGTTTTTAGGTAGCGTTCTCACAGACGATTCTACCGAACTGATAATTTCTTCCGTAGGAATGCTTTTGGGGGCTAGCAAAAATTTCAAACCTTTGGAAAGTATAGAAGTTTCGCTAGGAGAGGGCATAAGAAGAAATATTTATAACCGTCTTAGAATCACTTGGATACGTAGAAGCCTTAATCGATGAGATCTAGGAATGAAACTTACGATGATGAGTCGCAGTTGTCACTTCTAATGTTTTTTTGGCCCTGTGTGTAGGTGGTCGAATCGAAGTCAAGAGAGTTAAGGGTATTGGATAATTCTAAATCAAAATCTAACAGTTGTTTGGAAACGGTATTGAGATCGTACCTCGTCTGATGAATGCGTCCACGAAGTAAAGCAAAGTTAGCGCGACGAAGGATTTTTTGAGAAGAGTGCATTAAAATATAATGTTTGATTTTAAGAAAAGAAGGTATGATTTTGTTGTCACGACAACAGGAAAGAAATGCTAAAGTGCAAAGGAGCTTAGATGACTTATGTCGAAGTTTGGAAAAGGTAGAGGCTTTAAGAGAAACATCCTCCTCGTAGAGGTTATTGAGATGACTTCGGAGGCTTTCACGCCAATTGTCATTAAGTAACAAACGACCTCCGAGATTGGACCGTGTTATTATTGATGTCGAAGAACTTAACTTTCGTAAGGGGCTTCATCAGGAGGAAAAGCAAAAGAGCACGATAACTCAACGTGTAAACCACGCCAGAGGCAAAACTCTTTTGCAAGGGAAGGCATAGAGAAGCACGGAAACTCAACGTGTAAACCTCGCCAGAGGCGAAACTCTTCTAACGATCGGAAGGAGAAATACAAGAATTTTTGGGCAACCGCAGTCGCGGTTCAGTAGCGGTGGGGGGGGGTTTAAGAATTAGCACATAGAAGGAAGGGGAAAGCCTTCGCCATTAAGCATGAATTGAATATACAAGCAGTGTTTTAATATCACCTGTTACACGAGAAAACTCATATACGGTATATAACAAACTAAAATATGCACGTGACTTACTACAGTGGGAAGTGAGCGCGGCGTTATTTCGAAAACGCAGGTGATTTCGTCTAAAAGCCATTTCGGTACAGACGAGAAAGATGATTTGTGCCGCCTTTTACTCTCGGCGACTTGTTGAATCAGGCGATGATTCTAGATGTTAATAAATGAATGAAAATAAAGTAAATCTCAAAAACATGCCAGTCGTCAAGCACGGCAACAACAAAACTAGACTAAGTCACCTACCGTGTTCTTCCTCTAGCTTACACTAGCCTATACTCTAAAAACGAGCATGTATCGGTAGGTCAAAAGGAAAAAGCAGAAATAAAAGTCAAGCACAGAGCACACGAGTAGAATTTAGAGTTAGGATACAAGGGGTTATGTCCCTCCCCTTTTTTACCAATAAAGGTCTTCGGAAAGGGAATGCATTATTTTGTCTATTGTTCAATATCGCCCTTGAAAAAGCCGTGAAAGTTAATACACGAGGCAGAATATTTAACAAATCTGTCCAAATACTTGCCTATGCAGATGACATAGACGTTATTGGGAGAAGCGTACTATAAAAGAAAGAAACCTTTATAGCACTGGACAAAGCCGCCGCAAAAATGCGATTAGAAATAAATGAATCAAAAACTAAATACATGACTGTAACTAATGAAAACAAGCAAGCAAGAGTACGGTAGAATCTAACTATATAAGAACACAATTTCGGAAGTGTGAGAGAATTCATCTATTTAGACTCACAAGTACACCGAGATAATAGTACCAGTGGGGAAATGCAAATATGCATAGTAGGCTACTGGCAAACAGATGCTGCTATGGATTAAAAAAACAACTACAATCTAAAAACCTCTCAAGACCGACCAAAGTTAAAATATATAAAACTCTCATTAGACCGATCCCCACATATGAAGCTGAGACCTGGGCTTTAAACAAACGGGATGAAAATGCTCTATTCATCTTTGAGCGGAAGGTCTTAAGAACCATATATGGAGCAGGGAACGAAAACGGAAATTGGCGTAGATACTATAATTTCGAGCTATACCGGAAATTTGATGAAAGTGACATAATGTCTACAATTAGAATTGGGAGGTTGGACATGTGACAAGTGATAAATACTATCCCATAAGGCAAGAGATAAGTAGGACGTCCAAAAGCTAGATATATGGACGCTATCGAAAAAGACTTATGTATTGGGGTACGAGTATGGAGAGTAAAAGCAAGAAGTCGACACCAATGGCGGAAGATGATTGAAGAGGCCAAGGACCATAAAAAGCTGGGGTGCCAATGATAATGATGACAGAGCTTTAATTAAGCATCAAAAAAGCGCAAATAAAGAAAACAGCGGAAGTGCAAGTTAAAGTGGATTATCAACGGTTAACCCCAAACTACATATTAAAACAACTAAAAAACAATTGAATATAAAGGTGCATAACTTTTGTGAAGAGCAACCGCTTTGGTGTTCAAGGAAAGTTGGAAAATTAAGTTTAGTGAAGGTGTCCCGCCGTATGGATATAAACACCAAAAAACTTTTAGAGGGAATCTTCCATGTTTCTTTGTACATTGTGTCTCACTTTAGACGGCATCACCCCAGTATTTTTTTATATATTATCTATTTAAAAAAAATCTTTTTTCTGATTGTACCCCTCACTAAATTCTACTTTTTGGGTATGTTACTTTCCCTTCACGGTAAAATGCTAGCTTACTACGATTTACAATAAACAGTAAAATTGAAAAAGTCGTATAGGAATTTTTATCAAAAAATCTTGTTAATAAAGGTTGTTCAGAATCATTCAAATAAGTTAAATCCAAAATTTCATAAAAAACAAAAAAAAATTAAATTTCACAAAAAATGTCAATAACTATTTATCTACTCCAGTGGGTAAGTAACGCATTACGTCACTCATTTGACACTATTTCAGTTAGGTAATGAAGCTCATTACACCACTCAGTTATGTAATGGTTTCATTACGCAACTGAGTTGTGTAATGACTTCATTACGTAACTGAAATAGTGTCAAATGAATGACATAATGGCATTTGCCTACTAAAATATTTTAGAAAATGACAGATCTGACATTTTTCTTAATGCACTTTTCTCAATTTTAGGCAGTCGTAGATAAAATTTTGTACAATACATGTGTGATAATGCATCATTAATATACTTGTGTGCTTACATAACTCGTGCTACGCACTCGTTTGTAACTTACACGTATATTAATGATGCTGTTATCCCACTTGTATAGTAAATAACTATTATGGGATGCATTACATGATCTTGCGGTTGCAGTCCCCTCATCACATGGCGACCAGTTTCATTTTTTTTTTTTGGTTTTAATGAAATTTCAGATTTAGCTTATTTGAACGATTCTGGACAACTTTTATTAATAAGATTTTTTGATAGAAAATCCCTAACACGACTTCTTCAATTTTGCTGATTATTTTAAATCGTAGTAGGCTAGCATTTTACCGTGAAGAGAAAGTACCATAGGTACCCTAAAAGTAGAATTCAGTGAGGGATATATTCAGAAAAAAATTATTTTTTAAATCGATAGTATATACAAAAAATACTAGGGTGGTGCCGTCTAAAGTGAGACACAGTGTATGTCTTTGTTGATTTGTGTTCTCGTTGATAAGACGTTAAGCGGTTGAGTTTTTATTGATTTTAACGCTTTGAGGGCCCCTGAATCTATTTTCGACATGATGTCTGTGTGTATGCGTGAGTGTATGTAACAGGATAACTCAAAAACCATATAAGCTAGGTTGATGAAACATTATGCGAGGGTACTATAGCGAAAACTTAGGGCTGTATCAGCTTTTGGGTGAAAACCGACAACAGGAAGTAGTAATTTACTTCATAAATATGTTATAATATATTACCCACATTATTTTGTCGTGTAGCAAAAACAGGTTTTTATTTACTGGAGACAAGTATTCGTAAATAAAAATGCACTGGTTTGACGAGTATGTTATAGAAGACGCATTCACCATACACTTTTTCTTCAATGCCTGCAGCAGTAGCTGATTTACCTACCTACTTGTTCAGAATTTTACGATATTTCTGGTATTAGCGGAATTACTTGTGAATTTCGACGCGCAGTGACAAACTTCAATATCTTCAGCCTTGACATTGCAATCTAAGGCTCCGTTTAGTTTTTGAACAGTGTCAACAATGTTTTGCAGTTGAAGATTCTGGGACTTTCACTTCTAGATTCAGTATTCTTCCTGGAATGTTGCTCCACTTGATTAAGCCTCTTCTTGATGTGCGAAACTTTATTTTTCATAAAAGCGTTTTCATATTTTTAAATCTTCGACTATAGATATTTTTTGGGAAAACACCTTCATGCTGAGCATCAAACTTGTCTGATTTATTAGAACAAAAATTAACGAATCGAGATCAGATTGTTATCGTTTTACAGTTTCTACTTCCATTTGAATTGCTTTCATGATGGGTGAGGACCAGTGAAGACCAATCCAATATTTTAGTATTAAGGTTTTCGACTCAGAATTTTAAGAATATCGTTGCGTGTTGTGTCTTCGCGATTTTAGATTGACCCTGTATATAGACACATGACTTTCACAAATGTAATTTTTTTGTACATAATCTCTGGAGTAATAAATATTACCACTATGGGACACTACTTACACGACGAATTTGTAATGTGGCATTATTGGGACCCATCACTGTGGATGCAGTCGTGTTTGCTTTTATTTAAGTTTTTTTTTGTCTTCAGCAGGACCAGGGGTCGAATCGAAATCAAATAGAAATTATACAACTTTGGACAAACAAAAATGTAGAAATCCGTAACAGCTTGTTGTTGGACTATATGGTGAATCTGCAATCTAGTAGCTTAATGGCAGGAGAAATAGGCTTTGATATATTTGATTCAGGAAAACAAAATTTACAACTCTCATAACATGCTAAAGCAGAGCGTGTGATCTGCACTGTAGCAAGTAGCACACCGCTGCCCGTGCTAGGTTGATCCGTACTGCTAAGGGCAGGACCCAGAGCCTTCAAGAATGGGGAGGTGTAAACACTCTTTTTATCCTTACTTAACGTGTAAATATGCATTACCGTACTAAACAGTTACACCCATGGAGTAAGAGGGAAGGAGCCTATACCCCCTGCTACCGTTCGCCAAAACCCGCGTTGATATACGCGGCTCTTTAGTAATACCGTATTCTGCCACTCACGATGCAAATGTTCCACGTCCGGTTAGTTAGCGGCAAGGTGGTTTACGTTCTGATTGACCCCAGCGGTCGTATGCCACGATCACGTGACGGGTCGCGGACCCGGCATGGAACACCAGTGCTGCGAGTGGTAGGTAATGTACTATTATATATCATCACAGGTTCTGTAGCATGACGATCGGTCTCCTTCCCTCTTACTCCATGGTTACACCAAAGGTTAAGATTTTATTGTCAATATAGAATATTACATAATTTACTATTAAAGTCACGTTTATTTTATATTAATAATCATCAATTTTGTAATAGCTAATGTGAACATACTGAGTGCTCGTTAGTACGAGCAAGTGCGGGTACAATAAAATCAGTAATCACCCCTACACTAATCGTGAATGTCTTTATTTGTAAATATTTGTTGAGTTTCACACTACATTGATTAATCTCAATATTATTTTATAATTCATATGTTGCCAAAGTTTACTTTTTTGTTTAACTTAATTTCAGTTTCTTTCATTTCTGATACATTTTACAAAATCCAATACTCGTAATTTCAACATAACTATCCCTTTTTCATCTACTCATTTTTCTACATACGATTTTACTCAAGATATTTTCTTAGCCATATACCTGGCCAGATCATGTTTTCACCTTGCTTTAAATTCACAAGCAACAGAGATAGGATTTTGCTCTTGTATATTTCCTCATATTTTGTCCTGTGTATTTGTCTGTGTCATTTTATGTTTCCTAACAGAACACAAATAAAATTATTCATACTGCCAGCATCTTTAAAAGCTATCTAAATGCTGTTTTCAGACAACCTTAAAGCAGCCAGCAGTATGAACTGCAAAAGTCAAGACAAGCTTTTAGTAAATGACACTATCAAGGAGTTTCTATACTAAGGTTTTTCTTTAGTTATGTGTCTTTATATGTTTAGCTAAAGTAGATTTTGTTGCTGCTCTATATTAGCAAATAGAACATGTATAAGGTTTTTCTCCTGTATGCGTCTTCATATGTCTAACTAAATCACCTTTTTGTACTGCTTTATATTTGCAAACAATACAAGAATAAGATTTTTCTCCTATATGTGTCTTAATATGTTTAACTAAATCACATTTTTCTGCTGCTTTCTATTTGTAAATAGAACATGAATAAGGCTTTTCTCCTGTATGAGTCTTCATATGTCTCAACTACATTACTTTTATGCCATGCTTTATAATCGCAAATTGAACATAAATAAGGTTTTTCTCCTGTGTGTATGTTCATATGTCTAACTAAATCACTTTTTTGTGCTGCTTTATATTTGCAAACAAAACAGGAATAAGATTTTTCTCCTGTATGCGTCTTCATATGTCTAACTAAATCACCTTTTTGTACTGCTTTATATTCGCAAATAAAACATGAATAAGGTTTTTCTCCTGTGTGTATGTTCATATGTCTAACTAAATCACTTTTTTGTGCTGCTTTATATTTGCAAACAAAACAGGAATAAGGTTTTTCTCCTGTATGCGTCTTCATATGTCTAACTAAATCACCTTTTTGTACTGATTTAGATTCGCAAATAAAACATGAATAAGGTTTTTCTCCTGTGTGTATGTTCATATGTTTAACTAAATGACTTCTCTCTGCTGTTTTATATTCGCAAATAGAACATGAATAAAGGTTTTCTCCTGTATGCCTCTTCATATGTGTTACTAAATTAATTTTCTGTCCTGCCTTATATTCGCAAATGGAACATGCATAAGGTTTTTCTCCTGTATGCGTCTTCATATGTTGAACTAAATTACTTTTATGTGTTGCTTTATATTCACAAATAGAACATAAGTAAGGTTTTACTCCTCTATGTCTTTTTATATGGCTCACTAAATCACCTTTCCTTGCTGCTTTATATTTGCAAATAAAACATGAATAAAGTTTTACTCCTGTATGCGTCTTCATATGGTTCACTAAATAAACTTTCCGTGTTACTTTATATTTGCAAATAAAACAGGAATAAGCTTTTTCTCCTGCATGCGTCTCCATATGTTTACCTAAATCACTTTCTTGTGCTGTTTTATATTCGCAAATTGAACATAAGTAAGGTTTTTCTCCTGCGTCCGTCTTCACACGGTTAATTAAATTACCTAGAAAACGAATAAGGTTTTTCACTTCTATTGGTCTTCAAATGATTAACTAACTTACACTTTCCTGCAGTTTTATCTTCACAAATAGAAGATGTGTAAAATTGTTCAGTATGAGTTTTAATATGTTTCAAAAAATTACTATCGTCTTGTGCTTCATATTCACAAACTTTGCAAACTAACTGTTCTACGTGACTTCCACTTGCTGCACACGAATCAAGTAGTTCATCCTTTACCTCAACTTCCTCCTGTTTAATATCTAATTCGTGATAAGCCATGTTGTTGATAGTATCTTCAATGGTCTCTTGCCGAGCATGTAACTTCGCAATTACTTTACTTTCATTTTTTGTCAGTGGTTCATGTAATATGCTGGTTATTGGATTAGGCAAATTACATTCAACTAATTCATGTTCTATATCCATTATTATGAAGAATTCGGATGTAATAAGTGCAATATCTGAAAATAAAGTGGACAACAAAATTCAGTGAGATAACCAGGTTATGTTTACTGACAATACATTAACAAACTTTCAATTCTGAATGTAATATTTTTACTTACAAGGAATAACATGAATTTCGAAGAAGTAACTCGTTCAGAGAATGGGCTAGCAGTAAATATATCATTCAACATTGCATTGCTATGCAAACTGGGATCAAGGATCAACCACTATTAACGTTGGCAAACACGGTTAGGTCAAATGGAATACAAACAAACTACAACAGTATACAATGTGTCGCCTTGAATTTATATACAGGGTGTCCCGCATAGATTGCATAATAATGCACTGGCGTGTTCTTTGGTCAAAAAGAAACAAAAAAGTCCTAATAAACATATATCCGCAAATGCATAGTTTCCGAGATAAACACTGTTTAAAAAAATTGTTCACAACAAAAGCAATAAACAATAAACTAAAAACTAAAATAAACTGTTACAAAAGATGTTCAATGTGTCTACCATTTTCTTCGACCCATGCACGAATTCTTCTCCTAAAAGGGCTTCGTATTCGTTCAAAAATCCCCGGAACTTGCCTGACTTGGTTAAAAGCCTAGTTAATTTTATTTCTTAAATCATCTAGGTCATGAATTGGTTCAGAGTAAACTATTTGTTTTAGATAACCCCATATGCAAAAATCAAGCGGATTTACATCTGGTGAACGAGGCGGCCATGGCACCGGACTACCACGCCCAATCCAGTTATTGCCGAATGTTTCGCTTAAGTAGTTTCTTACTTGTACGGAATAGTGTGCGGTTGCGCCACCATGCATAAAATATGCATTTCGACGAGTTTGTAACGGCATATCATCAAATATTGCTTCCAATTCGTTTCGTAAGAATTGAAGGTATGCATCTCCTGTCAGCCTGTTTGGGAGAAAACTGGGTCCTAGTAATTGATCTCCTATAACTCCAGCCCAAACGTTGAAAGAAAAGCGTCTTTGATGACGTGTTTCAACTATTGCATGGGGATTTTCATCGCTCCATATGTGCGCATTGTGGTGATTAAAAATCCCGTTTCGCGTAAAAGTGGCTTCGTCGGTAAATAAGACATTCGCCGGGAAATGAACGTTCACTTGTTCACGAAGTATAGCCCAATCACAAAAAGCTTCTCTGTTTTCACTGTCTCCTTCGGTTAAAGCTTGCACTTGTTGATAGTGAAAGGGGTGTAAAGACTGCTCTTTAAGAATTCGTCAAACAGTGCTTTTGCTCGTATTTTCCATGGCGGAAATTCGTCTTGTACTGGTTGTTGGATCTTCTTCAACTCTGGCCAAAATTGATTCATCCAATTGCACAGGTCTAACATTTGCCCTTTCCCTGGTTTCTTTCAATTTTACGCTTGCAGTCTCTCGAAAACGTTGGAAAACTCCTGCAAACATTTGGTGGTGCGGCAAATTTCTGTTGGGATATCGTTCTTCATACAAACGCGATGCTAGCAACGAATTTCCATCGGCTAAAGCATAAACAAAAACCATATCTACTAACTCTTCCACAGGATATGTAATCGAAGCCATGATAACAAATCGAAAAAACGTCTAATTAAGATGCGCCAAAGAAATTAAATTTAATAAAAGAAGTAGTAAGCCTACTTAATGTTCGGATTTTACAATTTACTTAAGTCGGTACATGCCGGGCTCCATAGCTCAGTGGTAAGCATTCTGGCTACTGATCTAATAGTAGGAGAGCTGGTGACATTTTTTGGTGATCATTTAGTTAAGGCCTATTTTTTGAGAGAATGTTGCTGGAGGCATGTATAAATGTCATCTGTAAGGATTCTCCTAGATAGCGGTATCGGAGGAAGGCAGAACACCTCCAATTTGCACTGTCAGTATATGTCAAACTGACACAAAACCTAACCGGCTCACCTTATATTTGACATATACTGACAGTGCAAATTGGGGGTGTTCTGCCTCCCTCCGGTACCGCTATCTAGGAGAATCCTTACAGATGACACTTATACATGCCTCCAGCAACATTCTCTCAAAAAATAGGCCTTAACTAAATGATCACCAAAAAATGTCACCAGCTCTTAGACTATAAGGGTCGAGAGTTCGATCCCCGACCCCGGTGAGGTTTTCAAAAATTAAAAAATGCCGATGAAAACCTCTACAGAATGCCATCATTCGGAAGTGATGTAAAGCCGTGGGTCCCATGTTACTACGGTGTGTAGCATGTAAAAGATTCCTTGATAAGGTTGGAACTCCTTAGTCTCGGCAAAATTCTAAGTAGGACAAAGGTAGCTGGTACTTCTGCATGCCTAGACCTTGTTCATGGGGTTGGCAAAAAGGGCCTATAAAGGCCTACTTGCTAGACACATGTCTCCCAAAAATACTACTACTAATACTACTAAGTCGGTACATATCCTGTGGTACAAAATCAGTGTTTATCTCGGAAACTATGCATTTGCGAATATATGTTTATTAGGACTTTTTTGTTTCTTTTTGACCAAAGAACACGCCAGTGCATTATTATGCAATCTATGCGGGACACCCTGTATACATACTTTCTAACGCTGGTTCTATGTACAGTGCCTTCAGAAATGATCGAACGTTTTTGAATGGTTATGGTTGTACAACGGATCAATAATATGTTGGTGGCACTGGTCTGTGTCAAAACTGACGTAAAACCTAACCTACTAACCTCGAATTTGACATAGACTTACAGTGCATATTATTCATAAGTTGTATAACCATGACCATACAAAAACGTTCGATCATTTCTGAAGACACTTTATTATAGTTACCAAAAATTAAAAGGGTGGAAGAATCAACAATTTGGTTATTTAGGCCTCGACGAGTACACTACCGCTAGTTCTGTTTTTTACACATATTCCACCTGATATAAACCTTTACTTGATCGTGTAAAGCCAACAGTATTTGTTAATTTAGCTATTGCAGCATATTCGTTTAAAGTCATAGATTATGAAACGTATAAATATTTACTTTATTTTTAAGGGGTTTAAATTAAAATGCAACAAAAAAAATAGTGAAACTAGCTGGTGTTTTACATAATTTTCAACTGCAAGAATTTGGTTTAAATAATTTAAGAACAGATGAAAATAAACTTTCAATAACGAACCATTTGTATTAACGTATAAGCTTACCAGAGATAAAATTAATATATTTTGATAGGCACTAGGTAATATAGTAGTACAAGAAAATCTTCTGTAGTTAATATTTACTGAAAAAAGTGCTTTTCAAACGTTTTAACGCACCTTAATACTAAACTATTAAACTGAAATTTTTTGGATGCAGATAAATTAAATATAGCAGTTTTATACGGCTAAATAATATTATATTAATAATCAATAGGAATAATTCTAAAGGTGCTCTGATAAGGTCTCAGTGCATCAATCACTACAATCTTGGTAAAATTTGTATATCCCTTCAAACCCTGTACACTTCTAATTTTGTAGCGGTCCCTTCAAAAAGCTTTGTAACTCTATAAGGACCAGACAACTTTTTGTACAACTTTCTACTAGTACCTTTTGTACTGCCAGATAGCCCATGTTTCCACAAAACTAAATCGCCTTTCTTGTAGTTCATTTTATCAGCTATTGCCTCCAAATTTTCATAAGCCTTTTCTATTTTTCCTGCTGTGCTAGGCCCAGTTTTACGTTGCTCTAAATTTTGAAGCAAATTACCTTTGTTTGTAAAGATTAGTTCATATGGGATACGTTTCATACCACTATTTCGTGTATTATTCATACCCCAAACAAATTTTGGGATACAAACATCCCAAAGACATTCCTCTTTAGTTGAAGTTTGTGTTACATCTAATAAGGTTCGGTGAGAGGTACCGTTCTATTTGCCCATTTGCTCTAGGTGTCGCTACGGCTGTTAAAACATGTTTAATTTGTTTTTCACTAGTAAATGCTTTGAAATGACGGCTAGTAAGCAAAAACATTCCGAAGATTTTTAATACATCCTGCAGACCCTAGACCTTTCGATGGCTTGGTGACAATATATTTTGCAAATGAATCAATAAGGGTTAAAAGATAATTATTACTCGATTTACTTTTAATGAAAGGCTCCACGTGATCGATATGCTTAGTGTCCATTGGAATGCTAGATTTAGAGATCGGGTGTAATACTCTTGGTTGTTTTCTACAATTACCTTTGCTATACGCGCATTCCAAACATATTTTTTTATGAAACTTGTAATTTTAGCAAACCAATAATCTTCTTTTATAATAGCCGCGCACATTTCGAACCCAACAGGCCCTATTTCATCATGATATTTCTGCAAGGGTTTTCACCTCACGGATCTAGGTACTACAAGTTGATTTCCGTTGAGTGGTCTTCAGTATAAACGATTATGCTTAAAGCTGAAGTTTTTTGCCAAATCGGAATTCAGGTGCTGCTGTAGCTGATGTACTGTATTGTAACGTTTAATGTTTTTATGTCCCTATGAAAGGCGACATGAATTCATATCACGGATAACTCAAATCGGAGGCAGGGTTCGCTCAACTCAAATATATACAGTAAGAAAAACACCATGTAATTACCAAAAATATATTGTTTACCTATAATTGCACAATAAGACGAAATTCTTAAATAAGTTGTTTGTACATTGTTGAGGAAAAGATTGAAGGAAAGCGTGGCATAAGACGCAAAAGATTTTCGTGATTCAGGAATTTACGCGATTGATTCATTATCAGACACGCTGGCACCCTTATGCACTTGGCACAAGATAGAGAGGAGTTCCAAATGATGGTGGCCAACCTCCAGTGAAAGGAGAAGGCACCCTAAGAAGAAGTAGGTACATTAATAAAATTAAATGATCTCCTATGGGGATGTTTTGGGGTATCTGGTTATTCTGCAAACCCATTTAACACGTACGGGCCGAAAGATAGGGTCATCCGTCTTCACTTTAAACGGGGCCTGCGCGCTGCCTATCTTGCGTCCACCTCAAACGTCACTACTGCGATAAGTGGCGGAAAAATGTCGGCGTTTGTTATCGTTCCTCACGCTGCCTAAATATCCGTAGAATACCTGGGATTTCGAGGTTGTCAATTTACGAAAGTAAGTTGTGGCGGTGCCTTATGATGTAATCCGGGGCTCCCGGAGTAAGGCAAAAGTATAATTTTACGTTTGTAATTAGTCCGAGAACGGTCGGCAATTTTTATCGCTGGTGGCCGAGGGCTTTGGCGGCGAAGGTGCTGGTATGTTGCGGGCGATTTCATCTTCTTATGTAGCGGTACCACGAGCCTTTGGGCGGATGTTCCACAAAGTATCTGCAGGTTCTTACGTGAATTATTATAGGTATGTTAATAGATTTAGAGTAAGGTGCGGGTTAAACCATCACGATGAAGTGTATTAGAGGTATTTGCGCTTAGGAACGAGGCGATGAGGATCGCTTTAAGCGGTTAATCCTGCAAGACAGGTCATCTGCCAAGCTAGGAGTTAGGTCTGGAGAATTCTCTTTTACAAGACAGGTCATCTATCAAGTTAAACTCGATTTCTAGCGGCTTCGCTTTACAGGTGAGGTACGAAAAGTTTTAGCTTAAGCGCTGGCAGATCAACTGCCACTTCCCTTAAAGCCTGGATTGGTAAGGGTAGAAGGTTTACCCTGTTAGACAGATCAGCTGCCAGACAGAGAACCCGTGCCAGAAAGAATTTGGGATCAGGAAAGGAAGCGGAGAGTTCAGGGCGGGGGCTGGTCAGGACCGCTGGATTCAAGTTCGAGGGACAGGATTACGGGCTGGGCCGCCAGTGGGCCCAGTGTTGCTAGTCAGGATCGGTGGGCTCTCAAGTTGTATGGATAGGATTAGGGGCTGGGCCCCTCTGGGCCCAGTGTTGCTGATCGGAATCGGTGTACTCAAGAGAGAGATTTGAAATGGAAGTGCAATCTTCTTTTATATCCTTCTGGTGGCTTTATCGGTGCAGCGATTCTGGGTTCTCATAGAGTGGGGAAACTATGCGGTCGGTCCTATAGCGCTACGTTGCGCATAGCGGGAGCCTTCGCGTTATAGGAAAACCGAACGCCGGATAGATGTAACGCTCGATAATGCGATGCATAAATTTAAATAAATTTTTAATGTTTAACAAAATGTATACAGGAGCTAGCTTTACAGTATTGTCTTGCAGATGCAGAGTTAGAAACCAGTTGCCACTATCAAGTTGTAAAAGGTTGCAGTCTTGAGGATGTCTGCTGAGAGCATCTAAGTGTTGCATATGTTTCCGTAGTCTATGTTCAATACAGAAATCATACTCTTGAACTTGTAACTACAAACATGCCACCTTAGGAAGTTAATGACGTTTAGAAAATGCACCTCGAACCGTGGTGCAATCAGTAACAACTGTAAAACGATGTTTCATTAAGTATATTCTACAACGTTACAAGGATTTTACCAACGCTATTGATTCTACTTCATAGTTGTGATAAACTTGTTTAAAAGTGGTGGTTACATGACTAAAATATGCTACCGGTTTTGCCCCTTTGTACTTGCTGCATAATACCTCCTAACACTTGTGTCTAAGTTGTTATTAAAAGGAACTAAAATTGGCTTACTAATTAAAGCCCCATTAAAATCTATAGATGCTTGTTCTTGTGCTTCCCCCCAAGACCAAAAGGTGTCCTTTTTTGTAGGTTGCATTAACAGAAACGCTATGGTAGTAACCCCCAATAAAATTTCTAAAATACCCAACAAGCCTGAGAAATTGATGAACTTCGTGTACATTTGGCGGACGTTTGAATTTATCAATATTGCAGCTGTCTTGTGTACTCCCGGAGATATATTAGGAGCTGATTTCATGCCCTAACTAATTGTTTTTAAGAAAGAGAAATTTCGTAAATTTAATTTTAAACCCGCCCTATTCGCCAATTGCAGTACCTGCTTAAGTAGCTCAAAACCCTCTTGAACAGATGAAATAGACAACAAATCATCCATATAAACAAGTACCTGGTCATGCCATAGGTTACCAATCGCTCTATCAAAAAAACGCTGGAATACTAAGAGCGCATTGACAGACCATAGGGCATCTTACAGTATTCACAATGCCAATCTGGCTTATACACGCAGTTTTAGAAATAGAATTGACTGACATCGGAATTTGGTGGAAGCCCTGAGTACAGTCTAAGCTTGTGTAGTAAATGTTACCAATTTGTTTAATTGCTCCTCAATATTTGACATAGGATACACATATTGAATAGTAATGTTATTTAACGCTCTATAATCTACACACAGACAATAATCTCCCCCTTTTTTCGTTACCAAGATAACTGGAATAGCAAATTCGGATTCTGACTCTTGAATACTACCGGCGCTCAACAGATCTTCTACTTTTTCTCTGACAAAGTTTCTTTCATTCAGAGACAACCTGTAAGGTCGATAACAAACAGGCTGACTAGCCTCGCGCAGTGATATTCTCAATTCATCACCACATGCAGTACTTAACTCTGTTGTCTTGCTGGGAAAACAGTAAGACCAACATTTCAATATATCAAACAGTTGCTGTACATCTTCCTTATCTAACGACTGCTCAAATTCTACGTCATCAAATTTGATAGAAAAAGAATGTTCATTCACCTTTTCTACATCATCTGCCCCGATATTAGCACATTCTTCCCCTCTACCTGCAACCTTTTTTCCTTTCACGTTACTGCCTCAGAATTTAGATTGTAAACAGGTAATACAGCTGTAGTGGAACAAATAATCCTACCTCTAGGCATATAGATGACACCACAGCCAGATGGATATATCGGCACAAGGGTTGTAGCGTTAGCCTCTAATGTAGTGTCTTGTGTCACGATGATTTGCGACCGAGTAACTTCCTCTTCCAATGTAAGTTCCGTTAGCAATTCAACCATTTGTTTCTGTTCAGAATCGGTTCACCCTTAATGACATCAACACCGTCCATAGTAGCATCCGTTGCGACCGTCTTGAATGTCGTCTATTAACAACATAAACTCAACTTCAGTTGTGCAGCTGATTAAATTTCCCCCGAATCCTCGAAGGACATTGTCGTTTAGGATTTTTCGCACTAATAATGTTGACCAGACTACAGGTGTCAAGGTAAACTATAATTTCTATGCCGTTACTAATTTTCCTATAGATATCTTTCATTTCAATTACTTTTACAATCTTCCGCTGCAAAGTCTTTGTGGAAGGTCGCTGATATAGTTGGCATTCGTTACTGCGATGACCGGGTCTATTACAGGTAAAACAAATTGTAGTTCGACCCTGCCGACAGTCACGCATCAAATGACCGACTCAGCTGAAGGTTAACCTTCCCGGAAATATTCTGTAATCTCCTTTTAATTTTTGAATTAATTATTAGCCTGTGATTAACTGAGTCAAAAGGCTTGCTGAAATCAGTATAAATACTGTCAACTTGAAAACTTTTAATAAATTTAAAATATACTGCAAACAACTTAGCAAATTAGTTTCTTTTGTTTTACCCTCTACAAAACCTGTTCATTTAATAAAATATAAAGTTATGAAAGGTTTACTTTTATCGATTACAAATGAGCCAGAATTTTTTTATACAGATCCCTATTAAATATATTTTTACACATAAAATCAGACCTCTTAGTACCCCTTGGAAATGTGTATGTAATTGTCGTACCCTTGTATAAATTTGATAAAATTATGGTTGAAGTATAACATTGAGAATAACATTTTAAAATGTTCGTACAAACTAAATGATGTATTCCTAATATAGCAAGAAGGTGGAATTTCTGAAATCCTCCCATTTTATTCTAAACTGGACTCACAGTGAAAAAAATCAATAACTTTAACTCTTTATCCATTTCTACTTTTACGCCATTTTTACCGCTTTGAAAATTAAAAGAAAAACCTTTAAATAACTTTTTAAAGATTTTAAAAAGACATCTAGGTACATGTCAAAATATAATGTTTTAACTCATCAAACACAGAAGATATAAAGGGTTCTATAATTCACCCCTAATCCAGATTCACACCTTTAGGGGTTGATTAGGGCAAAATCTTTGCAAGTAAACGCCAAGACAATATCTCACCGGACCTAAGAGATATTGGAATGTACAGTCGTGTGCAAATAAATCTGGGACAGTGTTTTTTTCACATGCAGATTCAGCTAAGAATTGAAGAATATCTCCATGGATTTCCTGCTATCAGAAAGAGTTACATTAAACTTTAACAGGTATACTGAAACTTGTAACTCTCTCTGATAAGAGTTAATCCGTGGAAATATTCTTCAAATTCTTAACTGAATCTGCATGTGAAAAAAACACTGTCCTAGATTTATTTGCACACGAATGTACATACAAATGACGAAGGTTAATTATAACATTACAGTAAAAGAAGTTCTAGACGCAGAAAAACAGTTACGAACTAAAAGCCTTCTTGGCAGACGATCTTCTCAATATGGAAATGTATCTTTATGTATAAATCAAATAGAAAAAAATCTTTGCCTTTCGGTGTTACTAACTGAGCTTAATCAAGAATATCATAATGATAAAATAATTGATGACGCATTTTCAGAAACTTTAAACAAATTAGGTGCATTGATTGTTAAATTTAATTAAGAATAGTAAAAATTGTTGTGATAATGACTATTTTCGACAATTAGACAGAGGAAGTTTATGTGTACCATCAAATTTTGTCTTAGCTGTACGCACAATGGTTATAAATACTTATAATATAAGCTTTAGTTTCAGAAAAAATTGAGTCCCTGTTTTTGAAATCTGAAAAAAAAAACTATTTTGTTTAGCTTAAGTTTTTTAGCAATTTCTGCTAACAAGGACGCAAACAGTATTGTGCAAGATTCTTGTATCTGTGGTAATTTCAATTCGGTATTAGTTCAACATATGATGTCTACCATAACAACCATTCTTTTAAATAATTACTTAAAAGTAAGATCGTACAAATTGTCACAAAAGAAGGGTCAACCTCTAAATTAAATAAAAGAAAATTGGATATTTTGTCGTAGGAATTATTTTATCTTTATTAATTTAAACGTGTTTTGTATACTAACTGTCTAATAAAACTATTTGTGGTTATGTTTTATTTGTTTTGTGGTGCTGTCACCCATTCTTAAATCAATATCTCGAATTTTTCTATCACATTCAATAAATTCCTTTGTCCACGTTTCACCAATTCATCGGCCGTCGGTTTTTAGGCGATGCGCTGTTGCCATATTGTGAGGCAATGGCCTTCTTTAGAGAGGGCTATGCACAAACTGATGGAAAACCTAACCTCGAATATGTCATAGAGAGCGTCACCAACAATACACTTCAGTAGTACCAAACGTATAACACAAATCACAGCATTTTTAAAGCAAATGTTATACGACACACGGCCGGTATTCGCATTTATTGCTTTGCTGGTTCACGTATCTCGCCCTAATGGGCTCGACAGTGATGTTACCAGCTACCGGCCTAATATTGTAAATAACTATTCTAAGACGTACACAAAAAGTACCTTCATGAAGCAATTCATTAGGTACAGATTCAAAGTACATCAGGTAATTTCAGTTACTTTTAAAATAAATGAATTACTTTTGGGTTAGTTAAATTACTGTATGCCATAAGTGAATAAAAAGGCATTTTATCCATAAGGGGAAAGCTTTAGCTCACGAGGCAAAGCCGAGTGAGATAATTTCCCCGAATTAAATTACTTTATCTACTCCAGTGGGATAAGTAACTCATTACGTCACTCATTTGACATTATTTCAGTTACGTAATGAAACTCATTACACAACTCAGTTGCGTAATGGTTTTATTACTGAGTTGTGTAATGACTTCATTACGTAACTGAAATAGTGTCAAATGAATGACATAATGGCATTTGCCTACCAGAAAATTTTTGAAAATGACAGATCTGACATTTCTCTTAATGCACTTTTCTCAATTTTAGGCAGTCGTAGAGAAAATTTTGTACAATACATGTGTGATAATGCATCATTAATATACTTGTGTGCTTACATAACTCGTGCTACGCACTCGTTTGTAACTTACACACACCTATATTAATGATGCTGTTATCCCACTTGTATAGTAAATAACTATTACCTACCCTTGATGTTAAAGTGCTACTTTATCTACCCTTGCTGTTAAAGTAACACTTGACCTTTTGTTTCGAGTCGATTAAAGCACACTTTAACATTTGCTATAGAGAAAAATCTTTTTATTCACGTCGAGAATATCAAATGTTTTTCAATACCTACATTTAGTTATATAAATAAGTTTTGAAATTGAATAAATAATTTCAAATAAATATCATGATAAAGCCTTGTACACATTAGCAAGCCGTTGCATGTAACGTAACGGTTACTGTAACCAATTTTTTTAGTGTAGACGCCTTCCGAACCAAGTTTGCAAACGCAGCGCGAGCACGTTTCATGTCATGAGCTGCGAGCCACCGATTGTCGGTTTTTGCTGCGAACACAAAGGGGCTCGCAGTGCGCTTGTGGACGCCAAATGCCACGAACACTATATGGAATATGGATCCGATCCGTTGCAGTTAGGTACAAGACGATTATGGACGTGCCGTCCACATTAAGAAGAGGTTGCAGTAACCGTTATGTTACATGCAACGGTTCGCTAATGTGTACAAGGCTTACCTGTTTTTGTACTAGTTATCATGGTAGCACTCAATTATTTTGTTAGTTGCTATAGATTATGGACTACTTTATTCACTAGTGAATAAAGTAGCATTTTATCCACACTCATCGATAAAATGTTACTTTATCATGGAGATTTTCCTAGATAAAATACAGCTTTACAAGTAGGTATTGGAAAAACTATTGGTTTACTATTCATTGATAAACGTCACCTCTACGGCAAGTTACTCCAGTACTATAATTTCTTTTTGTTTAGTAATGACGATAACATACCAGAATCATTGATTTTGTGGACCGAAAAAACATCAGAATGGTATAATTTTCAGTTCGATCGGAGAAAAACTTACAGATAATTCATGAGTCTCCATTCAGTATAATTTACAATAATTGGCCTAGGTATGTGGCACGCTTCAGTTTGCCCGTGAGGAAGGGCCATTGCACCAGTATATTATCAGCAATATAAATTAAAATCTTGCCGGTCAGGGAGAAAGTCCTGGTGCGGCAGAAGCTCTCGACGAAAACAATCCTAGTATCACATATGAACGCAGCCTTTAGAACAAATGCTATCGCACAGATGGGCACACAAGTACCCGGCCCGTTGCACAGAATCACGTCCGGTCGGATTCTTAATATGATTGGAATGCTGTACAGGATGGAATATAAAGTAGTTAGTATGGAGTTGATGTACGACTGGCCCACTACGCGGCTGCGAGGAATCAGGATTATTCTAAAGTCATCGTTCTTGGACTCCAGCTCTTCGATTTTGGCCCTGCTGGTGACGTCGCTCTTTGCGAAGATGTAAAGCCGGGGTGAGTACTTCTTCAGATCTAGCTGCTTCATAAGCTCCAGCATTTCCGTGGTGTGGCCGCCCGATCCGATGCATATTACCGTCTTCGCAGGCTTGGTACGCTTCCCGGCGGTGGAGTTGCCAGTTGTTATCTTGTGGATTAGGTATAAGAAGCGGAGGATCGCCAGCAAGAACAGTAAAATCGCTATTTCTAATAGCAAGGTGTCTACAATAAGAGAAGTTAATGCTAGAATTTTAGCTTATGCAGTTTCTACCTTCCATTGTATGACTAATGTTATTTTTATATTTTAAAATCGATTTACTACATTTTAACAGTATTGTAATGTTAGGTTAGATTTTGTATTGGTTTTGCTCTGTAGGTAATCAATCATTACTTATACTCGAGAACTATTTTCTATACAGACACCTAAATATTTTTTCGAAATTTAATCATTTTGTTTTGATGCTACAATTGTGGTATAAGCAAATAATCACTACACACCTTTAAACACTCATTTTCACTATTTTTGTCAGTAAATAATAATAAATATAGATTATCTACTCATTCACTCCGACACTGTAAAACGGTATAAGGGGTTACGGATTATGTATGTATGTATGTAACTTATAACGTCACTCATTGGATACAGTTTCCGTTAGGTAATGAAGTTCATTACACCAATGAGTTAAGTAATGGCTTCATTGCCTAACTGAGTGGTGTAATGGCTTCATTGCCTAACTGAAATAGTGTCATACGCATGTAGGGTTGCCAACTTTCGAATATAAAATCAAAGGACAAGTCAGCGCCGCAGGTAATTCGCCGAAGGCTCGAATTTTTTTTGGGTACCACGCCAAAAAACCGTTTTTGGTCTATCAAAAAAAATTTTTAGTACATTCACCAAAATAATACTAATATAAGATATAGGAAAATTTATTCTATTTTTAATATAATAATACGCACAGAAGTAGATATAAAATCATATTAAAAAAGTGAGTACATATTTATTAAATTAAAAGCATCAACTTCTGTCCGTCCTGTTTAACAAACACAATAACACAAATAAAAAACTAAAACAAACCAAAAACCAAACAGTTATTCTAGTCGAGTGCTTACTTAGAAATATGGTGTGATACACGCACACAACTTCCCTTTATAGTGATCTTATGATTAGCCAAAAATTTGATTTTGAATTTTTAAGCCTTTATCAAAATTTTTCAAAAATGACAAATTCTACAGAAACCGTACAAAATAAAGCGTTACTTGAAGAGACAAATTTTCTCTAAAATTTTAAGCTAAATTCAATAATGTAATAATATACTGGGTGTTTAAAATAGGAGTTAATAAACAAAAAAAAACAAAAAAACGTATTTTAGAGGTATTCAACTTAAAAGTCACCTATCTCACATCAATACACATTAAAAATGTAAAGTTTAAAAAAAAACGTAAAATCATGTGGCTTATTTGCCTTGGTTCTACGGGCCTCGGCAACTAGATCCACACTCTTGATAAAAAGGTAAACTTCAGTGCCTTGGTAAACAAATAACTATTAAGCGTTACATGGGACAAGTTTTTATTTTGAATACCTATTAGTTTTTTTTAAGGTACTGATAAATTGGTTGGTTTTAAAGGACATTTAGCGTCCTTTGACACTTTATTAAAGGACAAAGGACTTTATTTTGAAATAAAGGACTGTCCTTTGAAATAAAGGACGGTTGGCAACCCTATACGCATGACATAATAACATTTGCCTCTAAAAATATTTTTGAAAATGACATTTTTCTTAATGCACTTTTCTCAATTTTAGAATGTTCTACATAAAATTTTGTACATTACAAACGAGTGCGTAGCACGCTTATCCCACTTGTATAGTAAATAACTATTATTTACTTTATTACTTTAGATATCAATTATTGTCAACGTCAAAAGTGAAATAAAAATCAGCCTTCATAGCTATACCACAGAATAAGCACCTAACCGTCTCAGAAGCGACACTCGCGGCGGCGCCGTTGATGTTCGAGTAGCCGATTTCTGCTTGTACCGCCCTTAAACTAAGGGTTGACAAGGCCTCGGCTAGCTCTTTTAACTCTCGGCAGAATATGGCGTGGTGTAAGGACTAGGCTAAGAAATAGTTTTTAAATTGAATGGAAGAATTAATACAAATTGGGCACCTTGTCGTTACTCACAACATATAAAACAAAACTATCTAATTAATTATACGCCACCTATTTTTGGTGTTCTACTGCATACCTAGATTAGTCGTTCAGCTAGAGGGGTTACAGAAGAAAACACAAACAAATAATAGCAATAGGGGCATTTATTTAAACCCTCAGTCCATGTGACAACAATTAAAGTTGTAGGAATATTGCCTATCAAATGATTTGATAAATCACAAATAGGAATTAATTTCCAAATATTCAAACCACAAAATGCTAATTATAGCTTAATTTACAACTTCAGGACAACACCTGTGGTATCGCAATTGGCAGAAACACACAACGCTCAAGCCGCGGCTCATAAGTTACAATGCACCTGCTTATTACAGCAATTTTTATTATTTATATTCTCGCTCATTAGCGGTATAAAAGATTGAGCCAAAAGGTTGTTTAAACACTTTCAGTTTGATTTGCTAAGATCTTAGTAGGAACTAACATAATTACGGCTAATGCCTTTGTCGATTAAAAACGTTGTGTTCCATTTATCCATGAAGACAATAAGCCGGATTTGGCTAAAAATTCTTAGAATTCCAAGGTCGCCACTGTTAGAAGACAGCTAGCAACAAAAAGAAGCTGCACATAACGGGAATTCCTGGGTATATACAGAAGCAAAATCGGGAAACCAAATTCGCTGAATTTTAGCCTTCATGTGAGCCCATACTAACCGGTCTAAATATTAGAAATTAAAAAGCGAAAATAAGCTATGGGAAGCAATCTTACCGGAGGTATTATCGGCCTAATTGCATAGAAAACGGTACGGTAGCTATTTCAATTATTGGAGGCACAATGAAATCCAACTTAAATATAAAGATCAGTACGCAAAGAACAAAATAGATGAGCTTTCTTACCTATGCTGAATGCGCACCTGCGAAAAACAACGCCTAGCGGCTTTGTTTTTTAACCAACAAAAACGGCTCCAGTTTAGCCCAACAATTAATATCCGCCAGAGCGTGCTTCTCGAAAAATTAATACTTATCCAGCTATTCTACTGTTTGAGTGGCCTACTAGAATCGAAATGACAAACAAATTGGGACAAGAAAACTGCAGGTGTTTATCTCGTAGCACAAACGCTTGTAGCTATAAACTTGAATTTTGTTGCTACAATAATTAGATATAAGGTGGTCCGAAATAAGGTGCCAAATGCATTAACGCGCTATTGAAATAAAATTGAAACGGGGCGTTGCAAGCTATGTCGGCCATATTGAAAGAGAGTAGATCAAGAATAACATGTTGGTGGCACTCTAAGTCTATATCAAAGTCGAGGTTAGCAGGTTAGGTTTTGTGTCAGTGTGTGTCAAAACTGACGCAAAACCTAACCTGCTAACCTTGAATTTTTACTTACCCTTATAGAACGGTAAGTAAATTACTTACCGTTCTGTTTAACTTACTGATTTGGCAACAAACGCGGTAACTAAGTAAAATCGTTCTATCGTGGAAAAAAGTTGTTTAAATCTGCTGAAGCGAAGAGAAACGCACGTGCGTTGTAATAATTAAATACAACTGAAGCAAAGCGTAATTTACGTCTAAAATACGACCCGAAGAAATGGCAATCAGCTAATTTAACTCACATTAACTACAACGAAGATTTCCTTAGCACAAAAGTTTCAGACAGCGCAGCGGTTTGAGTGAATCTCGACGACCCGGAGATTTGTCCACACTCTCGAAGTGTATGGCTGTTTGGTTAAAGAGCAGCACACAAATGCCGCTCGGTTAGTTAATAATCCCGCTCTCGGAATACTCCCTTCCTTTTCACTTCCTTTTACAATAAAGGAAGTATTGGATTCACTCCAAAAATTCGAAATTGAGTTTTGAACAGATCTTTACGTTTTAGAGTCCCCTGGTCCCAAAAAACATAATTTTTTTTCATTGGTCTGTCTGTCTGTGTGTCTGTCTGTGAACAGAATATCTCAAAAACGGAAAGAGGTATGGCGTTGAAACTTCATATATAAGTTTTGTGTGCAATGTAGATAAAACAACAAGCTTTGGAAAAAAATCGCATTACAGAAAGTAGGTGTTTACTCTTGTGATTTTTCATCTTTTTTCGATTTTTTCAAAAACAGCTCTAACGATTTTTTTTTAACTTTACATTTTTATTACATTTTTTATGTGTATTGATGTGAGCTAGATGATTTTCCAGTTGAATACTTCTAAAATGGGTTTCTTTTGTTTTTTGTTTATATTTTTTTTATTAACTCCTATTTTAAATAGAACACTCGGTATATTATTACATTTTTGAATTCAACTTAAAATTGTAGAGAAAATTTGTCTCTTGAACTAACACCGTTTTTGAAAAATTTTTAATTTTTGAAAATTTTTGACAAATGCTTAAAAATTTAAAATCAAATTTTTGGCCAATTATAAGATCACTGTAAAAGGAAGTTGTGTGCGTGTATCACACCAGATTTTTTGCCTGTTATTCCTTTTTATATTCAATACACTTGTCGCGTTTATAGAGTAATAGTAATTTATTATACAAGACGATAAAGTTAAATTTTATCTACGAGTGAATCGTTTAACGTCGAGATGAAGTCGAGACGTTAATAATTCAAGAGTGGATAGAAATAACTTTATCGTCGTGTATAATACAAAATTTTTCTCTATAGCAAGAACTTTAACTATTTTAAAAGAAAATAAAGACAGTCCATGACATTTCAAAATGTCAGTAGCTAGATTGGGTTGCTACGATAATACGAAGCTGTCATATTTAATTTAAACAAAAGTTAGAAAATTAAATTATTTTATCTATCCTTGATGTTAAAGTGCTACTTTACCTACCCTTGCTGTTAAAGTAAAACTTGACCTTTTGTTTTGAGTTGATAAAAGCACACTTTAATATGCGCTATAAAAAAAAACTTTCATTTGGCGGCAAGCTACTACGTCTAGACGGACGCATGTGCTTCCTATAATTTAACATGCAGCGCTTCTGCGGAACACTTTCTAAAATATTCGAATGCGGCAGAATCAACGCGGCCTAATAAAAAAAAAAAGAAATACCTTAACACGTTGCAGCTTAATAGTAGCGCATAAAGTTAATCACTAGGTTATATGGGTTACACGTCGTACTTCACTACGGTCGAAACTTTTTGCTCTTTGATAAACCAACCCATAGTTGTTACTTCGTTCACTGCATTGCGTTTTACGCGCAATACCCGCTGAGAGTGGTTTTGATTAATTAGGTTAATGTTAATTAATACCACACAGACAGGTCTTCTGTTGTGCTAAGCATGCTATTAGCAAAAAAAGGATGTTTAGAAAACAGAGAAAACGAGGAAGAGAAATTACAAGCGAAAAATGGGATAGAATGCTGAAGCGAGTCTTTTACATTTCAGAATTGATGTAAACAAAGGGCTTTAATGCGCTGATATGTAAAAGAATGGATTAGGGATCATAGGC